>JASEVX010000004.1:92428246-92805746 GCA_031761405.1 Serripes groenlandicus
GTTCACTCTTATAAACTTTTGCGAAATAAACGAGAAAACAATTATGTATGTGTATGATATTTTATTTACAACAAAAATGATATTTACAAAAATGATATAATAAAAGGTAATACAATGGTACAAAACAAAGTAAACCCAAAAAAAGAATTCTGTCAAAAACCGTAAGGTTCAGTATCAAAATTGTCTAATCTTCTTCTTTTTGTATAAACCATTTGATATGTTTTCTGTTCCTCTCTATTATAGAGTTTTCTTTTTCGTTTATCCCTACATATTTTATTTGGATTGGTTATTGTTATTGTTGACTGAACTTTTGGATCAGTCACAATAGCTTTAACAGATTCAAAATTTATCATTTGGCTGTTTTTATAGTTTAGGGTAAACCCCCTCACTTTACAAGTTTCTTTGTGTGTATTGGTTTTATACGCATAATTTTTTGGACCACCAGACACATACTCTACAATGTGTTCTCCCGTTCCAAGTTCATCTGTGAGTTCACCCAGATAGTCGCCCAATGGTGGGTCATACTGTCCGGGTCTACTCACATAAATAACACTGTCTGTATCATAGTACAGAACCCGTGTGTCAACTTTTTCCAGGACACTGTAGAGTTTGAGTCTAGCCCAACACGTGGTAAAAGTAGCTAAATAGATGTTTGTTTTATTATCTTCGGGTTGACAGTCCTTTTTGTAGGTCCACTCTATTTGTACCATATCATTATTTAATATATGAAAATCGGTAGGTTGTTTCATTGGATCCGAAAACAATTGAAAAAACAGATTGGCTTGACTTTCGTGAAAAAACTCGGTCTGTCTCATGTTAAGTCTTTGACCAAACTTACCCCAAAAGCTATTGAGGCATAATTTGGCCAAAGCTCTTAAACCAGGGTTCTTTGAAATGTTTTCCTGATCCAATGAAACTCCCTCTTTCTCAAGATAATGTTTAATATAATTATTCGCATCCGTTTTAGTTTTAATCCAGTCCGGAGAACCGCTCGCCTCTTGTTTAAACTTTAAAAATGTATTTATATAATTGGCGAACAGTCCTCCTTTTCTAGTGTTAGAATCATATTGAGTTGATTCCTCCCAGTGGTATACTTCATATATTTTTTGAATACGATAACCTAGTCTTAGAGCCGTTTCTATTTCGGGAGTGCACCACGTACCTGTCAACTCTCTTTGTTCATCAGTACAATCACATGGGTTGGGATTCTCATTATCCGCGCAGGTCTGACACAAAGGAAATTTCAGTTTACCGTTCGACCTATACGGAAGAACTGGATGATACAGACCCCGAGGGGGTAAGATCTTGACCTTGGCAATACCAAAATAGTCCTTCATGTCCCCGAAATCTTGAGTTATGATCGTGGGGTGACCTACGGGATATCGACAATACTTATTAACCCATGGATACAAACTCGTGAAATCCACGTACTTGACTTTTTCGTTAGCCTGAACTTTATAGTAGAGTTGACTGGCATTGGTACGACCTCCGAAGAAACTTTCTCTAGGATCTAATCTATCCGATATATCTAAATGTTGAGCGAAGTGTTTCATTTCAGCGTTTGTAAGCATTTCTTTTTTGAAGTCATGGTCCCAAATACAAACATATTTCATTCCTAATTTTTTTACGTAGGCTTTCTTTTTTAAAGTTAAAGCGTACAACTCGTCTAAAGACTGACGGGTGAGTGGATGGTACGTCTCTTCGCGATTGTCAGAGAAACAAACGGGGCAACCATGAAAAATACAACCGTGAAATTCATAAGCCGTGTTTGTCTCTCTACAATAACCGTCCAATTTGTAACGACTTCCGGGTAATTTGTTCTCACCTCCATTCAGAGCATGCTGAATGTGGACATTATCGAGACGCGCTCTCCACTCTAACCACTGAATTGACACTTTACTATACTGGTCGTTGTAACCACTGGGAGGAATCTTCGCGATAGCGGTACTCACAAATTCTCTCTCACACACTGTTTCACCAACGAGTTTAGATTCGTAGATCCATTCATTTCCTTTCTGTACATATAACTTCTCGTCAACGACTTTTGACTGTACCCATTCATCGCCCCCGGTCAATTTGACTCTCCATTTCTCTTCCAAAAATTTTGTTCTAAACACATTCATACATACAGACGCTATCGTGACGGAATCAAATGGATCTACGGCACCAAACCATCGTTTTTCTTTCTTACCTTTCTTATTTACAACCTCTCTTTCTTCCCCCGTCGCTCTCATTAACAAATCTCTAAATTTTAAACATGATTGTCTTAAAATATCGACGTCACTCCTACAATACTCTAACATTTCATTCCTAAAATTAAACACACACTCCTTTTTCTCATTCAACCATACTAATAACTCACCCCTCTCTTTCTCACTCATGAAATCTTGTCCAAAATAGTGGGGTTCGGGAAAACATCCAATATAATTTTGATGTTCTCTCGTATTAAAAAAATGGGGAAACCACCCTTTTTTCAATTCGTTTAAACCAAAGGCTTTCGGTAATTGGGACAATTTCATTGGCAAAAAATTAAGACTGTCAATCACTTTGATATGTAAATCGCGCTCAACAGCCATATACATTATTTTCGAACCGCTGTAGATTATTTTGTCTGGCCTCATGGATTGATCAATCAAATATTCCAAAAGAAAATAACCATCGTATCCTTTCATGTTGTGCGCAATGGCTTTGAAATATTTATGTTGGTCCGTAAATAACCACTGACCAAACTTTTCCGCGGTATCCGTTCCTTCGAAAGTGACTTCCCTGAACCCACATTTACCTGGACAAGGACCTTCGTCCTCATTCTCGTGTGAATCAGTGTTGTCACATTCGTCGCACCGGGTACCGCAGCTGGGACATACTGACTCTGGTGTTAACGTTTGATCAATACATTTCGGACAAACGGTATGAGCTACAACAAAATTTGGACGATGTGTAGCTTTTCCGCACCATGATGATTTACAATGTTGGCATTTAGAGCAAGATGTACATACCTGTGATTGACAGTCTTGACAATTTGGGTTTTTCAAGGGTAAATATCCTTCATTACAATACATTTTCTCATCCTGAGAGCACTCAAAATCAAAAAAGATAAACTTGGGTATGTAATGTTCTTTGGCTTGAGTGGCTCTCAGGAAGCATAAATGATCATCCTGCACATATTTATGGCAGCTAGAGCACTGGTACTCTCCGCACTCGTGCTCCTCTTTCTTCCGCTTGTCCGTCCTCAGTACTTTGTAACATTGTGGACACTTCCACCATTTTTCGCACTGGGAAGGTCCGCTTTGTTTTCCTTTTCCCTTTCCTTTCTGATGTACAGGGACTTGTTTATGATTTGTGAAACAGTCTTCCGATCGACAGGTCATATTACAAATGACACAATCGATAGGATGGTCCGTTGTTGGGCAGTGATCCCTTTTACACACTATACATCTGATCTCACATTGATGACGTTCTTTGTGATCGTAATGTTTGAGGCATTTGTGGCAAAAATACATGGCGCTGAAGAACCCCGTAATACTCGTTATGGCGTGAAAGTGGTCATCGTCCACCAAGTACAGATATATACATGGCCGTTGGTCTGTACTGGGACTGGTTAAAAACTTATTACCCAGTCTAGCACTAACTACCATAACGCGTACACCCAGAAGCTCTTCAAACGCCTCTATATCATTAAGACTGGCTGGACGATCCAGGGGTACACCAGCCAACTGACTGATGGCGACCGCTAACTGTTTCTGTTGTTTCAGATTTTTGTTTCTCAAATCTCTGTAATAACTATCTGATACTTTTTTATGTTCCATGACCAATTCCAGATTAGTTTTCTTGGCTCTGGTTTTGGTCACCTCTTTCCATTCTTCGGGGGAGCATCTGTTTAATTTGGCCCAGCTGACCCCAATCGCTCTGGCCATACATAGTTGATCATCATTGTTAATGGTCACGATGGACGATTTCAGTTGAAGAGAATTCTTATCCCCTTTTAATTTCGTTATTCTACGCCTGGCTCCTCCTTTCGGTAAATCAATTGTACCAACAGTAATGTAGAAACTCTCGTCAATTGAGAGATCTTTATTACTGTTGAGCACTTTTTCGATCATAGCCATGACCCCGTCGGCGTTGAGATGGTCCCAGTCTCGGAGGGGAACGACGATAGGATCATGAAGTCCCTGGTGGTGTATAACGACGCGACCCAGATCGTTCCCCGCCAAATCACCCCTGGCCTCGTTTAGGACATCTTGAAACATGTTATGGAGCCCCTCCCTGACATCTCGTAACTCCTGACCGTGGTACCGTTCGTCGACCTTCACCTGGTATGTTCGGTCCACGGCAGCGTTTTTCGCATATGTACGCTCTGACTTCTTTCGCATGGTGTAGCGTAATTTATGTTGACCACTTCCTGACTGAATGACAGGCGTAGGAGGGTCCCAGTCTCCATCGTCTAAACACGCAGTGGCTAGCTCGTCCATTTGATCATCGAAGAGGATCGCTTTCATACTTTCGTCTATTTCGTTTTGGTCTCTTATGTAGTCGACAGCCAATTCCAAATCTTCCTCATTGAAATCTTCGGCGGTGTTAAACTCTCCTCCTAAATTTTGTAAAATGGAATCTAGTTCTCCATTGACAAAGTCGTTGTCATACTCCAGGTTTCTTAACTGAAACAAACGAAACCTCACTGAAGGCGATTCCTGTATTCCCATCGTCGCCGCAAAATTCATTAACTCGTCAGCATTAGTATACGAGTTGACCATAATTTCGAACGTAGATACGATATTGTCCATGTTGACGGCTCGAGTTCTAGTGTTAGAATGCTGATGTATGTCCAAACACACCTTTTTATACACTCGATTTCAAAACGAGGCTGGTATTTCATTGGTCGATATATTTAGTAACTCACGTCACTATTCTCAAATCTGATTGGTCAAGATCATTTTTCAGTAGGCTTGGTTGACACAGGTGTTCCCCAGACACTGTGGCGCCATTTGGTTTAAATCAGTCTATTCATCCATTGTCCACGTTTTCTTTGACATTTCAATGCCCTATTGTTCGTACACCTGGTCTGATGAAATATCCGATAGTGATGGTGAAATAACGAGTCTAAAAATAGCTCGGGGTAAGCGAGCATTACAATGACGTTTAAAACTCTGTCAATATTCGGGTCAACAACTATCAATAACAATATTTCTAAATAAAAAAAAATAAAAAAAAATAAAAAATCAGAAAACTGACCATTTTAAGAACAAATGACGTCACTTTCGGTTTGATCATTTCAATCGATAGAAAATCCAAAATCATTTTCAACGAGTCCAAACACGACTACATTCGGACAAGAAATAAAGGAGATATCGGCATTTACGCATTAAGAAGCCTTTTGACGCACTTTTAAGCAATAATTTAAAACGACGATAACTAGATAACCCTTTGTCGTAGGATCATATTTTTTTCATATATGAAAAGGGCTCAACGAAATCTTTCCAACGGTATATCAAACTTGAGGATCGGGGCAAGTTCATTTTGGGGGTTTAAAAATCTCTCATATTACATAACTCGAAAACGGCTGAATATTTTCTCTACAACCCCGGGTTTAAATGAAAGGTTTTGGTGTCCTCCATCATTTGATAACTTAAAACAAAAAAGTTAAAGCGTAAATAGTGAAATGAATTAGTAAAAACCGATTTGACAATTTTAATGGGCTTCTTTTCTCAATATATTTGAAATATAATCAAATTGGTACAGTTACATATAACTTCACTGACATTTTCCAAGTGCTTGTATAGTCATAATAATAGTTTTCATCATGAAGGATAAACTTTTGAACAGCAGTGTAAAGGGTTATGCTCAGGCAAGTGTTAACGTGCAGGTGTTCTACAGACACTGTGGCGCCGTTTGGTTTAAAGTAGTCTATTCATCCATTGTCCACGTTTTCTTTGGCATTTCAATGCTATATTGTTCTCACACCTGGTCTGATGAAATATCCGATAGCGATGGTGAAATATCGAATTTAAAAATAGATTGGGACATGCGCATCGGTCATTTGAGATCTGGACGTTCTAGAGGTAAGACGTTAAATTTATTGCTTTACCATATATGTTTGACTGCGTGCTTCGACTCGACTATATGATATACAAAAGGGATATATCGTGTTTAGCATTTCAAAAGGTCTTTGTCCGTACTTACGTCACCAAATGAACACAATCTGGTGACACTGATAATGGGTTAATGCTAACACACCTGAGAGCAATACGATGAGGGTAATGAGTTCGAAACTCTGTCAATATTCAGGTTTTGCCAACAGCTATCAATATATGAGTGCCTTCTATACGTTACGATATATCTAAAAAACTTAAAAATAAAATAAACTGAGATAACTAGAGAATGAATAGTCCTAGGACCATCATTTTTTCAGATTTGAAAAGAGCGCGACGACATCTTTCGAATGATATATTTTTATTTTGTTTGTTTAAATTTTGTTCATATTACATAACTCGAAAACGGCTGAATTTTTTATCAATATTCAGTTTTTGAAAATGACAACAGCTATCAATATATAAGTGCAGGCTACACGTTACGAATTCCTTAAAAAAAAAAAAAAAAAAAAAAAAAATTAATTAATATTGAAAATATGATCATTTTAAGAAATATTTACGTCACTTCCGGTTAGATCATCTCAATCGATAGAAAATCCGAAATCCTTTTCAAGGGGTCCAAACACGACTACATTCGGACAAGAAATAAAGGAGCTATCGACATTTACGCATTAAAAAGCCTTTTGACGCACTTTAAAGCAATAATTTAAAACGACGATAACTAGAGAACTAATAGTCGTAGGATCATATTTTTTTCATATATGAAAAGGGCGCAACGACATCTTTCGAATGATATATTTTTATTTTGTTTGTTTAAATTTTGTTCATATTACATAACTCGAAAACGGCTGAAATTTGTATCAATATTCAGTTTTTGAAAATGACAACAGCTATCAATATATAAGTGCAGGCTACACGTTACGAATTCCTAAAAAAAAAAAACAAAAAAAAAAAAATCAAATTAATTAATATTGAAAATATGATCATTTTAAGAAATAATTACGTCACTTCCGGTTAAATCATCTCAATCGATAGAAAATCCGAAATCCTTTTCAATGGGTCCAAACACGACTACATTCGGACAGGAAATAAAGGAGCTATCGACATTTACGCATTAAAAAGCCTTTTGACGCACTTTAAAGCAATAATTTAAAACGACGATAACTAGAGAACTAATAGTCGTAGGATCATATTTTTTTCATATATGAAAAGGGCGCAACGAAATCTTTCCAACGGTATATCAAACTTTATAGCATAAAGAGAAAAAGTTAAAGCGTAAATAGTGATACAAATTAACAAAAACCGATTTGACAACTTTAATTGGCTTCTTTTCTCAATATATTTGAAATGTGATCAAATTGGTAAAGTCGTGTATAACTTCACTGACATTTTTCAAGTTCTTGTATAGGCATAATAATAACTTTCATCATATGGGGTAATCTTTTGAAACCGCACTGTAAAGTGTTATTCTCAGACAAGTGTTAACACGTTCGTTGCAGGTGTTCAGACGCAGACAGTATGGCGCCTTTAAATGAGATTAACTTTGTCATTTCAATGCTCTATTGTTGGTACACCTGGTCTGATGAAATATTCGATAGTGGTTGTGAAATATCGAAACTAAAAATAGATCGGGACCTCTGTCATTTGAACTCTGGACGCTCTAGAGGTAAGACGTTACATTTATTGCCATACATGTTTGACTATGTGCCGACTATACTAAAGGGATATATCGTGTCGTATGGATGTTTCAGTTTCCCGAAACAATGTAGCAAAGGGTAGGTCGAATTTCTCCGCCAGCTCCAACACTTTCTAAATATAGACCCATGATGTCATTCTAAATATAGAACTATTAGAAATATCTATTTATAGTAAATGACATATAATCTATTTATAGAACATGACACATAATCTATTTATAAAAATATGGTGAAATACCGAGTCTAAAAATAGAGCGGGATCTCTGTCATTTGAACTGTGGACGCTCTAGAGGTAAGACGTTAAATTTATTGCTTTACCCTACATGTTTGACTGCGTGCTTCGGCTCGACTATACGACATATTAAAGGGATATATCGTGTCGTATGGATGTCTCGTGTCAGGTTTCCCGAAACAATGTAGCAAAGGTTAGGTCGAATTTCCCCGCCATTATTTTCGAGGGTTCCAACAACATACCCGCTAGAATCTATTGGTAGAAGGCTAGAGACAAATCGTTGGTGGTCTCGC
Source organism: Serripes groenlandicus (assembly GCA_031761405.1). Lineage (NCBI taxonomy): Eukaryota > Metazoa > Mollusca > Bivalvia > Cardiida > Cardiidae > Serripes > Serripes groenlandicus. The sequence continues at coordinate 92,436,555 of JASEVX010000004.1, forward strand.
CCGAAGGGTGCTACCGAAACACTTGCTCCATTGTTAAAGCTTTCTAAATGTAGACCTATGATGTCATTCTAAATATAGAACTAACATGGACATGCGCAGTCATTGTATAACTACAAAATGGCGTCCTCACTCGTGTCCATCCTTATATGCAAATGAGATACTATAAATAGTAACTAGGTCAACACAATGGCCGCCGATTACGTCATCTTTGTTTACACCTAAAGAGACGCCTATACTACTACGAACATTCTATAACTTGGATACACCGTATAACTCGAACCAATTCCTGTGAGGAATCTGTCGTTTGGAAATAGTGTAGCAGCAGTTCTTATTGGTCTGACGTGCATTCAATCAGAACTGCTTCTGTGCTGTTTTTCTTGATATGATCTTATGACTGGCTTGTTTTTCATAATAAAAAGTTAAGTATTAGTGAATTATGAAGCTGAAAACACATATATTAATATATAAGAATAGATTGAGGAATCGCTCGAACATGCCGATATCTCGAAGTATTTTATCGGCCTCCTTCGTTTTCGAGGTATAGTGAGACCACTGTACTTGGGTCGTCCATCTAACACGTCGATATCTCGTAGTAATTTATGGATCCCATTCGATTTTGATAGCGACTCCATCGTATTGAGCATACATCGAGTCTTTACTTTTCAGTTATATCACGTAGATCGAATCCATGCTATAACATTCACCTAACCAAGCCTGTCTGTCTTGCACTAGTATTACACACAACAAATCAAGGTCATAAATTGACTTTTATTAATACTCGTCGTGCATGAAATCTAATAATTTTTAATTTTCTTTATTATGTTTACGCCGCTTAAAAAAATAAGTTACTACTGGTAAATTTATCAATATACTTTGAATGAGTGAGTCAATAGCTCATGTATAGAAATTTGGGGTATTTCATGTTGATTCCACATTTGTTGCGGGAAACGATGTCGCTCCATTGGCGTTACGCCAAGATGAAGTGTTACGGAAATGACGTCACGTCCTTCTTTGGCTACAATACAGTCACAATTTAGGTTCGGGCGTAAGGTGACTAATGCTGTCGTTTTTTTGACGAACGGGAAAACATATTTCTTACAGAGTTTCATTTATTTTTAACTTTTCGTACAAATGTTAATTCCCACATAATACAGCACTTTAATGATCTTAAATATCGATTTTAAAGAAAAATGATTAAAAAGACGACAATAATTTTCAATCCGTGTTTTTCGTCTCATTTTATACATATCCAAAATGGCGGCCCCCCATGGATTTGGCCAGTTTCATTTCAGAAAGCTTCATGGGTTATTGAAAAATTAAAAACAAAAAAAATCTCACACCTGTTACCTATGAACAAAAAAAACCATTTATGTTTTTTTTTCGTATTATACACCTTTAACCCTTTCCCACTTAATATGTTAATAGGCAAAGCCTAGGTCGTGTGTAGCAAGAACAAATTAATTAAGCACTGTCTGTCCCCCAACAAGAAACAAATTAATAGGCAAATTGTAGAAAGTTACAAAAACAGAATTTGAAAAACATATTGAAAAAAAAGAAACTTAGCATGCATTTAAGTTTAATTTGTACATATATATCTGTTTATTTTTTATTAGGTCAGGATTGTAACAGACTGTAAGATTTTCAAGGATGGTTATTTGTTAATAAGTACCATGCAGACTTAGAGTCAACAACTGATTATGTATACATGTATATGAAATTTGTCGTTTGAAAAAAAATGGATATTGAAAGATCTGATCAGACCTTGAACATGTACAGATTCTCAGAGTTATCAATGTTGATAACTGTTCCATTTTTAATTATTACTGCTCAATTATAAAAGCTTTTGAAAAGGGTACAGGGAGTACAATATTTTTCACTAGGAGCTTGGATAAAAATGTAATAAATGTTTAAGTAAGACAACTCCCCACAACATAATTGTTTTATGTATAAATTGTTTAGTTTAGTTGCTTCTTTCAAAACATGTACATGTGTACCTGCTGAGATTTGAACTCAGAACTCTTGTTAGACAAGGTGTTTTACCATTAAACTACAGTATAGGTTTTTACTTTGAGCAGCAGTTCATGAAAATATGTGTTATTTTATTACCAGTAAAGTATAAGACTTTTTTTGTTACAATGAATGTATACAAGTTTAAATTTTACCATTTCTATTGTATATATTATACAATTTCACACAGAAAAATGGATTTCACAATAAATTTACATAGAAAACAGATACATATATATTTCTGTGGTATTTCAGTTATATCAGAGGACAGAACACCTATGTGAGGTCACTGGGTGACTTAATAACTGACATTAATTATGAACTGCCTTTAAGTTTTTATAATATAGCCTTTTCTGAAAAACAGACAAAGTTTTCTTTATTTTTCAACCAAAATGTTTATACATATTTATTTGAATAAAAAGTATTTTGAGTGTTTGTTGAATTTAAAGAGATTGATCCTCTTTATCTGCAGATTTCAATGTTCAGTTTGTTTTTACCTTATTTTAGTTTGAATTATTTAGTGTACATTGCCCTGTTTCATAGACAGCGACCTAAATCGGTGACAGTATAAAAAGACAGCATGTGCTCTTCAATTTGAAGAGTTCTATGACATCATTGGTTGTTGTGCTCCCAAGTATGAAAATAATGCTGTCAATAGATGTTAAATCTTTTGTAAACAGTGTGGTGTGAATACATACATGCAGAGTATTTAAAATAATCTAGTAAAAATAATGTTGAAATTCTTAGTAGCAAGTTGTCCAATCTGATCAATAAACACATTTTTGATAAAAAAAAAAAGATGAAACTACTAGAAATTCAGCCTGTTGAAAGGAAATTTTAGTAATGTGTTTTACTGATATCCACATATGACATCATTTCTTTAAAATAATGGACTCATTTGAGTTTGATCAATAAACACATTTTTGATAAAAAATAGATGAAACTGCTAGAAATTCAGCCTGTTGAAAGAAAAGTTATGTGTTTTACTGATAGCCCACATATATATGACATCATCATTTTTTTAAAACAATGGACTCATTTGAAAGCATGAAAGTGTTTTCCTCTCTTTCAGGTTGGAGGACATTTACTATGTATATACCCCAAAACCAGGTGAACTGATTCTGGTCATACTTTCATGATTTGACAAAGACTAGGGTCATAGACATAAACTGTTAAACTGTATCCTACGATGTAAAAAAAATGTAAATTGAAGGCAAATAATTTGAAATTGACTGTAGTTTTGTTTGTTTGCTACATTTACTGCAATATATAGATAAACGTCTTAAAGTCAATACAACTAGACAGTCGAAGATATGATAGTTTAGCTATTTTCTTGAGTGGGGTCAACATTTGACAAGACAGATTCGTCAAATGACAGATACAGACAAAAACAATACACACGATGTGACGTCACGCGATGTGACGAAAGCATCGTGGAACAGATACAGACAAAAACAATACAAACGATTTGACGAAAGCACAACAAATAATTTAGAAATGAAGTTATATTTTTAAGAAAATTATTGTTATAATAAATATCTGGGATTCCAAATATCTTACCTTGAAATGAAGCTCTGTCGATACAGAAACAGAATTGTTCGTCCTTTTCAGTTAAAATAATATCCGAGGCCAGTGTAACGAACGATAACTTCCGTTGAAATATTTACTATCATTTTCAAGTGTTTATTGCTTCTCTATATTGCCAAGATATAAGATCCATGAAATAATGATGAGGGGTACAACAGAATAGTCAACTTATCCTTCATTATGTCCTTCCAGTGAACGAAATCCATTTGTGAAGAGTCAAACTATCCTTTCCTACGATTTCTGTCGTTTTCATTTTGTTATTTATTTATTACTTGCCTTACAATGACGTTACTTTCGTTGCAATGACGTCACATTTGGATGTGTTTACTTCCGGTTGAGAAAATATCATTTTAAAAATAGAAAACGAGTGCAATTACACGCAAATTATCACGTGTCAGATTCCTTGTTTTCATTCCTTTATCGAAAAGGAATTTAATTCAATTTTTCCCTCTAGTTCTTAGTATTTTTTTATTTGTCAAAACATACGAATATCGTGTCTGTGGGTTTTACCGGTTACGAAATTAATACGTGTGAAAGCTTGAGCCGAAGGCTCGAGCGAAGCACGCCTATAGGTTATACGTACGAACACATCATACAAGATCAAAACAACGAGAATTCAGTACAATCTTACTGTTTTTCACATATCAAATCTCAACCCCATAGCACTTTTTTTCGGCCATTTTGCTTCCGGTCTTACTGGTGAATGTAGAGCGCCTATGTAATAGAGAGTGAGAGCGCCTATGTAATAGAGATTGCCAAATGTGACGTCATTGCAACGAAAAGTAACGTCATTGTAAGGCAAGTAATAAATAAATAACAAAAGGAAAACGACAGGAATGGTAGGAAAAGATAGTTTGACTCGTCACAAATGGATTTCATTCACTGGAAGGACTTTATGAAGGCTAAGTCGACTATTCTTTTGTACCTGTCATCATTATTTCATGGATTTTATATCTTTGCAATATAGAGAAGCAATAAACACTTGAAAATGATTGTAAATAATTTCAACGGAAGTTATCGTTCGTTACACTGGCCTCGGATATTATTTTAACTGAAAAGGACGAACAATTCTGTTTCTGTATCGGCATAGCTTCATTTCAAGGTAAGCTATTTATTATATCAATAATTTGCTTAAAAATATAACTTCATTTCTAAATTATTTGTTATATCTGTTGGGAACGATCCACGATGCTTTCGTCACATCGCGTGACGTCACATGGTGTGTATCGTTTATGACTGTATCTGTCATTTGAAGCCGAAGCCGTCTTGTCAAATGTTGACTCCACTCAAGAAAATAGCTATTAAAACTATCATATCTTCGACTGTCTAGTTGTATTGACTTTAAGACGTTTATCTATTTATTGCAGTAAATGTAGCAAACAAACAAAACTACAGTCAATTTCAAATTATTTGCCTTCAATTTACATTATTTTTTTACATTGTACAGTTTAACAGTTTATGTCTATGACCTAGTCTTTGTCAAATCATGAAAGTATGACCAGAATCAGTTCACCCTGATTTTGGGGTATACATAGTAAATGTCTTAATGTCTATATCCTCCAACCTGAAAGAGAGGAAAACACTTTCATGCCTTCAAATGAGTCTATTGTTTTAAAGAAATGATGTTATATGTGGACTATCAGTAAAACACATAACTTTTCTTTCAATAGGCTGAATTTCTAGTAGTTTCATATTTTTTTTTATCCAAAATTTGTTTATTGATCAAACTCAAATGAGTCCATTGTTTTAAAGGAATGATGTCATATATGTGGGCTATCAATAAAACACATTACTTTTCTTTCATCAGGCTGAATTTCTAGTAGATTTATCTTTTTTTTTATCCAAAATGTGTTTATTGATCAAACTCAAATGAGTCCATTGTTTTAAAGAAATGATGTCATATATATGTGGACTATCAGTAAAACACATTACTTGTCTTTCAACAGGCTGCATTTCTAGTAGATTCATCTTTTTTTTTAACCAAAATGTGTTTATTGATCAAACTCAAATGAGTCATGATTGTTTAAAAGAAATGATGTCATATGGGGGCTATCAGTAAAACACTTTACTTTTCTTTCAACAGGCTGAATTTCTAGTAGTTTCCTTCTTTTTTTTTTTATCCAAAATGTGTTTATTGATCAGATTGGACAAACTTGGTACTAAGAATTTAAACATTATTTTCACTAGGTTATTTAAAATACTCTGCATGTATGTATTCAAACAATATTTGAAAAAGATTCAACATCTATTGACAGCACTATTTTCATACTTGGGAGCACAACAACCAATGATGTCATAGAACTCTTCAAATTGAAGAGCAAATGCAAAATAAAAGCCTTTTACGGTCACCGATTTAGGTCCGTCTATGAAACAGGGCAATGTACACTAACTATATCAAACTCAAATAAGGTAAAAACAAACTGAGCATTGAAATCTGTAGATAAAGAGGATCAATCTCTTTTTAAATTCAACAAACACTCAAAATACTTTTTATTCAAATAAATTTGTATAAACATTTTGGTTGAACAATAAAGAAAACGTAATCTGTTTTTCAACAGAAAAAGGCTATAAGGCAGTTCATAATTAATGTCAGTTATGTTAGTCACCCAGTGACCTCACATAAGTGTTCTGTCCTCTGATATAACTGAAATACCACAGAAATGTATCTGTTTTCTATGTAATTTATTGTGAAATCCATTTTTCTGTGTGAAATTGTATAATCTATACAATAGAAATGGTAAAATTTAAGGTGTCTTCTCGATTGTCCCACATTTTGATTTTACTATTTACCCTTAGTGCGGTGGGATAACGAGCGGTAAAGAGAGGTAAGGGAAAGGTGAGAATACAGTCCTGTTATTATGCCTATTCCACTACAAACAGTAAATTTGCGGTTTCTTTACTGTTTGCACAAACATTCAATTAAGTTTATGCCTATTCCACTACAAACATAGTAAATTTCACAGTATTTTCACCTTTGTTTCATTGCGGTTTCTTTACTATTTGATCTTTATTAATTTCATTTGTTTGCAAAAAAACACACTTATAATTCATATTTGATCTTTATTAATTTCACCTTTGTTTCATTTCTTTCTAAACTGTTTGCACAAACATTCAATTAAATTAAAGAAAATTATATAATTATATGCTCTTAATTATAAATGAACAAACTGTTGATGCATTTCTTGAATTGAAAATTTTGGGGAAAAGTATCATTATTGTTTTTACATCATACTGAAAACATGGCTAACGCGCAAGTAAGACTAGATTTTGTGAAGAACCAGCGCGGCGGAATGAGTCTGGTTATTGATGGCCACAAATTTGTTATTAAGAGCCGACGGGAAGAGAGGGTGTACTGGACATGTTCTAACCGTGCCTGTCCATCACGAGTAACAACCAGAGAAGGTATTCTCGTCAGACATAACGCTCACCATATCCACGAGCCTGACAATTTCCATATAGAAACAGACGATGTGATGCAGAAGATGCGAAAACGGTGTCGAAAAGAAACAACGCCTATTCCAACAATTTACAAAGAAGAGGTATCAGCTCTCAGAAATCGGGATTGGAATGAACAATCTGTTGAATTGGTAAAAAGAATCCAGACTTTTGAAGGATGTAAGTCTCAACTTTATCGTGAGCGAAGCAAAGACAGACCAGTACTTCCGAAAAGAAGACAAGACATACGCCTGGAAGGGGAGTGGACAGAGACGTCAGCTGGTGAGCAGTTTCTGCTTATAGACGAAGGTGAAGAAAACCGAATGCTCGTGTTCGCTACGCAGACAAATCTGGAGCACCTATGCAACGCCAGAACAATCTACGCTGACGGTACCTTCTACACATGCCCGGGACTGTTCTACCAGTTATACACATGGCATTGTTTTATAGACGGACAGATGTATCCTCTGATGTTTGCTTTCCTACCAGGAAAGTCGGAAGAAACTTATCTGAGACTGTTTAATGCACTGGATAGAGAATGTAACCGTTTTGGACTCGAGTTGAAACCCGACATCCTGTTCATGGACCACGAACTCGCTCCAAGAAAAGCTGCTCTACGAGTCTTCCAGACGACGGACGTGAAGGCATGCTTCTTCCACTACACACAGTGTATCTGGCGGAAGGTACAGTCTTCGGGCTTGGCCAACGATTACAGGACAAACGAAGACATTCACCGCCTGGTCAGACGAGCAGCAGTTTTACCACTTGTACCAGTCAACTCAGTTGAAGACGTGTGGTTCGAAGCACTCACTGACATTGCTACTTTAGAGCTTCCTGCAGCAGTTGAATTATTCACAGACTATGTAACTGAGAACTGGATTGAGAGCGACAAACAGATTTGGAATCACTTCAATACCCATGGTCCAAGGACGACAAACAATGTAGAAGGCTGGCATAGCATGTTGAAGAAAGCTGTTCAGCATTCACATCCGAACATATTTTCCATCCTTAGAACTATCCAGGAAGTTGAATCATTTTCATGTATCAAGGTAGTTCAGTATGCTACCGGAGGTAAAAGACCAACCAAGAGAAGGAAATATAAAAACATTGACACGCGACTAGCATCCCTAAAGGAACGCCTGCGTGATGGGTCCATTAGCGCAATTGAGTATGCGGACAGAGCAACATATTGTCTACATATGTAACCATTTATAAACTGAGTAAATATTCAACAAAATTGAAAACAGTGAAAACCCAGATCAGACGATGTGATTATATGATGTGTTTAATTTGTTATTTGTTATTTGAATGTATGTATTATAAACAATAGTTCAATTACCTAATTTGAATTAAAATATGTTTTTCTAAATAATTTGATATTTTCCTTATTCCTATGTTATATCAAAAAGAGGACCAAACAAGAGCTTTTTTCTGATAAATTCGTAACATACTGTTTTATAAAAAATGGTTACCAATATAGTGGAATTTTAAATGAACCGAACTGTAGTGATATCTTCGCCCCGGGCAGGGATTAGCCGACACCTTACCTGTATTTTTTCCCGATAGTCCTACATCGATTTTTAGCCCAAATTTAAATTGGTATACATTCATTGTAACAAAAAAATTCTTATACTTTACTGGTAATAAAAGTACACATATTTTCATGAACTGCTGCTCAAAATAAAAACCTATACTGTAGTTTAATGGTAAAACACCTGGTCTAACAAGAGTTCTAAGATCAAATCTCAGCAGGTACATGTTTTGAAAGAGGCAACTAAACTTAACAATGTATACATGAAACAATTATGTTGTGGGGAGTTGTCTTACTTAAACACTTATTACATTTTTATCCAGGCTTCTAGTGAAAATAGTTTACTCCCTGTACCCTTTTCAAAAGCTTTTATAATTGAGCAATAACAATTAAAAAAAGGAATGGTTATCAACATTGATAACTCTGAGAATCTGTACATGTTCAAGGATTGATCCAGCTTTGATAACCGTTCTAATATCAAAGTTTTAACGAAATTTATACATCATATTTTTATAATAGAGCAATTTTAACATGATCACTAACAATGTTAAATTATTGCAAATTCTTCTGGAAAATCCATTTCTCTGTTTGTACTTTTTATAATTTCTTTATTTGCTATAAACATACTGTTTATTGTTTTATGCAATAAAATGTATATTGAATATATTGATCAGATCTTATATTATCCATTTTTTTTTCAAACAACATATTTCAGATACATGTATATATATTCAGTAACTGTTGTTGACACTAAGTCTGGTACTTATTAACAAATAATCTGATGCTGTTTTCATGTTTTACAAATTAAAAACCAGAAAAGGAGATAGGTGTTCAAAGTGAAAATGTTGTTGAATAGGAACATATTGTTCATTTTGGATATGTTCATTTTGGATCAATTACACCATTCCGACAATGTATTCGGATTAGTCACAGAAATCAAGTAATTTACATCAGACAAGGCCGGCTAAACTTTAACCTTTCCAACATACATCATTATAAATGGGACTTTTGAAAATATTTGTCAAAAATTACATTTTTCTCAGTCATCTTAAATTGTCTCAAGATTATACATTCAGCCAGATCATGCAAAGTTAGCCATCTGCCTTGTAAGATTGTTGTGTGGAGTAATGTTAAGCGCAAGTCATTCAATCAACCATGGTAAGAGTCAGTTTTCAATTATATGTATTACTAGTTTACAAATAACTGGCATTTGTAAAAATAAATCAGAACATTCTTCAATGCCTTCTAGTGTTGTTTTCCATTAACATCCTTGGAAATCTTACAGTCTATTACAATCCTGACCTAATAAAAAATAAAACAGATATATATGTACAAATTAAACTTAAATGCATGCTAAGTTTCGTTTTTTTCAATATGTTTTTCAAATTCTGTTTTTGTAACTTAAATTTCTACAATTTGCCTATTAATTTGTTTCTTGTTGGGGGACAGACAGTGCTTAATTAATTGTTCTTGCTTTCACACGACCTAGGCTTTGCCTATTAACATATTAGGTTACGGTAATTTGTCCGTCCAGTAAGATCGGAAGCAAAATGGCCGAAAAAAAGTGCTATGGGGTTGAGATTTGATATGTGAAAAACAGTAAGATTGTACTGAATTCTCGTTGTGTTCGTACGTGTAACCTATATGCGTGCTTCGCTCGAGCCTTCGGCTCGAGCTTTCACACGTAATATGTGAAAAACAGTGAGATTGTACTGAATTCTCGTTGTGTTCGTACGTGTAACCTATAGGCGTGCTTCGCTCGAGCCTTCGGCTCGAGCTTTCACACGTATTACAAATCCGCAGCAGACGACGTTGAAAACATCGAGGAAAAATTTGGGAACATTTCTATGAGGAAAAGAGTTGAGAACAAAAGGAGAAATGGCTTCGTTTGAGCTTCGTTTTGAGCAATTTCTACTTTTGACACAATGTTTTCAAAACTCGTCTGCTGCAGAGGCGTCAGAAAGCGTTTGTATGTGGTAAAGGTTTATGTTCTAAATAAATAAACCAAAACATGCACAACTCATCGAAAGAAATTACAATTATGTTGAATTGAACACCATTGTTGTAAAAATCTACTAGATCTACTGAATAATTTTTCATTTTCCTACAATGTTTTCAAGCTCGACTTCAGAGGAATAGACAGGAATTATCTGTGGTTATTAAAATATTGAAAAAAAATCGGCCAGTTAAAAAAACTTAACTAAAATTCTTTTTAGTACTACATGAAATACGTAACGTTGAATCTTTAAAAATAGATTTGTTCATCTTTGCATTTAGAAGAGTCCATATCCAATTCAAGGAATATCAATATAATAATAGTGAGTTGTGCAGCCAACAGTATAGAGCCTGGTCAGACAGTGCGGTGGGAACCGGCTGGTTTGGCTCTATGCCGGTGGAACAGGCTTTACCAAATCGGTTTAGCAGTCAATGGGTTCAGCAACCATCATTTGAATCCTACTTACACGACTTTGAATAGCATTTAAATTCGTCCCGGCAGTCCAACCAATTTATAAATTCTCAGAAATGATCACTCTATAAATGTACAAGACGTTGTAAGGGTAATAATACACGTTTAATGAATTTCCACAGGATAAAGGCTATATCTAAAGAGGAATCAAATTTATTTTATGCGCACATACGTTCATTTTCAAACCCTTTTCGTCAAATAAAACCAACTTATAATCATTAAATCGCCTGTTTGATTATGCTTAGAGTTATTTCCTATCATAACAAAGGTGTTTGACACTGAAGAAAGATATAAAAAGTTTAATGCAATGTTTGTTTAATACACGATGACATTATTGTCAATTTGAGCCGTCCCGCGAAAAAAACACATCATTATGACCTCTGCATAATGTATCGATCCAGATCAGCCTGCGCAGTTCGCGCAGACTGATCCGGGCTGACGCATTTCGTCTCCGAGTGATAGAGGTATAGAGTAATGATTCCTGAAACAGAAAATCCACAGGAGGTGAACACTGTCTGTCCGGGTTAGCCTGCGCGACATGCTTAGACTGATCCGGGTCGATACTTTACGCTGAGTCCACAATCTTGGTTTTTATCGCGGGACGGCTCATTTGTTGATTGGAGTTTAATGGCGTGTTCAACAGCACGGCGACCAGTTCTCATAACCTTGTGTTTCCTGTTTCTTTCGCACCAGTTACCCACCAATAACTCTTCTCAGGCAACTGGCCACCTTTCAACATAGACTTTTGTCAGCGCTTTGGAATAGGAATAACACTAGTCACAATGACTTTACTAAATCATTTGAAAGGATTAATGGCGAAGCAATGATTCGAACTTCCAACTCCTGAATTATTGCCGATTGAGCTTTCGCAATTCGACATGAATACTGGTAAGTTAATTTCGTTAAAGCATCCGACTCGGGTGTGGCAGGTCGCGGGTTCGACCCACGACTGCGGCATACTAAATACTTTAAAAAAGGTAGTAATGGATGAAATCCGTGGCGCTCGGATTTGCGGGCTTAGCAGTACGACCGACTGTCTGGTGTTAGGACAAATTGAACAGTACTTACTTACGCAGGAATTGCCGTGATATAACTGGACAATTGTTAAAAGTGGCTTAAACTACCAAACAACCAATTAATCAATCAATAAGTTAATTTCATTCTGATTGGTAGTGCACGGGTTTGATTTAACCCTTTTCCACATGAAGCCCCTTTCCGACTTTTGAAAACATGACAAAAAGAAGAAATGTTTTCAACTATATTCAGTTATTAAAATGTTTTTGATGAAGATTATCCATATCTTTGCCTAGGGCATGTTACTTTCCCATAACAGAAGGCAAACGTAATTGACTGCCAAATAAATCAAAGCGCTTAAGGCACTATAGTTGTGTGCGTCTCAAGTTAAATATGGTTTAACCGTCAGCTTCTTAAAGCAGAAATAAATTAAAGTGATACTGCAAGTTGACTGGACAAATTATTGGTTTTCCAATGGAAGTATGCGTTTTTACTACAAGAAACTGAAAATAAGAGGCCCGAAAGGGCCAATAGCACTCTAGTGAACTGACTGGACTGTTCTGAGAAGTTTTTGTGTGAAAATCCTTTGGGCAATGTGACTGGTTTTCACGGTTTTAAAAAAGTTGTCTGTAGCACACGAAGTTCCTTCTAAGCACGAAAGCACGAATTTAAAATAATATCGTCTACACCTGTGCATTGTTTTCCATGAAAAGTAACAAATCCAAAACAAAAGTCTGCGTTTTCCGCAAAGGTCATCATCTTGTTCGGGAACGTTTATTTATTGACACCGATGACATTTAAATAGTTAACAATTTCGTATATCTTAATTGGTTTGAGCTTCAGTTATGTTGGCAATTAAACGATTGCTGTAAAACGGTTACATGACCAGGCACTAAAAACATACCACAGCCTAATAGGATTGTACGATCGTCTTAAGTTAGATTTAGCAATGTACTTTGCCGGTGCGAATAAAATGTATGTATGTATGTATGTTATCAAGATTTAATAACTATAAACTATTTTCCCACTGAGTTGCAATTAAGGAAGACATACATTTTGTGACTTTGACTTTTAATATACTGACGCCAAAACAATAGGAATCATCTGTGTTATCCAATAATAATCACATGAAGTTTGAAGACTCTGACTGATTATATGTTTTTATAGTAATTGAATGGAAACAACTTTCTAAGTTCGGGTCATGGGGACCTTTACCCAAAGTAGCCACTATCGCCATAAAAGTCAAAACAGTCTCGCCCACAGGCAGCCTTGTTTTTCGACAAACGTCTTTAAGAAATCTGACAGAGTGTCACCCAAGGCACATGTTTACAGAATTAATTGAAAATTGGCCACCCAGTTTACGATAAAAAAATTGTTTGGACATTCAGAGGATGCTTGCTTTGAAAATCCATCATAGAGAGTCACCCAAGGAACTTTCCTTCAAAATTATTAGACAATTGACTTTATATGTTTAAAGGAAAAGATTTATTTTCTCTATATGCATATACATGACACAAACTATGAACTGAAGGAAACTGGTACAAGGTCACCACGAGAACATGTATTCAAGAATATTTGCAAATTTGGTTATATACTTTCGAAGGATATTATTTTTTTAAGATTTCATTATAGCCATATAAGGTAAAATAGCCCGCCCCCTTTGTAATTGACAGTATAATTATTCGATAGCAATGAAAACATTTTGGCAGAAGGTAAAATCGCTCATTGTGTTTTTAAAAGTCGTCTGCAGAGGAGAAGACAAAATGCGTCTGTATAGGGGAAAGGGTTACATTAGAGAATACCAGTGTTGTTCTTTATAATTACACGCGACAGAAAGTTTACTTATTTTAGAACATTGACAGGTGCTTCGGTTTTAAAAGTATCGGTTTTTGTCGGAAAACGGGTAATATAGTGTTGTGTGGGATTACATCTCACACAACTAAAAGAGTGGGCATTGTTAGTCTACAGTACAAAACAGACGATATGTGAGTCAATATGGTAAGGTGAAGTTGGTGTCTAGTGTCTAGTATCTAGTATCGTTTATCATAAACGATACTGGCAACCAGAATCTAGTATCGTTTATCATAAACGATAATGGCATCTAGACACTAGTGTCGTTTAAGGAACTAGATATCTAACTTTAATTTTTTCAACATAGTTTCCAGAATCAATTTGCAGACTCCAGTGTCGTTTAACTCTAAACGACACTGGCAACCAGACACTAGTGTCGTTTAAGGAACTAGATATATAATTTTCAATTTTCAGGCTCCAGTGTCGTTTAACACTAAACGACACTGGCAACCAGACGCTTGTATCGTTTAAGGAACTGGATATACAATTAATCAATTTTCAGGATCCAGTGTCGTTTAACACTAAACGACACTGGCAACCAGACACTAGTATCGTTTAAGGAACTGGATATATAATTAATCAACTTTCAGACTCCAGTGTCGTTTAACACTAAACGACACTGGAAACCAGACACCAGTATCGTTTAAGGAACTAGATATATAATTAATCAACTTTCAGACTCCAGTGTCGTTTAACACTAAACGACACTGGCAACCAGACACTAGTGTCGTTTAAGGAACTAGATATATAATTCTCAATTTTCAGGCTCCAGTATCGATTAACACTAAACGACACTGGCAACCAGACGCTTGTATCGTTTAAGGAACTGGATATACAATTAATCAATTTTCAGGATCCAGTGTCGTTTAACACTAAACGACACTGGCAACCAGACACTAGTATCGTTTAAGGAACTGGATATATAATTAATCAACTTTCAGACTCCAGTGTCGTTTAACACTAAACGACAATGGCAACCAGACACTAGTGTCGTTTAAGGAACTAGATATATAATTCTCAATTTTCAGACTCCAGTGTCGTTTAACACTAAACGACACTGGCAACCAGACACTAGTATCGTTTAAGGAACTAGCTATATAATTAATCAATTTTCAGACTCCAGTGTCGTTTAACACTAAACGACACTGGCAACCAGACACTAGTATCGTTTAAGGAACTGGATATATAATTAATCAACTTTCAGACTCAAGTGTCGTTTAACACTAAACGACAATGGCAACCAGACACTAGTGTCGTTTAAGGAACTAGATATATAATTCTCAATTTTCAGACTCCAGTGTCGTTTAACACTAAACGACACTGACAACCAGACACTAGTATCGTTTAAGGAACTAGCTATATAATTAATCAATTTTCAGACTCCAGTGTCGTTTAACACTAAACGACACTGGCAACCAGACACTAGTATCGTTTAAGGAACTGGATATACAATTAATCAATTTTCAGGCTCCAGTGTCGTTTAACACTTAACGACACTGGCAACCAGACGCTTGTATCGTTTAAGGAACTGGATATACAATTAATCAATTTTCAGGATCCAGTGTCGTTTAACACTAAACGACACTGGCAACCAGACACTAGTATTGTTTAAGGAACTGGATATATAATTAATCAACTTTCAGACTCCAGTGTCGTTTAACACTAAACGACACTGGAAACCAGACACTAGTATCGTTTAAGGAACTAGTTATATACTTAATCAATTTTCAGCCTCCAGTGTCGTTTAACACTAAACGACACTGGCAACCAGACACTAGTATCGTTTAAGGAACTAGATATATAATAAATCAACTTTTAGACTTCAGTGTCGTTTAACACTAAACAACACTGGCAACCAGACACTAGTATCGTTTAAGGAATCCGCTGTGGTCGAGTGGTTAGCGTCGGGGATTTCGAAACCGGGTGTCCCGGGTCTGATCCCAAGTTGCGGCACTACGGTCATGGTGGAGTGCTCTTCGGCAAGGTACCTTTTCTAGCATAGTACTGGTTTATCTAGTTCCTTAAATGATACTAGTGTCTGGTTGCCAGTGTCGTTTAGTGTTAAACGACACTGGAGCCTGAAAATTAATTAATTATAAATCCAGTTCCTTAAACGATACTAGTGTCTGGTTGCCAGTGTCGTTTAGTTGAAAACGGCACTGGAGTCTGAAAGTTGATTAATCATATATCCAGTTCCTTAAAGGATGCTAGTGTCTGGTTGCCAGTGTTGTTTAGTTTAACACTGAAGTCTGAAAGTTGATTAATCATATATCCAGTTCCTTAAACGATACTAGTGTCTGGTTGCCAGTGTCGTTTAGTGTTAAACAACACTGGAGTCTGAAAATTGATTAATTATATATCTAGTTCCTTAAACGATACTAGTGTCTGGTTGCCAGTGTCGTTTAGTGTTAAACGACACTGGAGCCTGACAATTAAAAATTATATATCTAGTTCCTTAAATGATACTAGTGTCTGGTTGCCAGTGTAGTTTAGTGTTAAACGACACTGGAGTCTGAAAATTGATTAATTATATATCTAGTTCCTTAAACGATACTAGTGCCTGGTTGCCAGTGTCGTTTAGTGTTAAAGGGACTGAACACCATAATGATCCAAAATCTTTATATTTTATACTTATTCTAATTAATCCAAAATACGTCTATATATATGTAACGGAATGTTGTAGAAGGTCGTACAAGTCTTGTTTTTCATTATTTCATAGGAAATAAGCAGTTAAAAAACCGTCCGCTCCGTGTTTTCCCGTTTAAAAATACCGTGGAATTTCCTCTTGCTCATTTGAATTTGTGGATTCAATTTGGCATTCTCTAACACTATCGACTCATTACATTCATGTAATGAATGTAATACTCTCTCATGTATGCGTGAGTGTAAGGAACAACAACTCGGGGAAGGAGATTGTCAATTCGGTTGGAGTGATCACGTGATAAATATACAGCGATATTTTTAGATTTACTGGGTTACTAACCCAGTAGATTTTACAATGCAAAATAACGAAAAATCTCCGCAATATTAATAGTGTGCATATATTGTAGTACATCAGTCAGCAAATATCAATGCCTTACATGCAAAAACATCAAGGTAATAGCAATTTTTAACAATTTTCTTTTTTCCCCGCTTTTTTCTCATATGGGATTCAGTCCATGAAAGTTGATTAATTATCTATTCAGTTCCTTAAAAACGATACTAGTGTCTGGTTGCCAGTGTCATTTAGTGTTAAACGACACTGGAGCCTGAAACTTAATTAATCATAAATCCAGTTCCTTAAACCACACTGGTGTCTGTTTGCCAGTGTCGTTTGGTTGTAAACGACAATGGAGTCTGAAAGTTGATTAATTATATCTCCAGTTCCTTAAACGATATTAGTGTCTGGTTGCCAGTGTTTTTTAGTGTTAAACGACACTGGAGTCTGAAAATTGATTCTGGAAACTATGTTGAAGAAATTAAAGTTAGATATTTAGTTGCTTAAACGACACTAGTGTCTGGTTGCCATTATCGTTTATGATAAACAATACTAGATTCTGGTTGCCAGTATCGTTTATGATAAACGATATTATATACTAGACACTAGACACCAACTTCACCTTACCAGTAAATATACCTGTTCCTTACCCACTTTTATGTAACAAAAGTGTGGCTGCTAAGAATATTGCCTCCTTTTTGTAGTTTCTCTTACGCTAACTTTATAGGCACTATTAAATAGTACCCTATACCGAGTTTCTCCTGAGAAGGTCCCTTACGATATTATCCTTCCAAACTTGCTGACACATTTCGGAAACAATGTGGCAAAAGAATAAATGATCATTATGCTCTTTTGCAATACTATTTTAAACTTTATTCAATAATGATACTTTCATTCATAGCATTATTCCAAATGTGTGCAGAGAGAAGTTCTAAGTTGTTTGCAGCCGATTTGTTAAATGTGGGAAAGGGTTTATTAGATTACCGGGACTGTATCTAAAAAGAAGATGTGTTGTCACCATCTCTACGACTGCTGCGTTTACAAAATGTTAATGGTTTGCTTTTAGTCTTTGATGCATCTGCAGCAGACAACCTTCGATAAAATGTAGCACAAGGAGAAATCGCCCATACTTCTGCTTTTGTCACCATTGTAATTTTATACATCAATTTTATTTTCCACAATATGTCGTAGGTGTTTATAAGATTGTCGTCGGCAAACAGATTATGTGATGTATCTTGGAAAGAATAAACAACATAAACAGAATGTTCAAATGACCCATTCTAAAGAGAAACCAACCTTAATCAGCATGCTTAGTTTACATAGTAAGAAGTTTGGCCATTCAATTAATATATCGAAAACAAAACATATTAATTTTCCGAAAGGATGGACGTTTACGGAGCTGCGATAGGTGGTTCTTGAACGAAGCTCTTATTGCAGTAGAACCTTATTAAAAGTGTTTAGAAAGTTAATGATCAAGGGTGTTACATAATAAAATCCAAATAAAAATATTGGTGTCGCCTGCTTTAAATGTCAAACCATAGATACTCAAAGCAATGATATACGATACACTTACAGTGGAAAGAGCCTTGGCCTAAATCAGTTGAAAATCTTTTATGTGCGTTTTGACATGTCTGGTTAAACCAATGTGCAACAAGTGAATACATGTTTTTACCATGTATTCATGTTACGAAGCTGTGGCATTTACAAACAGAAAATACACATTGACTTTGAAAACGCGCAAGTTTATCTGAATTTACACTGATAAAAATCCTCATATTTGGTCTTTCTATAGTAGAGATAAAGTGAACCCGTCTATGAGAAAATAGGTACAAGCTGGATTATGCAAACCGTATATATTCAGATCAGCCTGTGTATCTGCAGAGTCTGGTTAAGATCTACAATGTTGGCATGTTAATAACATAAACGTGTTCGAAGTTTCTGTCAACTTGTGTAGATTGTAACTGAGCAGGTGTACAGGCTGATCTGAATTTTCATTGTCAGAAATGCCAACTATTATATTTTCCCACAGACAGGCTCATTTATACTCAAAAGCGTATTTCATTTTCTTTGTTTTCCTGATAAAAATGCTTAAACATTTCATATCTTATCAAGTAATGGTGAAAGGTGTTCCAACCGTATTTAAGATTTTAAGTATAACTAAGCGCTAGGCTGGGTTGTTGGAATTGGAGTCTGATCAGCCTGTGCATTCGAAAAGTCTGATCACTGTTCACTTTTATCTTACACAAAAGTGTTAGAAGACTTATGATAAGACTGAGCAGGTTGACAATATAATCTTAAGCTACACATCAGACATGCCAACTTGTGCCTTTTACCATGCACTGGGTCATACAGATTATATAAATGTGTATGAAAGCGGAACCATTTGGTCTTTGTGTTTAGTGTATCGTTAACAGTTACATATATGTCTGTTCACAATTAGCCGGGTTGTGAACAATATTGTGAAATAGTGCATGTTCACGTGCTCGTTTAAATTTTGACTGTTTTCAATGCATATTTTCGTTACTAAGTCGTGCGCACGACATAATTAGCCAATCAGATCGCCTAAAAGAAACCGAATTACTTAATACGTTAACCCTGCATTAAAATATAATAGAATAAAATCGTTTCTGCTATTAGCCACTTTCAAACAACATTCATGTATGTAAAGTGTATTCTGATTGGCTAATTATGACATGCGCACGACTTAGTATCTCGTGCGCACGACTTAAGTATCTCGTGCCCACGACATAGTATCTCGTGCGCACGCCTTAATAACTCGTGCGCACGACATAGTAACTCGTGCGCATGACTTAGTATCTCGTGCGCACGACTTAGTACCTCGTGCGCACGACTTAGTATCTCGTGCGCACGACTTAGTAACTCGTGCGCACGACTTAATTATCACGTGCGCATGACATAGTATAAAAACATACACATGTCACCTCTGTGCCATCGTACTTTTGTCATCATGCTCTCAATGATATATGAATATTTTCTTGGATTTGGTTTCTTGCAAAATGATTAAAATAATGGAAAAAAATAGTAATTATTAAGATTAACTCAGATTTATATATATATATATATATATGATCCGTTCAGCGAGAAAACCATCATTGTGAACTCTGGACTCGCCTCGGATCATCATAAGCATGCCGCACAAGCTAAACCAGAAATAAACTTTAGGTCTCCTGTGGATTTTCTGTTTCAGGAATCATTAGTATACATACCTCTATCTCTCTGAGACGGAATGTGTCGGCCCGGATTAGTCTGCGCGGACTGCGATACATTACGCAGATTCCATATTGTTTGTTTTCGGTGTTTGAGAATTTTGTGAACTTGTAGATACTTCGGTGCTGTGCATAAAAGTTTGGTATGAGTTATTGCCTTAATGTGTCATAGGAAGGACACACTAATACAAAATGAAGCTCATTTTCAAAAGTACTAACATTTCATAAGGTACAAATACTTTGATTCCTTTCAATGTTTTCATGACGACCAGTTTCAATTCTTAATTGATGGGATGAGAGCCTAAGCTTAGATAGAATGTTTCTTTATTTTGGAAAAGTTAAAAAATACAAATAGCTAGAGAGTTCAAATGTTTATTTTAACTGTCTAAAAAGTGAAAGTGATATAATTAATAGTTGATATTTTCATGCCAGGTATATCTATTGATATCCCTTTAACTTAGCCGTAGCAAAGGTACAAATAAATTAGTATTTACAGACTCTGGATAGAACCAAATCTCGTGAAATCCGGCATGTTGCAAGATATCTCTAATTTGGATGACCAATTAACACTATTTACATCAGAGTATGCCGTATGCCTATTCCACATGCTGTCACAGGAGCATTGTAATACATACAGGAGAAATTCAAGCTTTCACAAACCAACAAATCTACAAATATACATAAAATGAACACTTGTCACACTAAAGACTGCACTGTTTGGAACGGTATCATGCCCCGTCCCGCCACCGTAGGTCACAATAGTTAAAAAGTATTATTTATCACTAAATAAGGTTGGTGGAATTGGACACTGGATCTATACTGTTCGCCAAAGTCAATGTGTACCTTTTCCAATGTACGGACTAAAGACCTAATAACCCGGACTCATATGTATTTGTTATTAGATTTATGCATTTTAATATAAATGATAAGATCTTTCAAAAGTCGTTTACATAGGTCTTTAAATCGGTCTCTAAAAGATGATCATGTTTTACGTGTAACAAGAGCGAAGTAACGAAATGGTGAGAATATGTACGGACGTCTGTCAATGGGAATGTTTACATACATTAAAATCTTAATGCACGAAAGAAGGGAGTCTTTATACGTACCAGGACGATCCATCAGTCCCACAATTATCGTACTGAACCATTTCCCTGATGCGGGTGACTTTTCACAAAACCACAATTAATGACTTTTGAAATATGGAGAAATTGAACAATTTTCAGGTTTAAAGGTGCTGAACTCCAAATGGAGATAAAAAAAATGAAATATTGAAACTTCTGCAAATATCACTAATAGTGACAACAAAGTAACACTAAATAGTTCAAAACTATTTTGGCAAAAAATGTTGAAAATAAGTCAATTGAAAGTCAATGATAATGTTCACAACTTGGCCTACTGGGTATTTCTACCGTTTTAAAATGAAGAATAGACGATCAATATTTAGATGTTTATTGTACTGGAAAGTGAAATTATTACTCTACTTTTTCTCAGACATATGATTCTTATATTTCAAGACAACTTTTGAACAGTTTTAAAACTTTGACTAGACTATCTATTTTGATAGGTAGTTAGTAATTCACCTCGTTATTAGCATAGGGCATAAGTATAAGTCTATTGAACACCTTTAAGGGGACTACACCGCGTTCAATAACAGTTGTGAGAAGCTCTCGCCGGCGATTTGATGCACACAGTTAGTATTAGTCTCATTCTTTAGAAAATACTCGAAACGTCTCTAAATTGCTGTTCAGGTTTATCCCTACTCCTACCTAAAAATGGGCCTCTCAACCACTTTTGTCAGATATAAAATGAATACCGACTTACGTTTTGCTGCATGTTTAAATGTAAGCCACTACTGTCGATAAGGACCCCTCGTTTCCTATGCGAACAGTGAATATTCTGGCGGGGATTTGTATACGCACACTCTATCCCTAAAGAGTCTTCAAAGTCTGTTTTACATTTAGAGGCTCTTTTTTAAGATATAGATATGTTAAAAGTGTTATTCCATGTTGAATTAATGTACATATATATATATATCAATATAAAAACGAACTATAATTCAAATGTTCTAGATGGACGCAACATAGTGTGTGATCTTTGTTAAATACAACCGGAAGAAGGCCTTTTGCCGAAATATTGAATCAAGGAGTGCTTTTATTTTGATATATATATTTATATAGATATCTAGACGTAGCGGCCGATATGGATACCTATTTAAGAATCAAAATATATTTCTAAAGTTAACATCATGAAACTCTACAATAACTGACACAAGTGTAGCATATCACATATGAATGGAAATAACATTTATTTATTTATCTATTGGTTGGTGTTTTACCCAGCTTTCAGCAATATCTTAGTTATACATGTATCATGGCGTTTCCTGGATAAGTTACCAGTAGTTACTAGTACTAGTTTATCCTGACACAAGCCAGTCAGTCGTAACTACTGTGAAAATCAACATTGACGTACTTATTGGTGTACCTGACAAAATGCCTGTCAATTATTTGCGTAGATCATCACTTTATAAGTTAAAACTGTAAAGGTGTACACATATAGGTTGCATAAATATACATTTTAATTAGATATGTTATCATCGTCTCTTTAACCCTTTCCAATATATATATAATATGCAGCAGACGATTTTGAAAATATCACATTAAAATAGTCGAAAATATCTCTGAATGAATGTGTAGTTATTGTTCAAAATATTGTGTCAAAGGGAGAATTCGCTTATTTTGAGCACTTTCTCCTTTTGACATACTGTATACAAATGTCGTCTGCGGTATTCTAAGTACAAAAACAAGTTTAATGAGCTTGTTTAATAGACGGAAACCATCCTCATAATTATGCATGGGAAGATGTTACCTTTTAAAATGTGAGGGAAAAGGGATTTAAGTTACAATTACAATTAACTATTTGATGGTTGAATAATATTCATATGCATGTAGAACGGCCAAATATAAGACATTTTTCCGTTAAAAGTGTCTTGTACATTAGTTTATCTAAACGATCAGCTAAGTGCTAATATAGTAGCAAATGCTACCGCTAATAATTAGAAAATTTGATCAAAAGGAGGAATAAACTGCAAACGAATCAGCTTATCAGTAAAGGACATTTGTAATCAGGCATTACATCTTTGAATAATTTGAAAGAGGACTACCACAGGAATATTTCTGTGAAATATGGTTGATATCGGTCCATTGGTTCAAGTGGAGATGTCGTTTGAAGCTCAAAGTTCATTTTGCCCATTTTCTGTTGCCGCCATGCAGTTATGTCAGTCACTAAAGGAACAGTTATACTAAACTATCTTGAAATCAGACCAACCTGTGCCTTTATTAAGAATGAAAGTTTTGTCAATTTACCCCTTTACTAATGCCGTCTAAAGCAATCAATTATAAGTATTTCAAGTCGTTATAAACGCCTGAGTTCTATCTTAATAGATAAAACAGATCTATCTTATTTATTAAAAAAAACTTTGTTTAACTTTAGATGTTCGTCACATGACCTGATGATAGAAAAGGGCAGACATTTATCGATAGACAGAGAAGATAGGTATTGCCAACTTTGTATACAACATAATCTTTACGCCATCGAAGACGAATATCATTTTTTCTTTGAATGTAATAGCTATGAATTATTTTGAACTACGAAGGTATATGCTACAAGAATTAAGTTAAGCATTAAGTTTGTGATATTCTTGGAATTTCCCAAATCTAGTCAACTTGATATGTAAATCAATCGTCTGCTAAAATGGTAGTAGAACTGATTTATTAAGTCGAAGACAAACTAATGAGATGGAAAATCGCCTGTTTTGGGTGAATCCAAGACCACCCCAACCCTTCAGTGTTGTTTGCTACTGGTTCAACTTTATTTAATTAATTTTATTAATTTATCTAACAGATGTTTCATTTTTCTATTTTCAACGGTACGATGTTTTCAAACTAAATTTTCAACTGCAAATGTATCCAAAGTCATCTATATCTGGAAAAGGTTACATTCAAAATCCTCACCACCCCCTCTCGGATGCCGCAGCAACCAAAGTTTTTAATATAATTTAAATCTGTGAACAATTTTGAAAGAAGATTTATAAAGAATCATACCTGTGAAGTTTGGTTGAAATTTGTCTATTTGTTTATGATGAGATGGTGTATAAAGCTTAAACTTAATGTCGACGGACGACGACGGACCACAGACAGAGAGTGATCAGAGTAGATTGCCTTGAGCCTTCGGTTCAGGTGATCTAAAATTAGAACGTTTTCCTACAACATATGAAAGAAAGTTGAAAATGAAGATTGGTCAAGCCTGCCTGGCATGCCTTTCAAATAATATTAATAAACGTTCTCATAGTGTTATTTTAAACGCTGCTGAATCCTATTTGTCATCAATTGATGTAGGTAGCTTCATTTACTTATTTCGAAACAATCTAAGGAATAACATAAACTTTGAACAGTTGAGACAAATGTATTAAAATCAAATGTTTTCTGATTTGTTGGCGGATTTCTCAGAACACAACCCATTTAACAGTATATGCTGGCATATACGAGATACACCTCATTTTCATTTCACTAAATGTTTTAATGATGCATTAGATTTCCATTGACACTCTTTTTCTTTTCTGCATATGATTTCAAAGCAAATGACAGTTTAAGTGACACATCGGGTATACTGTTGAATACATATCATAAATCTATGTCCTTAAATTAGTCAATAAACTTCGTTATGTTTTACTAAAATATATACGCCCATCAGTGATATGCTTGTGTTTCGAACGTGAAAGTAATGTTTGAATTTGGTGATGGTTATAACATATATATTTATGTTATTTGATCTAAATCCACAACATTTGTACACAGTTTCATAAAACTTGTTGTGAGTATAGTTGACGTGCATCGTAGACCCAGATCAATCTGCATTGATGCGTGCGCAGGTAGATCTGTATCAACACTGTTCGATTGTTCGTTTTGGATGAGCGGAAATACATGCATGGCTGGCTAAAGCTTTTCCGGCACAAATATAAAATGCTGCCCTTAACGTTCACTTGATATTACATTTACAATGTCGTCTGCTTTAACACTTTTGATTACAAATATGACACCTCTATAGAAGAATTCTGCTGCAATGTCGTTAACCCCTTCCCACTCAAAGACGATTTTTTAAAGCATTATTGAAAAAGGACAAATTGTTTGTGACAATATGTGACATCTTTAGCTTCATAGATCGATAAGTTTGGAGATCAGCCATACAATAAAACGTTGAAGATTTGTTCATGGATGGATATTAATTTACACTTCAAAATGTGTTTGACCCCCGACCTTCAGCCTGCAGGTTCCAATACGTCTGATCTATTTCAGATAAACGAGATATTTTAATATAACGTCACTTCAACTGGTCAGTTTGAAACATAGATGTATGTAACACAATTGATGCTTAAATAGTGAAGTTGCAATGATTGGAAAAAGAAGCTTGTGTTTTAAAGTTTGATTTTATTGGCTAAGTAAAGACTCGATAACTGCATCGTAACGATAGGAATTTTAATTTTTAACTGAACACTTTCCCACATACAACAAATCTGCAGCAGACAATTTTGAAAACATATAAGCATATCTATGAAAAATCTCTATAAATGAATGCATACATGTACTTATTGAAAACTGTTGAATACTACATTACATGTGAATTCTTTTTCTATATTTCAGTATGTAGAGATGCGCTTTGGCTACGTTACTCGTGTGATTGCCTGTATCATATATTTGGCATGGATGGTACGTTGTTACTTTGAAGCTTATTCTAAAAGAATCAATTGTATATCCTTTTAAAATCACCAGGTTGCTGTCCCAAAAAATTTAGAGGAATAAGGGGTAACACATCTTCGCTAGCCCGGCAAGGCTACTCCGTAAATTAGAATGCATATAATTTAAAGTTTATTAGTTTAATAATTGAATACAGTTGAAAACATTGTGACAAATGGAGAAACTGATCATTCTTGCAATGTTTTCAAATGCCGTCTGCTACAGATTTGTCAAAATGCGTATCTTTTGTGGAAAAGAGTTATATAATTTCGTATGATGTGTTTAATTATATTTTGACCGTTTTTTCTCGTTTTTCATTGTTTAAGCGGTGCTTACTTGAAACCGTCTATAACTAATTAGCACATAGTTTGATCGACTTTTCTCCATTATTCATTGTTTAAGCGGTGCTTTGGTAAAACCAACATTGACCTAATTATTACGTGTCTGGAAAAATACCGGCCCCGTGGGTCCAAATAAATACTGCTTAACGGAAGTTACCTGAAACCTCTGATAACTAATTGGCGCACAGCTTGCCGATTTGGATGTACGTTTGTCGCATAGGGATTTTCAGAGCTCTACTCAATTGTTATTTAACCCTTCGTTGACTTTTGAAATAATTATAGCAATTTATCCATTTACCACAATGATTTTAACTCGTTTCGATAAGTATATTATTATCATTTATAGCAATTTTCTATATTTTGGACTTGAGATTTTCAAGGTCGTCTGCTGCAGATTTATTGTATGTGGGAACGGGTTAATTCAAAATGCATATCTTATGAGTGGCGTTATTTACATGTTAAATGGTGATTAAGATATACCCCATGTTTTATTGGAATAACAGAAATTACCCAATTTTATTTTTATTTCCAGATGTTTTACATGGCTATTGTACTGTACGCTCCATCGCTGGCGTTAAATGCAGGTAATTGACAATCAAATGCACGCTCTAGTATCTGTGTTCTTTTCAAATGAATTGAGTCGTTTTGTAAGAAATCGTGTCGTTACGATTTACAAAATGCCATCGACTATGATCAGCGAAAAGGTTTCACAGCTTTTAGTCAGGTTTAACGACTCAGTTTAGCTCAGACTGCGCGGATATATTCTGTTCTCAAAGGCTAGGTTGTGCCGTTTTGCATGAACAGGCTCAAATAAAGAATACACATTGAACACAAGGAGTCGACACTTAAGAGGCAGCCAATATCAATACCAAACTTTACCAGTTAAATCAGCGAAAGGTACCGACGTCACCGCGAAAGATGCTTCAATACTACAATACGACATGCGGTGCAATAGTATGGTTATGAAAGGCACGTCGTTAAAAAACCCAAAACAATTGAGCCTTCCCGCGAGAAAACCAACATTGTGGACTCTTCGTAAAGTATCGACCCGGAACAGCCTAAGCATGCCGCGCAGGCAAAACCGGGCAGACACTTTTCGCCTCCTGTGGATTTTTTGTTTCAGGAATCATTACTCTATACCTCTATTCCCCCGAGACGGAGATTCCCTGTCGGCCAGGATTAGCCTGCGCGGACTGCACAGGCTGATCTGGATCTATACATTACGCAGAGTCCATACTATTGGATTTTTTGCGGGACGGCGCATATTATTATTGTATTTTTGTATGGCGTTATAAGCTGCTTTTAACAGTATTCCAGGCATATCAGGGCAGTTTTCTGGGTATATACCTATTACTGCTGATGAATTATCCGGACCGTGACTAGCACATCAGTCGTCAAGCATCCCCTCAACCCCGAGCATCAAGAAGGGTGAAGCTATTACCACCATCTTTAATGTATTTGATTTGAACGTGATAAAACCCAACCCATTTTTGAAAAATAATAGAATACATATAACATTTATCCCACCGAATGCCAAGTATCAGTTGTATCAGCCCTGCTTTTTGATATTTATAAACTGGTCTTTGCTAAATTTTGATAAATTAATAGGGATGAGTAGGGACATTATGGACTCTGCGAAATATATCGACCCAGATCATCCTTTGCAGTCCGCGCAGGCTAATCCGAACACATTCCGTCTCAGAGGAATAGAGGTATAGAGTAATAATTCATGAAACAGAAAATCTACAGGAGGCGAAAAGTGTCTGACCGGGTTAGCCTGCGCGGCATGCTTAAGCTGATCAGGATCGATTATTAACGAACAGTCCACAATGTTGGTTTTCTCGTGGGACGGCTCTTATACATTATACTCATATCATGTCATGGAGAAGAGATAGTGTATTAATAAACTGTTCTAAAATTTATATTTGACGTGAAACCTCATGTATCAGTGATACGTTTTTTTAGAACCCACAACATAGGGTTTGGTTGAGTGATAAAAGAGATATATTCCACCTGTTTACTCCCCCTTATCTAGTCCACTACGTTCCATAGGCGCACTACACCACGGATATTGCACCCCCTTTTTGAACTCCTATTTTTCAATCTATTTTAGTGACAGGCCTGTCTTTGTGGGGATCTGTGATTGCTGTCGGCCTCGTATGTGTGTTCTATACGGCAATGGTAGGTACATCAAAGTGATTCGTCGGCATTCTTTACCACGTGCAGACGCATTTTGTCGAATCTGCTGCAGACGGCGTTTGAAAACATTGTGGCAAAAGGTTATTCCCAAAAATGAGAATATTCTCCGTTTGCTACCCACAACGTATTTAACTTATTCAATACAAATGCAAAATTGATGTATACGGTTAAGGATTGGTCACAACGAACCCTCGACGCATTTGTGCTACGACACGACAGCAACTTTGGGCAAATCGTGGGTCATCGGGGGTCGTCGCAAGACAGTCCTACGACTTTTTTAGCATCGTGGCATCGTCATGCCGTCGTGAGGCAAAATTGGACATGCACCTTTTTGTTCGACGATTTTGTGGTCTCTATGTCTTGTGGCTGTCGTGCGATACATATCTTGTCGTAGGTACCATACTAATTGTTTTAGTTAGTCAAACAATCTTACGAATGTCGAAAGACAGTTGTGAGACTGTTGCGAGATTGTCTTACGATTATCATTAGGGGCGTAGCTTGGCAATACTCAATGTTTAGGCCGTCTCGTGAGAAAATCAACATTGTGGACTCTGCGTAAAGTATCGACCCGGTTCAGCCTAAGCATGCCACACAGGCTTACCCGGATATACACATTTCGCCTCCTGTTGATTTTTTGTTTCAGGAATCACTACTCTATCTATCCCCCCTTAGACGGAATGTGTCGGCCGGATCAGTTTGCGCGGACAGCGCAGGCTAATCTGGTCGTTACATTACGCAGATGTGTATCGCCGCAGCTGCACTTTGGGGCATTTTTATAAAAATGTGTAGGCACGTTCCTATAGTGCCTAAAGGGAGCTACGCCCCTGATCATATTTCGTAAGATACTCGCACAACATCGCAAGTCTGTCTTGCGTAAATTGTGCAACATATTTTAGTTTTTTGAGCAGAACTTCGATGATTCCATTTAAAATCTTGTATTGTAATTTTGCTTCGTATGTTTTAACGTATGCAACAAGTCACTATAATAAATGTTTTCTTTTTTTCTTCTGTACTGTAAAATAGTTGGCTTACTTGGCATGTCTACCCAGTAAACATGAAATACAAACGATCAATATTTAGATGTTTATTGTACTGGAAAGTGAAATAATTACTCTAGTTTTATCCCATAATTAGTATTCTAATATTTCCAGACAACTTTTAAACAGTTTTAAAACTCTGACTATACTATCTATAATCTGGAGTTCAGCATATTTAAGCAATCAATGTAAAATAAATAAGTTTAAACTAAGGCATACAAGGTTTTGAAAAAATCCAACGGTGCAAATGGTATTGGTCATTAGCTTATAAATGTCACTGCCAAAACAGGGGTGTAACCAGACATACATAACGAACAAACATAACACTTTTCTATAAATATGTGTTCTTCTAACAACCACTCTTCTAAAATTACTTATAGTAGGTGTAAATTAATTATATAAGCTCTCTTTTCGCCGACTTTCCCATGGTAAACTCTTCCATCTTAAATATGGCGACGCATTCTTCATGTAAAAAGAGTTTTGGAATATTTGATAATTTAAACGTAAACAATGTTTATTTCAAGTGAGGCACACCGTCACAAGCTCAATCACCTGATTCTGTTTTTTTCTGAATATTGTCATTTAAATAATAATATCAGCCGTTCGATCGAGAAAACCAACATTGTGCGTAAAGTATCGACCCGGATCAGCCTAACCATGCCGCGCAAGCGTACCCGGATAGACGCATTTCGCCTCCTGTGGATTTTCTGTTTCAGGAATCATTACTCTAAACCTCTATCCCCCAGGGACGGAATGTGTCGACCCTACGCAGGCTGATCTGGGTCGATACATTACGCATATGCCATAATGTTGGTTTTCTCGCGGGATTGTTCGTATTTAAAGATAGAAATATATATGTTACCTAAGCCTAGGCTAGCTTACTGATTGCTAGGTGTGTTATGTAAATCGGGATACACCTCTGAATACATTCTTTTATACGACGCTAGGTGTGTTATGTAAATAGGAATACACCTCTAAATACATTCTTGTATACGACACTCGGTGTGTTATGTAAATCGGGATACACCTCTGAATACATTCTTTTATACGACGCTAGGTGTGTTATGTTAATCGGAATACACCAATGAAAACTTTCTTTTATACGACCCTAGGTGTGTTATGTAAATCGGAATACACCTATGAAAACTTTCTTTTATACGACCCTAGGTGTGTTATGTAAATCGGAATACACATCTGAAAACATTCTTTTATACGACCCTAGGTAAAGGGAAAAATTGCTTTTTGTTTAGTAATTTCTTCTTTGCCACTATATTTACAATAGTAGGCTGCTACAGAGGCTTCAGAACGCGTATATATGATGAAAATGGTTTATTAGTTAAAACACTTCCAAGGCCAGGTTAATGTGTGTTATTGATACATTTAAGGGTGGTATGAAAGCAGTATGTTAATGTGTGTTATTGATACATTTAAGGTTGGTATGAAAGCTGTATGTTAATGTGTGTTATTGATACATTTAAGGGTGGTATGAAAGCAGTATGTTAACGTGTGTTATTGATACATTTAAGGGTGGTATAAAAGCTGTATGTTAACGTGTGTTATTGATACATTTAAGGGTGGTATAAAAGCTGTATGTTAATGTGTGTTATTGATACATTTAAGGTTGGTATGAAAGCTGTATGTTAATGTGTGTTATTGATACATTTAAGGGTGGTATGAAAGCTGTATGTTAATGTGTGTTATTGATACATTTAAGGTTGGTATGAAAGCAGTATGTTAACGTGTGTTATTGATACATTTAAGGGTGGTATAAAAGCTGTATGTTAACGTGTGTTATTGATACATTTAAGGGTGGTATAAAAGCTGTATGTTAATGTGTGTTATTGATACATTTAAGGGTGGTATAAAAACTGTATGTTAATGTGTGTTATTGATACATTTAAGGGTGGTATAAAAGCTGTATGTTAACGTGTGTTATTGATACATATAAGGGTGGTATGAAAGCTGTATGTTAACGTGTGTTATTGATACATTTAAGGGTGGTATGAAAGCAGTATGTTAACGTGTGTTATTGATACATTTAAGGGTGGTATAAAAGCTGTTTGTTAACGGGTGTTATTGATACATTTAAGGGTGGAATGAAAATTGTATGTTAATGTGAGTTATTGATACATTTAAGGGTGGTATGAAAACTGTATGTTAATGTGTGTTATTGATACATTTAAGGGTGTTATGAAAACTGTATGTTAACGTGTGTTATTGATACATTTAAGGGTGGTATGAAAGCTGTTTGTTAACGTGTGTTATTGATACATTTAACGGTGGTATAAAAGCTGTTTGTTAACGTGTGTTATTGATACATTTAAGGGTGGTATAAAAGCTGTATGTTAACGTGTGTTATTGATACATTTAAAGGTGGTATGAATGCTGTATGTTAACGTGTGTTATTGATACATTTAAGGGTGGTATGAAAGCTGTATGTTAACGTGTGTTATTGATACATTTAAGGGTGGTATAAAAGCTGTATGTTAATGTGTGTTATTGATACATTTAAGGGTGGTATAAAAGCTGTATGTTAACGTGTGTTATTGATACATTTAAGGGTGGTATAAAAGCAGTATGTTAAAGCGTGTTATTGATACATTTAAGGGTGGTATAAAAGCTGTTTATTAAAGTGTGTTATTGATACATTTAAGGGTGGTATAAAAGCTGTATGTTAACGTGTGTTATTGATACATTTAAGGGTGGTATGAAAGCTGTATGTTAAAGTGTGTTATTGATACATTTAAGGGTGGTATAAAAGCTGTATGTTAATGTGTTTTATTGATACATTTAAGGGTGGTATAAAAGCTGTATGTTAACGTGTGTTATTGATACATTTAAGGGTGGTATGAATGCTGTATGTTAACGTGTGTTATTGATACATTTAAGGGTGGTATAAAAGCTGTATGTTAATGTGTGTTATTGATACATTTAAGGGTGGTATAAAAGCTGTATGTTAACGTGTGTTATTGATACATTTAAGGGTGGTATAAAAGCAGTATGTTAAAGCGTGTTATTAATACATGTAAGGGTGGTATAAAAGCTGTATGTTAACGTGTGTTATTGATACATTTAAGGGTGGTATGAAAGCTGTATGTTAACGTGTGTTATTGATACATTTAAGGGTGGTATGAATGCTGTATGTTAACGTGTGTTATTGATACATTTAAGGGTGGTATACAAGTTGTATGTTAACGTGTGTTATTGATACATTTAAGGGTGGTATAAAAGCTGTATGTTAACGTGTGTTATTGATACATTTAAGGGTGGTATAAAAGCAGTATGTTAAAGCGTGTTATTGATACATTTAAGGGTGGTATAAAAGCTGTTTGTTAACGTGTGTTATTGATACATTTAAGGGTGGTATGAAAGCTGTATGTTAACGTGTGTTATTGATACATTTAAGGTTGGTATGAATGCTGTATGTTAACGTGTGTTATTGATACATTTAAGGGTGGTATAAAAGCAGTATGTTAAAGCGTGTTATTGATACATTTAAGGGTGGTATAAAAGCTGTTTGTTAACGTGTGTTATTGATACATTTAAGGGTGGTATAAAAGCTGTATGTTAACGCGTGTTATTGATACATTTAAGGGTGGTATAAAAGCTGTTTGTTAATGTGTGTTATTGATACATTTAAGGGTGGTATAAAAGCTGTATGTTAACGTGTGTTATTGATACATTTAAGGGTGGTATAAAAGCTGTATGTTAATGTGTGTTATTGATACATTTAAGGGTGGTAAGAAAGCTGTATGTTAACGTGTGTTATTGATACATTTAAGGGTGATATGAAAGCTGTATGTTAACGTGTGTTATTGATACATTTAAGGGTGGTATGAAAGCTGTATGTTAACGTGTGTTATTGATACATTTAAGGTTGGTATGAAATCTGTATGTTAACGTGTGTTATTGAGACATTTAAGGGTAGTATCAAAGCTGCATGTTAACGTGTGTTATTGATACATTTAAGGGTGGTATAAAAGCTGTATGTTAACGTGTGTTATTGATACATTTAAGGGTAGTATCAAAGCTGCATGTTAACGTGTGTTATTGATACATTTAAGGGTGGTATAAAAGCTGTATGTTAACGTGTGTTATTGATACATTTAAGGGTGGTATAAAAGCTGTATGTTAATGTGTGTTATTGATACATTTAAGGGTGGTAAGAAAGCTGTATGTTAACGTGTGTTATTGATACATTTAAGGGTGGTATGAAAGCTGTATGTTAACGTGTGTTATTGATACATTTAAGGGTGGTATAAAAGCTGTATGTTAATGTGTGTTATTGATACATTTAAGGGTGGTATAAAAGCTGTATGTTAACGTGTGTTATTGATACATTTAAGGGTGGTATAAAAGCTGTATGTTAATGTGTGTTATTGATACATTTAAGGGGTGGTATGAAAGCTGTATGTTAACGTGTGTTATTGATACATTTAAGGGTGGTATAAAAGCTGTATGTTAATGTGTGTTATTGATACATTTAAGGGTGGTATAAAAGCTGTATGTTAACGTGTGTTATTGATACATTTAAGGGTGGTATGAAAGCTGTATGTTAACGTGTGTTATTGATACATTTAAGGGTGGTATAAAAGCTGTTTGTTAACGTGTGTTATTGATACATTTAAGGGTGGTATAAAAGCTGTTTGTTAATGTGTGTTATTGATACATTTAAGGGTGGTATAAAAGCTGTATGTAAATGTGTGTTATTGATACATTTAAGGGTGGTATGAAAGCTGTATATTTACGTGTGTTATTGATACATTTAAGGTTGGTATGAAAGCTGTATGTTAAAACGTGTTATTGATACATTTAAGGGTGGTATGAAAACTATATGTTAACGTGTGTTATTGATACATTTAAGGGTGGTATGAAAACTATATGTTAACGTGTGTCATTGATACATTT
Organism: Serripes groenlandicus; assembly: GCA_031761405.1. Classification (NCBI taxonomy): domain Eukaryota; kingdom Metazoa; phylum Mollusca; class Bivalvia; order Cardiida; family Cardiidae; genus Serripes; species Serripes groenlandicus. The sequence goes on from JASEVX010000004.1 coordinate 92,470,925, forward strand.
AAGGGTGTTATGAAAGCTGTATGTTAACGTGTGTTATTGATACATTTAAAGTTTGTATGAAAGCTGTATGTTAACATGTGTTATTGATACATTTAAGGGTGGTATGAATGCTATATGTTAACGTGTGTTATTGATACATTTAAGGGTGTTATGAAAGCTGTATGTTAACGTGTGTTATTGATACATTTAAGGGTGGTATGAATGCTGTATGTTAACATGTGTTATTGATACATTTAAGGGTGGTATAAAAGCTGTATGTTAACGTGTGTTATTGATACATTTAAGGGTGGTATAAAAGCTGTATGTTAACGTGTGTTATTGATACATTTAAAGGTGGTATAAAAGCTGTATGTTATAGCGTGTTATTGATACATTTAAGGGTGGTATGAAAGCTGTATGTTAACGTGTGTTATTGATACATTTAAAGGTGGTATAAAAGCTGTATGTTAAAGCGTGTTATTGATACATTTAAAGGTGGTATAAAAGCTGTATGTTAAAGCGTGTTATTGATACATTTAAGGGTGGTATAAAAGCTGTATGTTAACGTGTGTTATTGATACATTTAAAGGTGGTATAAAAGCTGTATGTTAAAGCGTGTTATTGATACATTTAAGGGTGGTAAGAAAGCTGTATGTTAACGTGTGTTATTTTGATACATTTAAGGGTGGTATGAAAGCTGTTTTATGGGCGGACACTCTACAGATGCTTATCGTGTTTGCTGGCATGTTGACTTTATTGATTGTTGGTGCCAACAACCTCGGTGGTATGAAAGAAGCTTGGAATATTGCCGACAAACATGGAAGAATCGTCATACTTGAGTAAGCATCATAGACCATTGTATCACTATCATAAGAGCCGTTCCGAGAGTAGACTATGCGTAAAGTTGTCAAACCAATCGCCACAATGCTAACAGAAACAACAACAACGGAAACAATTACATAGTCAGTTTTGAACAGCCCGTTGACTTTTTATTCCTTACTGCAAACCAATTAACATACATCCGTTAATCCGCCAAATATATAGTTCCATCAGTGATGTAGAGACACGATTTATAATAATCATGTCAGTGCTACTTTGGTACCGGATTGATACTAAGCTATGAGAATTATTGAGATAATATCTACATAGAGTTAAATTATGTAAATATTATCTTTCCTCATGTTTTGGCAGATAATAAATATCATTGCACGTTCTATAACTCGCATAATACATTAAATTCAGGGTTTTCAATAAGGACCGGCACCCGGCGAATCATTACTGTTTCGTTTTGTCAACATCGCCGGTTCAAATCAGTGCCAAAATCAAACAATTATTAATGGTGTTTTTTTTTAAATATATGAATAAATATTGTTTCAGGAGTATTCTGCGATCGCTGCTAGCACTCGCCGAAAGTCGACGATTAACGATGACTTATGCTTTGTTTAGGTGTCTTCGACAAGGTCCGCGTCTAAATTCCCGACTTTCATCAAATCATTTGAGAGCTTTAAATTACGACGACTGGCAAAAGCTTGCGAGTCAATGTACTAAACGCTTGTTTATAAAGCGTTTAGAATACTTTGATTATAGCAGAATGAATACGGAACGAATAAGTCTTGTAAGAATGAAGAAGAGAAATATCGATCATTTCTTTCGGCAGAAATCAGGTAAACGCCCCGCCCCGTTTGATGCGTTTTGTTTCGTTAATAGAGTTGATTACTTACCGATGACCGAGTTGGAAATAACATGAAAAGACTATCATTACTGTCAAAAGATGCATTACCCGCACCAGAGTGCACCATTATTGAAAATCGCAAGGCCTATACACCGAGATACTACAGTTCCATCGTCGCTTTGATTTGTATGTGGTAACGGGTTAAAAACAAACAGTTCAAGCCTTAATTTATGACTCATCTTAAATTACACTGCAGACAAACTGATTAAGGTTATTTTGAATGCTAAACTATTTCATAATTTCATTGTTTCAGGTTTGACGCCGATCCCCGATTACGTCATAGCGTTTGGAGCCTTGTTATTGGCGGAGGAATATTTTGGTGTGCTGTGTTCGGAACCAATCAGGCGCAAGTACAGAGAGCTATCTCTGTCAAAAGTGTATCCATGGCCAAATTGTAAGTAAACATTGAACAAAGAAATATTTATTTCAAATAGATGTTGACTTGCCATTCTAGTTATTACAACTTCCAAAGTCCAAAAGTCAAAGAAAATTACTTTGAGTGACAAAATAATTTTCTGAAGATATGGTATCAGATGTTTATATTAACGGACAATAGGCTGTCTCCAAGCTTTCATTTTATTGTAAATGTTTTGAAGGCAGGGAGGGAGGAAATTGCTCCTTATTAGAGATTTCACTTTTTACCACTGTATTTTTTATATTGACTGTCTGTTCACCTTTCGAGATTTAGGGAAACTAACGATTTTTCACCCGTAGTTTAATTAAGGAGAACTGACCGTACATGTATATAATTATGTAACAAACTTGTAAGGTGTGAGCTGAACAAATGAAAATAAAGACAAATGTTGACTTGCCTTTGTGGTTAGAAAGGTTTTCACCTGGTTGTACAAAAACTCTTGATTTTCAAAATATTGAAACACTAGTTATTTGCGGTTAATACACATACATGGTTCATCTGTAAAATGTGTATATCATATAGACTGTGTGCATCACAACCTATGTTAGGTCTTGCCCTGGCGAAAATTATACATCCTCTGTAGCCAGGCTATTCAAAAATATATATCATATATTTTATGAATAGCCTGAGTATCGAAGATAATTTTAAAAAATCGGAATGAATTAATATTTCGCTGTTTGTTTTATTTATCAAGGGCAATGTGGCTCAACTGGCCCGGCATGGCAGCAATCATTACCATTTCCTGTTTGGTCGGTGTTGTGATGTTCTCGTTTTATTCCAAATGTGATCCCGTAAAGTTCGGACTCATTGACAAACCGGATCAGGTAACATAAGAACGATTGCGTAGGAAATTAGGCCTTCGAACATTCGCTACTTGTGTAGATCTAGACAAGCATGTACATACGCACAGTGCAGTGGTTTGTACTATACACAGAATAAATAGTAAAAGGTCCATTTTCCTACGTCGAATCTCACCAATCAACTCTCTATCCTGCAGCAGACGACTTTTGAGAACAGTGTTTAAAAAATGAGAATGTTCTCCTAATTATTTTGTTCTCTTTTTGCTATTTTTTCTCAACTCCAGCCAATTATCATACTTTCATTTACAGAGAATTTCTACAGTTTTACCTTCATATATGTTTTAGAAGTCGTCTGCTTGGAAGTTTTGCTATCTTTTAATTTAAACAAAAAGTTACCAATGCGATCTCAAATGATAACAATGCAAATAAAAAAGTATTAAGGAATATATCTATTTACATCTTTACTTGTATCAACATGTATAATTATGCAAAATCTAGTTCTCGTGAGGAGAGGGTTCTGCCTTTGGGCTTTTCCCACACAACAAACACGATTACTGGTTAATTTCCAGGGGACTTAACTTCTCGCGTGATAAATATAAGCCGCCAGCTTCTCTCGAAATTGAGATCAAATAAATAAGTTTCAATTACAGATAATTCACTGGGATATATACAAAATCGTTTTAAGCTTTTCTGTCCCGACCTATTGTCTCCGATACCTCTGGAAAAAGAAAGATCACATTTACAATTCACACGTAAACAAAACTGATCCAGATGACTGCACTCTACATGATGCACCCGCAAGGTGAAATTAATTACGAAGTCTTTACCGGCTAGTCCCTGGTATTCCGTGTCTACCAAGACAAATCTTTTGATATGGTTTACATGATTAACCAGTGGTCCAATTGTCATGTATGCACTTCCTGCCACCTATAGTCACAGCGGTAGTCAAATGGTGTCTTCTGCCATTTATTATGACAAATATTTAACTTCAACGTTCCACTGTACACGAGGGACCTTTACTGGGATTTACATGGCACCTCCGGTCACGTATAGTCACAGTGGTAGTCGTCTGCCATTTATTTTTTACAAATATATAACTTTAACGTTGTTTTACTACTGTTCCACTGAACGGGAGGGACATATTAGGGGAGTTACGTGGCTCTTACTGTCGCGTATAGGCACAATGGTAGTCAAATGGTGTCGCCTGTCATTTATTATGACAAATATTGAACTTTAACGTTGTTTTAATGCTGTTCTGCTATACAGGAGGAACATAGCAGGGGATTTACGTGGCTCCTACTGTCATGTATATACACAATGGTAGTCTAATATTGTCTACCATTTATTGTATTTAATACTTTACTTTGTCTTACAGATGTTACCACTGTACGTTATGGACCTGTTAGGGGATTTACACGGTTTACCAGGACTCTTATTGTCGTGTGTGTTCAGCGGTAGTCTCAGGTAGGTATGCAACGTCTTTTAATCAGTGGTACAGATAAGAAGAGGTATAAAGCTCTTTCCCCCACAATACCTCTCTTATTATACAACCAAATAAGGATTTCAGAACGAACATGCAAACCGCCCCTTATCCAGAGCTCTGTAACTCGCGCTTGAACGTGTCAGATTCACGATTGCGTTACAATCCACAATATGCTTTCAAGTTTCAAAGTTTCAATTATCTAATCGAATTCACGTTTTTGAATCAGACAGAAAATAACCAATGGTTGAAATTTTACTTTAACTGTTTCGATTCGATCTTTCAACTCCAGTATTTTCTAAAAAATATCGAATCTATAGAAAGTACCATAACAAAGCTGCTTGAACGCATGTTGTAATTATATTTCACAACGCTATGAACTGTCCCAAGTATTTTTATTTTCTGTATGTCAATATTTCAGTACAATATCTTCTGGTCTTAACGCATTAGCAGCTGTAATGCTTGAGGATTTCGTTAAACCATTTTGTTGCGGAAACATATCACCACTTAAAGCCACGTGGATGACCAGAGCATTTGGTAATAATAAACATAGTAGTCACTCATTCTTTGGTATTAAAATAAACAATGTGCCTTTACAATTTGAAGCAATATATATACACCGATACCATGGTCAGATGGCATAACAATGTAACATACACATTTTATGATTATTATGGTTATGCTATAATGGTATAAGTGTTTGTTGAATAACAATTAAAACAATATGTGTGCCATACGAATCTAGCACATCTATATAATTAAAACTTTGGTTATTGTTTACAAAAAATTACATTAAGTATGAGACATGTATATCTTAAAGACATAGAGCTGCATTAGTTTCTTTCTCGTCGAAAAAAATGTACATTCGAATAAATTTGATGAAAATGTATCGATGATGATATTACTGTTTCAGTTGTGTTCTTTGGATTGCTGTCCCTTGCTTTTGCTTTCATTGTGTCGCAAGTGGGGGCTATGATCTTGCAGGTAATAGTTCAATGAGCTTTTTTCAAACTATGAAACAACATTTTTTATTCTACATTACATCAACATTGAAGTCATTTACTCAATTACTATTTTATTGATTTAATTTAATAATTCGAGGGTTAACAACTCAATATTTGACAAATAGGACATTTCGTAGTAATGATAAAATGTCAAAATTGTTCGAATGTTTATATGTGGAAAATGCAATGCTGCTGAGTATACAAGATTGTCAGTTATCGACAAGTCCATGTAAATATTTAATGCATAAACGCCCAATTATGTTTATAGCAAAAGCTTAAGATATTATACTAAGAAACAGTATGAGTTGAACTGATAACATTCTTAAAGAATATGCAACTTGATGTTTATTTTATTCATACGTATATGTTGTGGTATTATAATTACAGCTAGCATACTTATTATTTGGTGTACTTGGTGGTCCCTTACTAGGCCTGTTTACATTGGGCATGCTGTTTCCATGGGCCAACAAATGGGTAGGTATAAGTTTGAAAAGTGTTCTCAATGTAAATCAGTGTTCAAGTATTACCCTTCTTGTTTTAATACAAAACAAATTTTCCTCAAACATACTATCTTTTGCGAAAGTGTAATCTTTAAAGTTGAAAACATTGTGGGAAAAACAGAAATACCTAATTACAAGCATTGCTTGTGTCTGAAAATCGGAAAGAGTTAAACCATCTTGGCAAAGACCGATTGTTACTTGTATGTTATGCATCATGATACGCACGTGAGTTAACCCCTTCCCACATATAGGCGCAGTTTGACGGGTCTGTAGTAAACTTTTGAAGACATTGCGACAATAGCACAAAATGCTCTTCATGATTTTTCAAAGTCTTCCTCGTCATGATTATTGGTATTTTGGAAATGATTGTAGTTATTAACGAGTACTTTGATTTGAATCCCCGCTCCTGATTTACTACTAACTCAGACAACAACGTATCTGTATGGTAATGAGTTGGAACTATGTGTTAATATATTTGCTGAATGCACATTTACAACCGTTACTATCTTTACAACTAATACAAGTACGTGTATTTGTGATGTTAATTAATGTGGTATAACATGGGATGCATTTAGTATGCCCCTGATTTAGATATCAGCCGTCCCGCGAGAAAACCAACATTATGGCCTCTGTGTAATGTATCGATCCAGATCAGCCTGCGCAGTCCTCTCAGACTGATCCGGGCCGACATATTCCGTCTCGGGGGTATAGAGGTATACAGTAATGAAACAGAAAATTCACAGGAGGCGAAAAGTGTCTATCCGGGTAAGCCTGCGCGGCATGCTTAGTCTGATCCGGATCGATACTTTACGCATAGTCCACACATTTCGATTTTATCGCGAGACGCCTCATGAAATGATTGATTGAAGTTTAACACCGTTTCCACAACAGATCAGTTTAATCAAGGCGGCCAGATCACCTAACGTGTTTCCTGGAATTATCGCATCTGTACATACCATTCTTAAAAGGAACTAGTCACCTTCCAACATGTGATATTTAGAAAATAAGTGGAAGACGAATAATGTCAGTAACAATGACCTTTGTCAAAAAAATATGTTGAGTTACATACTCACAACCCTTTACTGACAGCCGTTGACGTTACAAACTAAGCTATTGCCGCTCGCCTCCCTGTTTAAGAATAATTAACCCCTAATAACTGTACTTATGCATTTTTTTAAAATCATATTTATCAGGTTCCAAGAAATATGTTATAAAAATGGCGATGTTGTTGTTTCGGGCGTACGAGCGTTAACTTCTTTAGATAGATCACCTTCATTAAGGTTACCTTAACAATGTTGGTATCATGTTGATGTCAAGTTTCTTTATTTGGAAATAAAATATCATTTTTTCTTAAAAGGGAGGTGGCTGTGGTATCCTTACAAGCCTGATGTTGCTATTATGGATTGGGCTCGGTACTTCGTTCAGTAAGACGAGCGTGACCATGAAGCCCTCTGTATCTGTGGAAGGATGCAATTGGAACATAACTGGCTTGGCATCATCGGCTCCCGTGATGTCGAATGTAACTACTATCGCACCGGAAGTGACTACAAATATCTTTGAAAAATATTCGTAAGTTATTTTTCAATATCTTTCTGTTTTCTTTTTCAGCATTGTATAATTAATAACATGATTATATATATAAGTTCTATTAGAAATATACCTTTCCTTTGATTTGCTATATCCGCTGGTTAGCTGCTCGTTTTCCCTTTCCCACAAGTAGAAGCATTTAAAGCATCTGGAGCAGACTACTTTTGAAAACATTGTATTAAAAGGAGATGAACACTTTATACCTTTGTCACAATCCTTTCACATAATTCAATAATTAGATATTATATATGTTTACCAATATGTTTCCAAAATAGTTTGCTGCAGATTGGTTGTATATGGAAAATGTTAACTACATTGGCAATTATCATCATTAACCACTGTAGTGGCTATAGTTTGACCAGACTTTGGTCAAACTCACTATGGTTAGAGGAAATGACACCACTTGAGCGACTACTGTCAGACCCACGAATTTAGTTTCTCTGGAAACAAGATGGTCGTCTCAGGTAATATCTGAAAATGACGAGGTTTGTAAATCTACTTTTAGGCGATTTTCGACACCTCGCCGATGTAATGTTTTTACTGTAGGCTATAAAACAGCATGTTTACAAATTCTTCGTGTTATCTCGCAAATCAAATGTCAATTTCATTATTGAATACCCCCACAAATCAGTCGTTTCCAGTTTCTGTTTCCAGTATGCTCGTTCAATCCGGTACATGCGCATTACGGCTTCCGGCCCTAGACTATGGTATATTATGTAAATATTACAATAATAAAGTTGAATACCCTCTAACTGATTTGTAAGCAACACATTGTTTGCTTTCAGGTATATAGACGGCTTGAGAGCCATTTTCAGACAAACATTTATTTTCTGAAAATGAAAGTAAAATTCACTGCGGGATAAGTGTAACATTTGATTTTACATCATAACTAAAAAAAGGAAGGTCAACTGGAGATTTTTTTGTGCTCATTTGGTAGTTTTAATAATAAAACTTAAATTGAATATAGGGTTCTGAGTTATTTTGAAAGTTGAGAAAGGGCCATAGCCCAAAACGCTATGATGGTTGCCTATGGAAACTGAATTGATTCCATCTGACCTGTAGATATTAGCGGTGCTCAAGTAAAACACATTTTAACGTAAATATTACACGTGTGGCAAATAACCTGCTTACGTAATGATGTTAAGGTTCCAATTGGATACTGCCTTACAGAAGTTTCTTGAAACCTTCTACGACTACTTGTCGAAGCATGCAGAGGCAGATCAGACTAAGCAGACGCTGATCTGGACCTTCAGGGGTCACAAATGCCCTTATATTGGTTTTGAAAGAGCAATGCACATGCGTGCAATATTTCAAGGTGGCAAAATTAGGTCCATCACCGAAACACAAAAATGTACGATATAAATCAGTTCATATTGTCGGTAGAACAAATCGTAAGAAAATAATATAATTCGCAATCTTTACGTGCAACCGAAAACGAACACAATCCTAACATGGCTGATCATTGTTTTAAATTATTTTTTAAACCTGTGGTAAATGTACTTTTATTATATTTTCAGCGGTTTAGAAAGACTGTACACTGTATCATATATGTGGTATTCCGGAATTGGTGTTTGCACTGTCGTTGTAGTAGGGTTGATTGTCAGCTTTATTACTGGTATGTAAACTATTGTTTCGCATATTTCTACTAAATGTTTACGATGAACAATGTCGGTTGTCGCTGACAAAAATCTAAGGAAAAAAATCTTAAACATAATTTGATTTCGCGAGACACGTTTTAGTTTAATGGCCTATTGAGCGTAGGGCTGATCTATCGTACAATATATAATTAAAACAACTTAATTAATGCGAGAGATTTAACTCTATTACAGTATGCCAATTTACGATTGAATTAAACAATTATGTGTATTTTGATAATAATTATCATACTTTTACTTCTCCTTATAATACTAAAGAGAACAACACGAATTGTGATAGTATGATGATTTACTTTTAAATTTGATGTTACAGGTAAAACAGATCCATCTACTTTAAATCCAAAACTCATCTGTCCATTCTTCGACATATTCTGTCCTTTTTTACCTGAGAAATTAAGAAAACCATTGCGATTTGGAGTCAGGCACGGCGAGGTAAGATATTTAAAACCAACATTATGGACTCGTAATGTTCGACAAGCTAAACTAGGCCGCCCCTTTCTGTCTCAGGGGGATATAGGTTTAGAGTAATGATTCCTGAAATAGAAAATCCACAGGAGGCGAACAATGTCTGCCCGGATTAGCCCGAGCGGCATACTTAGGCTGATCCGGGTCGATTTTTTTACGCAAAGTCCACAATGTTTGATTTCTTGTGGAACGGCACATTTGCTAATTCATATCGGCGTTTAGCTCTGTGATTTGAAATATTTCGTTTTGAACCTATTAAAGCCCGTACTTTGTAATATTAACGTAGTTTGACCGGCAATAACACTTCAATTGTTTTGTGAGTTACGTGTAAATTTCAAACCCCAAAGGCTCTTGTCTACTTGTTGATACAAACACAGGCACTTTTGTCTTTACCCTTTTCCCCACATACAGCAAATATCATATAGACGCTTTCTTGACGCCTCTGCAGCAGACGACTTTTAAAATATCTAGACAAACACACAGAAAATATCCTTAAATGAAGGTATAATTACTGAACAAAGTTGAAAACATTGTTGCGAAAGGAAAAATTTCTCGTTTTGAGCAATTTCTCCTTTTGTCACAATGTTTTCAAAAGTCATCTGCTGCAGAGGCGTCAAGAAAGCGTCTATATGACGGGAACGGGTTACAGCGATTATTAGTTTATCACACACATTTTTAACTGCTTGCAGGTTTACGATGGTGAAAAGAGAGAAACGGAAGACAAAGTAGCATCAGTTCTCGAGGACGAATACCGACCTCATGCTATAAATGGAAAAGCCCATGACAACAAAGCATTCAATGGCATAGATACACGATTGTAGAATCAAAGAACTGAAAATCATGTTGTCAAATCCTTTAATGTTCACTTATTCAAATTGTTTAAATATAATCCAACTATTATATAAAGGAAAATATTATATAAAAAAAAAAATCTGCTAAATTCCCCAATGTTCACACCTTAAACCTTTCTTTAACTTTGATGTGTTGTGAGAAAGTTATAGAATATAATATATCTCTAAGATATCCCTTACCATTTCGACTGACAAAGCATAACATAGATTTGTTTAATAAAACGCCATAAAACCATAAAATGGTGTATGTTAGATTGTGACGAAGTTATAGAATAAAATATATGTCAATGTTACGAGGTAAATATGTGCGAATTTCATAAAGATATCCCTTACCATTTCGACTTACAAAAACATACTATAGATTTGTTTAATAAAACGCCATAAAACTACAAAATGGTAAATGTTAGATTGTGACGAAGTTATAGAATAAAATATATGTCAATGTTACGAGGTAAATACGTGCGAATTTCATAAAGATATCTCTTACCATTCCGAATGAGAAAACATAACATAAGCCGTTCCGCGAGAAAAACCAACATGATGGACTCTGCGTTAAGTATCGATCCGGATCAACCTAAGTATGCCGCGCAGGCTAAACCGGACAGACACTTTTCGCCTCCTGTGGATTTTCTGTTTCAGGAATAATTAATTCATACCTCTACCCCCCTAAGACGGAATGTATCTGCCCGGATTAGCCTGCGCAGGCTTATCTGGATCTGGAGTCCATAATGTTGGTTTTCTCGCGGGACGGCTCAGTAATAGATTTGTTTATTATCATGCCGTAAAACAATATTGCAAAATGACAAAAAAAACAAAACAAGACGATTTAACCCTTTACCACATACAACAACTCTGATATTGAAAACATCCAAGGAACTTGTGTTAATACTCTCTAAATCAACGTATATTTAATAAAGATATTTGAAACCATTGTGGCAAAAGAACAACATGCGCATCATGAGCAATTTCTCATTTTGTCACAATGTTTTCAGAAAAGTCGTCTGCTGCTGATGTGTCTGAATGCCTCTGCAAGTGGGATAGGGTTAACACATGTGAATAGGTTTGTACAAAAGGTATTTGATAGCCAAATAGGGGATGGTTAAACATTCTGTAAGACTCATATATTTCCACTAAAAAACCCAGTTCATCCTGTATTTAAGTATACACTCTCTGTCTATAGTAATTATGTGTTAAGTGCAATGCTACGAGCATAAGAGTTACTTATCTGTTGCAGCGAGTTTGCTTTACATGTACACTTCATAAGCTCTTTCCTACATACTACCCATCTGCATCTGATGAGTTTGAATGCATTTAGGAAAACTTTGGACAATTTCTATCACTGAACGCATACCTATTGAAATGATTTGAAAACATTGCGGCAAAAGAAGAAATGACCAATTTCCTTTTCTTGTTACAATACTTTCAAAACTCGATTGCTTCATATGTGTCCAAATGCAATATGCGATTGCATATTGAACAATGTTAATCTTTGTGACTGCCATCATTGTCTGTTTATTGATAGTGTATAATATATATACAGACGAATCTGTGTATAAAGTCTACCTATGAGAGGACTACACGATGGTCATTGTTCACGGGTGGTCCTTATTTGCAGGTTCATAAATGCACACAATGTGTTATGAGGGACACTAAAAGTGTGGTCGTTATATTCAGGGAATTGCTATTCAAAGGTGGTCGTCTTTAAAACAGGCTCGACTGTATCTTAATTTATGCAGCTTTCTCGTTCATATAACTCGAGTAAACGGGAAATCTTATCATTTTAATCATTATCTATTTCATCATTTCGAAACAAGGTCCTCATAGATAAGTCCCATATAACCGTTCTACTCATAAATTCAAGTTGTTATAGTTTGCCTTACATTTTATACGATTTTTATTCTTTATTTTCTAAATACTCTTTGTATTTTATATTAAAACACGTTTCTACTAAATAGTTTTGTTATGGATTGTTTTATTTAGTATCCCTGGTTGCCCAGTCGATTATAATCAAGACTCAAAATCAAATATCGAGAATTCGAATATCGGCGCAGGCAACAATACTTTCCGACCCACTCATGACAAAAGTCATGCGACAAGCATTATTCATCAATGGCATAAAGAAGGTGTATGGTCAGTCTTGTGTCGGTTGCCTTAGCGTGGATACACATTGGGGTCTCTTCGGGGTGTAACACAAAGGGATACCGTATCGAACAAGTTTTCGTGTTTTTATTTACAAGAAGTAACAACGCCTGTTTGAAATAAATGTAATTATAGTAGGTACAAAAGAAAGTTGACGCAAGGCATCAATGTCGCCGGAAAAGACTGCATTGATTTATTTATGTATTCTTGACTTTCATAAGTCTAAACATACACATAATGTTTTCATTAAGGACTAATTCCAGGATTTTTGAAATTCCACCTACAAATTTCAGGATTTCTTTTGGTCAGGATTTTGGATTCTTTGTATTTGTCAATAAAACAACAAGAAATACAGTTTGGGATTTAAATCTACATGCAATAAAAAGCTATTTAACCCTTTCCATGTCTGAAGCAACAATGAAAACCTTTAAACGTTTAAAACATTGAGAAAACGGTTAAATGAAGACATGAACTTCCTCCTTTTTAATAATAATTATAATAAGTATTTCACAGATGTTAAAATTTATCCTCATATGTTTAAAAAGTAGACCACACTTGAAATACCATATCAGCTAAATTGTTTATTTAAATTATTGATGCATACAATATATGTATTATTATTTTATTTATTTTATTTATTCAAGTAATATAGGCCTCTGGCCCAAAATACAAAATACAAAAAATACAATTTAACAATAGAGTGACAAATATATATTGTTTTACAAATAACAAGTGCAGAAGTATTTAAACATTAAAGACAAAATAATTTACTGATCATACGACATTAAGCTCTTGTTTTCTTTTATTCATTGCATTATATAAATATTTAGCAATTGACAAAACTTCATCTGTTATTGTAGACGACATAAGGGAGTAAAATAAGTTATGAGAACTGTTTTGTAACCAATAATTTTTAAAATAGATATCTCGCATATTGTTATACAGTGGATATTCGAAGAAAAAATGGTATTCGTCCTCAATAACATATGTATTTGACTTTAAGCAGTAAAAGCAATATCTTAAGTGTCTATCAATTCCAATATTTCTACTATTTTCTATTAATAGACTATGACATGAGCAACGAACATTTGAAATAGCTGTATGGCGCAAGAGAAATGCCAGTTGCGAGTCCCATTACTATTTAAAAGGTGGCAAGTATGAAATTAATTGGGTGCGAAAGACCAGATTTTCTTTATTTCTAAAATTATTGTTTATCAGAGTTTGTTCTTTTCTTAATTTGTTTCAAGCCAAATAAACATTTAATATCACATATATTTAATCATTTAAGTGTGTAATATTAGCTATCTATCTGTAATATTAGGTGTTTGAGCATTCTTTCGAAATGTTGACCTCGTGTCAAGATCGAGTCGTTGTGACATCGAAGAAAATGAATATAAAATCAGGCAAAGGTTTAGTGCATGTTTTATTGCAATGCATTCTAGAGAAAAAAATCATTTCTATATTATCTTTCTTTCTCCTACATCTGGCCCATGCACTCGGTTCGGTTCATGATGTATTAGAAATAAATTTTACGAGCGACATTTTTTTGTCTGCATAAATCGTCAATGTCATGGAAGCGTTTTCTAAGTTTACATTTTACTTCCGGTTACTTCCCTTTATATTTTGGCAATATGAAACTATGTCACGATCAACATTTTTTAGAGCATACTATATTTAGCTTAGAAACAGTTCCTAGTTTAGATATACATAAATTAACATTATTAAATGAATTATACACAAATCAAGACATCTTTTTGAACATCAAAATACATTCAGTAGGTTAAAATTGCTATTAAAAGGAGAATTCGACGTGATTTTTATCTCGATATTGATACATTACAGTCTGCAGCAAGTCTAGCAGGGACTCTTTTATCTTCGAAAAAGACAAAAAAACACAAATGCGAGTCAAAATAAAGAAACTGCAAATACTTAAAACATCGGATTATTTATTTCATTTTAGATGTGTCATAACTAAGTGTTTTTAAACAAACACAATTGTAAAATGTTCAAAACATTTAAATTTTATTTTTTTCTAATAATAACTCGGCCTCCCATGTCATTTCCGAAAAGCTATTAAAAATATAAGTCGCGGGCTTCTGCCCGGCGAGTAATGACCGTCACACGTCATGTTCAAAGATGTTGACATTGACATTTGAATGTTCTAGCTTAATGTTGTATCCCACTGGCATCTAAATATGACCCGTTCCACAAGAAAACAAAAAGTATGGACTCTGCGTAGTATATCGACCCAAATCATCCTGCGCAGTCCGCACATGGTTATCGGGGCCGTCACCTTCCGTCTCGGGAGGGGGGGGGGGGGGGGGTAGAGGTGTAGACTTATGATTCCTGGAACAGAAAATCCACAGAAGGCGAAACGTGTTTGTTCGGTTAAGCCTGCGTAGCATGCTTAGGCTTATCCGGGTCGATACTTTACGCAGAGTCCACAATGTTGGTTTTCTCGTGAAATGGCCCATATTGTATATGAGGTCGTACATGGGCAAGGGTACGGCTTGGCTTTTTGGAACGGGGTTTATCAAGATATACACTGTTCACTGTATAGTTCTTGCATAAGCTTGAGCTTGTTTGCAGCTTCTGTCAACTTGTGTTTATTTTGCAGATACAAATACAAAATATTTCATTCAGTAATGTAAAGCCTAGGTTCATTGTAAACTGTACATACTAACAAAAAGTGAAACTCTTCCACTCAACAACAAAGAAGTTTATACCAAGACAAATATAACAGAATCTCAAGCAATAATCAATCTTTTTCTACATTTAAACAATGACTAGAACATCTAAAATGTTACAATATGCGACGACTTTTATATGAAATATCCATGGAAAGATACATGTCTACATTTAAAAGAGATTTAAAGTGTTGATAATATTGTGGCTTAAGTGAATCTCTGATCTTTTGCTAAAGACTTTGGAGAGAGCAATCTAGAAGACGTTGTTCTTTAAAGCACTTTACATATTGACTACAATTTCCAACACCGTCATTTATCCATACGTACCCAAAACCATACTCATATAACAAATGTTTAATTCTAGATTTCCAATGTCTTTCTGCCACTTTCATCTAGCCTTCTAAGCATATGGTAGCATTATTTAGAATATCGTGTAGTAGGCATGTCTGTGTCATATACGTAACAGAAAGGGGATATCTACCGCATTAACCTAAGGCGAAAAAATGGGCGGTATTTTGATTAAGACAACATATGCGTCTTCAAAAATCAATGTGCACTTTTGACTATATTCATAACCCCAAATATCGGAATTAAAACAGAGAATGGGTAGACTAGGTTTTATCATAGAATCAAACAGTTTCAAAGCATCTTTCGGATTAAAATAGCAAAATATGTTTTGCGATCTATATATGCTAAAACAAGCTTTTTTAGCTTGATTTGTTTGGTGTGTTTTACTTGTTGTCCAACAAAGCCGAGACGTTAACATGGAACCTAAATAGTTATATTATGATGAAGTTTCAACTTCATTGCTATCATAATACCATTTGTCCTTATTTTTTTTAAAAACAGCACCATTTTGGAAAACTATTATTTTCGTTTTATTTAGATTTAATTTCATTCCAACTGATAGACAATTTTTATGTATCACATTTAATTGTATTGAATGAATATAGTGTCTGAGACACAAGTAACATCGTCTGCAAAAAGGAGGGCTAAAATATCCTCAATATCGCTTGAAACAAATACACCGTTAGTACATTCTTGTCGTAAATATTCTATCAAGTCGTTCATAAACAGAGTACACATGATTGGGGAACTCCCACAACCTTGTTTCGTACCTCTTTCACATTTAATTTGTGATAACAGAAAGTCATCAATTTTAACTCTAAAACCAAGTTGCTGGTACATTGATTTAAATATGTTCAAACATTTACCATTAATACACCTCCTTTGTAATGAATCCTAAAGCTAAGCTTGTCGTGGTTAACATAATCAAAAGGTTTTTGAAAGTCTATAAACAGACAATAAAATCTAAGGTCCGTGAAGTTAGGTTGACTTGTGACGAATAGACGAGTGACGAACTGTGACATTTTTTTTAGGTCTGTGAAGTTAGGTTGATGAGTGACGAATTGACGATTGACGAACTGTGATTTTGTTTAGGTCCGTGAAGTTAGGTTGACGAGTGACGAATTGACGAGTCACGAACTTCAAATTAATTGTAAAGTTAGCTTAATCAAAGCACTGAAAGTGCTGCGGCCTGGGGGCTGCAGCAAGGTTGGAGAAGTAGGGAAAATGTGAAAGGAAATAACAATTACAAAATATTCATATAGTGTTCGGGTGAAAGTTCATTGTTAATATAAATGTATGTAGATGAAAGGCTAAATTAATGTACATCGTCATACCAATTATTTTGAAAAATATTAATTAGACGACTTTTGAATGTGAAATGGAAGGTTTTAAAATTGATTTCATGTGGAGTATTCCATACATATCCACATCCATTTTCTTTTAACAATTTCTTAAAATAACTACACCAATTTTTTCATATCCATTTCTACTATCTTCTAGTGATGTTCGCTAAAGAGTCTTTATAAGAATATTATCCTACGAAATTATTTTTAGCCAGTATATTATAATGCTTGAAAATCTGTTAATGTATAAAGGATAACGACCTAATTCATTTAAACTATTTCATATCTTTGCATCATACTGAATGACCCTATGCCGGCAATGCTTTCAGCTCTCTGATTAAAAATGCGTCAACATGTGCCTGTATGTTGGAAATAGTTAATATACCGTAAAACACTATTTAATTAACCCTTTACATTACAGACGCTTTCTGACGCCTCTGCAGCAGACGACTTTTGATAACATTGTGGCAAATGGAGAAATTGCTCATTTCAGTAATTATACCTACATTTATAGAGATGTTCTGTGTGTTTGCCCAGATGATTTCAAAGTCGTCTGCTGCAGAATTGTTGTATTTGGGAAAGGGTTAAAAACTATTCAAGCAAAGTAAATCTAAGTTCAGTCCTCTGCTACAGAGACGTCAACATATTAGTATGGCGTAAAGGCCTTTATGTGCAAAAGGGTTAATGGCCAACTACCTACCTACACAGGTACCTCAAATCCTAAGACAGTTTATCAATAGATAAATAATGATTAAACTCTAAACCATATTCAATAACATAATAGTTCCTGTGTAGAGTTATTTGACAAAATCTCAATCGATAACCAATATTTCAATAGTTAGGTTTATGCCCTTTTCTACATTTAAACAAAGACTGACAGGGAGTTGTACTACATTAATTTATGTATTGTACGTTTCGTATTTCATTTATAAAAGTTTTTTTATACTGGAAAAACAAGCAAGTGATACTAATATTTCAAGCAAACAGCGCATCACCAGTTCTATCTGCGATTAAAAGCAGCACACATCTATTAAAACAGTATGACAGAAGATATAATGTCTCATTATGATCAATTACTGCTTTTGCAATAAGGTTTTTCATTTCTATTAAATATTGATATCTTCAATCATTGAAAGTTTCAATACTTTGATCAAGATAATATCAAAGTTGTTTGTTGCAAATGTGTTGCATAAAGGAACAAGGTTTAAGCCTTTTTTTCCTTATACACAATAGTAAATAGTAACCAAAATAGTAAACTAGTTCGTTTGGAAATCTAGGCCACTGGCATTCAATGAACAATTTAAAAGAAACTTATACACATAAGATTCAAAACGAATAAAAAGCCGAGCCGGGATTCGAATTCACGACCACGAAGTTGGTAGCCATTGGATATCGCGGTTTGATAAAAAGTTTCACCCCAATATAATTGATTGATTAAGGTTTGACGCTATGGTTTTCCTAACACCAGTACTCCACACACGTTGACAACATACTTTTCAAGCAACTAGCTGCTTTTCCACTTAGACTTTTAGCCCATTGGTGATAGACGAATGATGCATGCCACAGTGATATTTGACAACGTCGGAAAGAATGTTGGCCGAGCTTGTGTTCTAACTTACAACCTCTGGATTGACAGCTTGCACCAATACCACTTGAGCTACCAGGGCTCGGCTCACCCTTATTGAAAGGGCAAGACAATTCAGACTGCTTACTTCCTGAATCCTGTTCTTGTATTTGCCAGGCACAAATAGGGCAGGCATTTGGTACCAATATGCAGCTAGCTGGTAGCTCACTAACCTGCCATATCAGAACACTATTGTTTCGACACTTCTACTTCCCATTCCCGAAGCTTGACCTTTATTGATTGATTGTTTAGTGTTTAACGCCGCTTTCAACAGTTTTTCAGTTATATCACGGTGTTTTCTGGGTACCAGTTCTACTAGTCCATTTATCCTGACAACAGCTAGTCAGTCGTATTTGCTAACCCCGCAACCCTGAGCGCCAAGGAAGACAGCCCGCACTTGAGGCGGACGCTCTACCAATACACAGGGCTCTCGGGTTCGGTCGGTCTCCATATCAAGTTATATTGCCATTTTAATTGTTACAATATTAAGCGGACAGTGAAAACTGATGAGATTGCGTGTATACACATTTTAAATTGATTGCATATGCAACGCGATGCTTGTACGCATTACGCAATGATAATACGCATTACGCGATGATTGTACGCATTACGCGGCAAGTTTTCACAAAATAACCCTACCGTCTCGGTGGTGAAGGTGACGATCGTCCGGCTCGGGTGCGGAAGATTGCGGGACCGATTACCGGTCCAATTATCCCAAAAAATGGTAATAATGTAGTTCCCTCCTAGGCATTCGTGGATTAGGGGGTAGCATCGCGACTGACTCGCTGGTGCCAGGTTAAATGGACCAGTAGTACTGGTAACTTACCCTTGAAACGTCGTGGAAAATTGCTGAAAACGGCACAAAACACTACACAAGATCTGTGCTCTAGGAAAAACACTCTTCTGAAAGTTGCGATCAGTGAAGAGCCCGAGCAACATGCTGAAAACAGTTTATAGTAATTTACAACTCCTATTTCATTAAACAGCAGACGACTCTAAATACATTACAAATTTCTATGCGACAGTTTAACTATTCAACAGGATTGGCAAAAGGGGAAATGCTCATTATGAGCAGTGTTGAGTACTGGTGCGACAAAGCCAGGGAAAACTAGGTGAAATGGCCAGCATGGTGTTACTGGAATACCGTTTTAAACGGTACCAAACTAAAATCAATTAATTGCTCTTAACCATTTCACACAAAAGACGCTTTCTGACGCCTCTATAGCAGACGTCTTATGAAAACATTGTAACAGAAGGATTTTTTTTTCATTAAATGAGATTTTCAGTGTTTTTTGCCTAAATTATTTCAAAGACGTCTACTGCAGATTTCTTGTATGTTTATTCATGTTATTCGTGAGATATTACACTGTGTGTACTATGTGCTACAGTCTTATCCAATGACTGGGATAGTAGTCGACAGGCTTGTGACTTTTGGCCAATGTAGAGTAAGGTACTGGAAACAATTTATCGTAAATGGCATCTCCTGTCTCATTTAGCCAGGCTCCCATCCAGCCACATGTTCCTGTGGTTATTATGCTGTGATCACATTGTGTTAGCAAGTAGAGCTCTCTTCCAGCGTCTTTAAACGGAGATATATCAGGTGATCTCCTTTAATGTTCGTTTTACACCATAAAAGGTTATCAGTGGCCACAAGTTATGTTTGCTCGTAAGTGAGTTTTCAGATATTCTATTGCGTGTTTAACATAAGCAAGCTCGTATACATGGTTTCCTTGTTTGCTGCCACTAGAATGATAGGCCATTGCTCCTTCGAACCTGTAAACCTACTTTAATTGAATCACTAAGTGTCGCAGAATTTAAATACCGATTTACATCTTTCTTTATGCTGTCTTTACAGGAACATGACGATCTTATTAAATTTGAGTGTTTTTGAAAATACCGAAAGCTTTGTCTGGAGCCGATCAGTGTCCAGTTGAACTCGGGTGTTATATGAGACGTTATCTTGTCATCGCATATGTTTCATCCAGGTTCAGGCAGACATTTAAATGAAGCAGGATCATGGCGCATCTTTGGCACACCTGTTATGTCAACTATGTTATCAAGGTGCGCTACAGAGTCAGGTTTACGTACAGCTGTATGACATTCAGTAATGTGAAGTATGAATCCGCTTTACAAAGTTTGATACAACGTTTACAAGGATTGAGGATATTAAATATAGTCATTATTCTAAAAGGTTACTTTAGCCGTTCCACGAAAAAACCCACAAAGTTATGGACTCTGCGTAATGGATCGACCCAAATCAGCCTGCGCAGTCCGCACAAGCTAATCCAGGCCGACATATTCCGTCCCAAGGGGAAAGAGGTATAGAGTAATGATTCCTGAAACAGAAAATCTGCAGGAGGCGAAACGTGTCAGTCCGGGTTAGCCTGCGCGGCATGTTTAGTCTGATCCTGGTCGATACTTTACTCAGAGTCCACACCATTGGTTTTTATCATGGAACGGTTCATTTGATAGGGTAACTAGTATGTAAAGGATGTAATGAAATATGAAATTCTTTCCGCTTACTCGATCGGACCTAAGGACGCTTTTCCTAGGCGTTCCTTCGTGTGTATGTAGGCTACATTTTGCTCTTAGTTTGTCTTGTACCCCCAGGTCATGCATTATACAAGAAAGAATTCACCAGGCGAAAATGGTTACCGTCAATTTGGACCAAATCGGGCCCGGACAAAACCGGAGTTTAGCATTCTCTACTTTTACTTTCAAACAAGGTCAAAATATTAAAATTGATCAAATCAATCATTTCCAGTGCAATTTAAATTCAATGTCATGTATTCAACGCATTCTGGTGATACACTAATTTCTACGCAAACAAAGATTTTTTTAGGGACTATTTGGCTGTAGATCAGCATGACCGCGTATGTATTTGGCGTAATTTGACCTTTAATCGAAATAAAACATTTGTTTCGCGAAGGGACACTATAATTCCTGCGCGAAACAAATTGCTTTATCTTGATTAAATAAAGCGATATCATTGGACGAGAAAGTACCAAATCATCTAAACTAAGTTGGAACGCGCGTTATAAAACAACAACAATTTCAACAGGAAATAAATTTCGTACAAGCTTAGTTGTATTGATAAGAACAGAATATTTGACCTTTTCCCATTTTCAACACATTTACAGCAGACGACTTTAAAAAAACATCCTGGCATTTTTTTTTGTAAAATGTCCGTAAATGCTCATTATGAGCAATTTCTCCTTCTGCCAGGTGGCGATACTATTCAAATGAACGAAAGATGCGTGTAAGATATAAATTAAAAGGCAACACATAAACATTTGTTTAAGTTACTGTTTTTAGATTGAGTTGCGAGAAGAAATGAATCGATACGACAACAACGAATAAGAAGGATACGACAATAAGGAATAAGAAGGATACGACAATAAGGAATAAAAAGGATACGACAACGACGAATGAGAACGATACGACAACGACGATAAGAAGGATACGACAACAAGGAATAAGAAGGATACGCCAATGACGAAGAAGAAAGATACGACAACAAGGACTAAGAAGGAAACGGCAACGACGAATAAAGAAAGATACAATAACGACGAATGAAAAGGATACTATAACGACGAATATAAAGGATACAATAACAAATAAGAGGGATACAATAACAAAAGGAATCATACGACGACGACGAATAAGAAGGATACGACACCGACGAATAAGAAGGATACGACAACAAGGAATAAGAAGGATACGTCAACGACGAAGAAGACGAAAACGACAACAAGGATTAAGGAGGAAACGACAACGACAAATAAAGAAAGATACAATAACGACGAATTAAAGGATACTATGATGACGAATAAAAACGCATAAGAAGGATTCGACAACAACCAATAAGAAGGATTTGGCAACTACGAATAAGAAGGATACGACGACACGGAATAAAAACGATACGACAACGACGAATAAGAAAGATACAATAACGACGGATAAAAATTGATACAATAACGAATAAGAAGGATATGACAACGACGAATACGAAAGATACGGCAACGACGACGAAGAAGGATTTGACAACAAGGAACAAGAAGGATACGACAACGTCGTAGAAGACGGATATGACAACAATGAATAAGAAAGATACGACAACAAGGAATAAGAAGGATACGACAACGATGAAGATGACAAATACGACAACGACGAAGAAGAAAAAACTACAACCACGACAAAGAAAGAAAAGGACAACAATGAATAAGAATGATACGACAACAATGAATAAGAAGGATACGACAACGATGAAGAATACAAATACGACAATAACGAAACAAAAGGATACAAAAACAACCAATAAGAAGGATACGACAACGACGACGAAGAAGGATACGACAACAAGTAATAAGAAGGATACGTCAACGACGAAAAAGAAGGATACGACAACAACCAATAAGAAGGATACGACAACGATGACGAAGAAGGATACGACAACAACCAATAAGAAGGATACGTCAACGAAGACGAAGAAGGACACGACAACAAGGACTAAGAAGGATACGACAACGACGAATAAAGAAAGATACAATAACGACGAATTAAAAGGATACTTTAACCACGAACAAGAGGACCATGATGGTCCTATATCGTTCACCTGATGTAATCAAACTTAAAAAGTTGTCATTGTTCTTTGTGTATACATATATACGGAAAACAAGCAACACCCCCTGGTGTCCATGTTTATCATCCTGTAAAAATAATCTGAAGTCTTAGTAAAGGGGCACCCAAAGAACATCCATGGCAAATGGACAATAATATTTTTGAAGTGTTTATCTTAACAAGTCTATGTAAAACAAGTGATCCCCAGGGTGGAGCCATGTTTGACACCAGGGCTATAATAATTTGACCAATATTGGTAGAAGTTCACTAGATGAAGTTAGATTTCAAATATTAAACTTCTAGACAAGATTTTTAAAGTTTTTCCCTATACGAGTATATGTAAAACAAGTGACCCGGATGGGGCCATTTTTGACCCCAGGGATATAATTTGATCAATCTTGGTAGAGGTCCACTAGATGAAGCTACATACCAAATATCAAAGGCCTGGGTCTTTTACTTTTAGACAAGATTTTAAAAGTGTTTCCCTATATGAGCATATGTAAAACAAGTAAACCCCCGGGATGGGGCCATCATTTAACCCAGGGCGATGATTTGAACAATATTGGTAGAGGTAGAAAGCTACATACCAAATATCAAAGGCCTGGGCTTTCTACTTAAGGGAGACAACTTTTGGAAGCAACATGAAATATATATGAAGCACGAGTTATTTCCCGTAGACAATTACATCATATACTTGCTTTACATAAAATACAAAGACCAAAAACAAGCGCTTTAGCTAATCTATCCCGCAATGGTTTAAGGGAGACAACTTTTGAAAAATGTAATTAATTTTATGGTTTAAGGGAAACAACTTTTGAAAATGAAATATTTCAGAAGCACGAGTTATTTCCCCTAGACCATTACATCATATACGCTCTTTACATAAAATACAAAGACCAAAAACAAGCGCTTTAGCTAATCAATCCTGCAATGGTCTAATAGAGAAAACTTTTGAAAAAATGTTATTAATGTCATGGTCTTAGGGAAATAACGTTAGAAAATGAAATATATCAGAAGTACGAGTTATGTTTCCTAGACCATAAAAACCGACCGTCTTAGGTAGGATTTTCTGTAATGGTCTAGGGGAGACAATTTTGAAAAATAATAACCATTTTATGGTCTAAGGGAAACAACTATAGTGAACGAAATATATCTGAATCACGAGTTATTTCCTCTAGACCATTCAATTTCTGAAATTGTATCATTTAAGCGCCGTCTTAGTGTAGCTGCTCTACTATTGCTCTACTATTGTCTAAGGGAGACATCATTTGTTTTATGGTCTTAAGGAAATAACTTCAGAAAATAAAATACACATCAGAAGCACTAGTTATTTCCCGTAGACCATTACATCATATAAACGCTTAACATAAAATACAAAGACAAAAAGAGCGACTTAGCTTACTTATCCTGCAATGGTCTAAGGGAGACAACTTTTGAAAAATGAAATTAATTTTATGGTCTTAAGGAGACAACTTTAGAAAACGAAATATATCTGAGGCATGAGTTATTTCCCTAGACCATTCAATTGCTGAAATCGGATCATTAACGCCGTCTTAGCTCAGCTGACCTGCAACTGTCTTAGGGAAAACACTTTCGACAAGTGTTATTTGCTTTATGGTCGAAGGAAAACAACTTTAGAAAAAGAAATATATCAGAAGCACTAGTTATCTGACCTAGACCGTAAATAAGCACCTTACATAAAATGCAAACAGCTAAAACAAGCGTTTTACCTAGGCTATCCTGCAATGGTCTAAGAAAGACAACTTCAATTGTTGAAATCGGATCATTAACGCCGTCTTAGCTCAGCTGACCTGCAATTGTCTTAGGGACAAAACTTTCGACAAGTGTTATTTGCTTTATGGTCGAAGGAAAACAACTTCAGAAAAAGAAATATATCAAAAGCACGAGTTATCTGACCTAGACCATAAATAAGCACCTTACATAAAATGCAAACAAGCGTTTTCCCTTAGCTATCCTGCAAAAGTTAAGGTAGATAACTTTTGAAAATTGTAAGGAATGTTATGGTCTAAGGGAAACAACTTTAGAAAATGAAATAAATCAGAAGCACGAGTTATTTCCCCTAGACCATAACATTTCTGAAGTCGGATCATATCCGCGCCATACATAATCAGAGACTCATGAACACATTTAATATATATGTCTCTGCATAAAGCATATAGACCAAAAACAATGGTCTTATCTATTATAAAAAATAAAAAAAAATCTATATTTTGTTTATCAACTGCATGTTTAGTTTTATCTGTGAGTCATGTATATCCCGATGTTCGGTAAATAAATAAATATATATAATATAACTCAACAATGAATCTGTTAGAAATTCTGTCTGTAGAATAAATATATTTGATTTCATTTGTTTTTTTTACACACGCCCAAAAGGTGACATAATTTATTTCAATTATGGACACAGCTGAAGACACGAAAGAGTTTTCCTTTCTGGTAGGTAGGAGGTTGTATGGCTCAAGACAGATTATTGCCTGTGAATGTAAGTTTAATTGTTAACAGCTTGAAGTTGTTGTGTTTTTGCATGGACACCGCTATAAATAGACTGTATAGATTTTTGTTTACGTCTATCGATTTTTCATAGCGTGTCATGTTTCAAATGGAAAATAAGAAAGAAATGTATCAAAATATACAATAACTACAAATATTTATATGCAGACAATATTATATAAATAGCGATTTCTCCATTTCTGTTTTATATTCTGTTTAATTATCCCAGTTCCATTTGTTAAGATTTTCCATTCATTTCATCTTGAAGGTGTGTTCAATATTGAAGGGACTTAACCCCAAAAAGTCAACCTTTTCCCATAATGCAGCAGACAACTCTTGAAAACAATTACATAGTGGCGAAAGGGAAATTACTCATATAAAGTCGTCAATTCGTCAACAAAATTGACGAGTTGACGAATTGACGAACTTGTGACGAAGCTTCTTCTGAATGACTGATGGCCATGCAATTTGAAATAGGGCCTAATTTGCATTCAATACGTCCAGATACATTATCTAACAGACAGAAATAAAGTTTTTAAAAAAATTCGTCAACTTTTATTAACTAGTTGACGAATTGACGACCTTGACGAAGCTCTTCTGAATGACTTATGGTCATGACATTTGAATTTTTTAAAAATTCGTCATAAAAAAGCTTTTTTAAACAACACAGTTTTTAGTTCTTATTGGTCAAACCTCATAGGGGTGTGGCGAAGTGCATCCTCTGTGAATATTGCTCAACTAGTTTTGCCCGATATCGCGTCCCTATATGACATCATACAGAAACCACATTTAAAAGACATGTATCTTTTAAATGTGATTTCTGTACGGTGTCATATAATGACGCGAAATGTAAAAGCATACTACATATGCGATATTGCCATTTTTAACTCAATTGTTTAACCAAATATATGAAACCGGTCATTTTCCAGACACATGGAGTAATATAGTTTTCTTGTGCCTTTACATAAAAAAGGAAACACCAATGACCCAAATAATTATAGGGGCATATCCCTTATTAATAGTTTATGCAAAGTGTTTATTAATGTTTTAAGTAATAGATTATCGACATGTGTTGAACGTAACAACTTGTTAAATGAAGCACAATTAGGTTTCGTAAAAACTATAGTATTACAGACAACATTTGTACACTACAATCTCTTTGTCAAAAGTATCTCTCATAGAAACGTGGTAGATTTAAAGGTCCGTGAAGTTAGATTAACGAGTGACTAACTGTGACTTTTTTTTAGATCCGTGAAGTTAGCTTGACGAGCGACGAATTGACGAGTGACAAGCTGTTGCTGCTTCATCAATTTCGTCAAGTCGTCAACTTTGTTCTTGTATGATACATTATACAACCAAAATAGGCTGATATTTTCTGAACATTCACCGTGCTTCCTGAAAATCAATCTTTATAAGAGGTGACATAAAATAATTTATGAGCTTACAGTCCAATCCATTTCTCAATTGTATACTTCTTGATGTTTCCTTCTATGTAAAATGCATGAGATTTTAATACGATTCAACTAAACTAGAAGAGCTTCGTCAATTTGTCAGCTTTTTTCTTAAATTTATTTATGTCTTTTAGATAATGTTCCTGGACGTATTCAATATTTTCAAATGTTATGACCATTAGTCATTCAGAAGAGCTTTGTCAAGGTCGTCAATTCGTCAACTCGTTAAATAAAGTTGACGAATTTTTCTAAAAACTTTATTTCTACGTATTGAATGCAAATAAGGCCCTATTTCAAATTGCATGGCCATCAGTCATTCAGAAGAAGTTTCGTCAAGTTCGTCAATTCTTCAACTCGTCAATTTTGTTGACGAATTGACGAAACAAATATTTCTATGAGTAATTTCCCTTTCGCCACTATGTAATTGTTTTCAAGAGTTGTATGCTGCATTATGGGAAAGGGTTGACTTTTTGGGGTTTAGTCCATTCAATATTGCACACACCTTAAAGATGAAATGAATGGAAAATCTTAACAAATGGAAGTGGGATATTTAAACAGAATATAAAACAGAAATGGAGAAATCGCAGAGACATATATATTAAATGTTTTCATGAGTCTCTGATTATGTAAGGCGCTGATATGATCCGACTTCAGAAATGTTATGGTCTAGGGGAAATAACTCGTGCTTCTGATTTATTTCATTTTCTAAAGTTGTTTCCCTTAGACCATAACATTTCTTACAATTTTCAAAAGTTGTCTCCCTTAGACCATTGCAGAATAGCTAAGGGAAAACGCTTGTTTGCATTTTATGTAAGGTGCTTATTTATGGTCTAGGTCAGATAACTAGTGCTTTTGATATATTTCTTTTTCCGAAGTTGTTTTCCTTCGACCATAAAGCAAATAACACTTGTGGAATGTTTTGTCCCTAAGACAATTGCAGGTCAGCTGAGCTAAGACGGCGTTAATGATCCGATTTCAACAATTCAAGTTGTCTTCCTTAGACCATTGCAGGATAGCCTAGGTAAAACGCTTGTTTTAGCTGTTTGCATTTTATGTAAGGTGCTTATTTATGGTCTAGGTCAGATAACTAGTGCTTCTGATATATTTCTTTTTCTAAAGTTGTTTTCCTTCGACCATAAAGCAAATAACACTTGTCGAAAGTTTTCTCCCTAAGACAGTTGCAGGTCAGCTGAGCTAAGACGGCGTTAATGATCCGATTTCAGCAATTGAATGGTCTAGGGAAATAACTCATGGTATAGGTCAGATAACTAGTGCTTTTGATATATTTCTTTTTCTGAAGTTGTTTTCCTTCGACAATCGGCACTACGGTCATGGTGGAGTGCCCTTGGGCAAGCCACCTTTTCTAGCCTAGTACTGGTTTGTTTACCCAGGGATCATGAATAATTAAATTTAATTGCGCGCTAAATGACCTTAGCTGTCGATGCGCCATAAAACAATATACACATATGTACATTCATTAATTCCTTCGACAATAAAGCAAATAACACTTGTCGAATGTGTTTTCCCTATGACAGTTGCAGGTCAGCTGAGCTAAGACGGCGTTAATGATCCGATTTCAGCAATTGAATGGTCTAGGGAAATAACTCGTGCTTCAGATATATTTCGTTTTCTAAAGTTGTTTCCTTAAGACCATAAAATTAATTTCATTTTTCAAAAATTGTCTCCCTTGGACAATTGCAGGATAAGTAAGCTAAGTCGCTCTTTTTGTCTTTGTATTTTATGTTAAGCGCTTATATATTGTAATGGTATAGGGGAAATAACTCGTGCTTCTGATGTGTATTTTATTTTCTGAAGTTATTTCCCTTAGACCATAAAACAAATAACATTTTTCAAATGATGTCTCCCTTAGACTATTGCAGGGCAGCAGAGGTAAGACGGCGCCTAAATGATACTATTACAGAAATAGGGGAAATAACCCATGCTTCGATATATTTCGTTTTAATATTTGTTTCCCTTAGACCATTAAATTGATATTATTTTAAAAAAGTTGTCTATCCTAGACAATTGCAGAATAGTAGAGCAAAAAACAGCGCTTTAGCTAATCTATCCTGCAATGGGTCAAGGGAGACAACTTTTGAAAACTGTAATAAATGTTATGGTCTAAGGGCAACAACTTTTGAAAACAAAATATTTCAGAAGCACGAGTTATTTCCCCTAGACCATTACATCATATACGCGCTTTACATAACAAACAAAGACCAAAAAACAAGCGCTTTAGCTAATCTATCCTGCAATTGGTCAAGGGCGACAACTTTTGAAAAATGTAATAAATGTTATGTTCTAAGGGCAACAACTTTTGAAAACGACTTAACTAATGGTCTAAAAGAGAAAACTTTTGAAAAATGTTATTAATGTCATGGTCTAAGGGAAAAAACTTTCGAAAATGAAATATATCAGAAGCACGAGTTATTTCCCCTAGACCATAAAAAACGACAGTCTTAGATAGGCTATTCTGCAATTATCTAGGGTGGACAACTTTTGAAAAATAATATCAATTTAATGGTCTAAGTAAGGGATACAAATATAAAAACGAAATATATCGAATCATGAGTTATTTCCCCTAGACCATCTTATTTCTGTAATAGTATCATTTACCTCAGCTGCCCTGCAATGGTCTAGGTGAGACAACATTTGAAAAATGTTATTGGTTTTATGGTCTAACGGAAATAACTTCAGAAAATAAAATACACATCAGAAGCACGAGTTATTTCTCCTAGACCATTACATCATATAAGCGCTTAACATAAAATACAAAGACAAAAAGAGCGACTTAGCTTACTTATCCTGCAATGGTCTAAGGAAAACAACTTTTGAAAAATGAAATTAATTGTATGGTCTTAAGGAAACAACTTTAGAAAACGAAATATATCTGAAGCATGAGTTATTTCCCCTAGACCATTACATCATATACGCGCTTTACATAACATACAAAGACCAAAAACAAGTGCTTTAGCTAATCTATCCTGCAATTGTTTAAGGGAGAACACTTTTGAAAAATGTAATAAATGTTATGGACTAAGGGAAACAACTTTTGAAAATAAAATAATTCAGAAGCACGAGTTATTTCCACTAGACCATTACATCGCAGCCAGTTGCTTAAAGTCAGGATACATATATGTATGTGAATGGATCCATCCACAGTGGAACGAACGAACATGTGTTGAAAATGGCGTTGAGCCGAATAAATCAACCCTTTCCCACATATAGACGCTTTTCGACGCCTCTGCAGCAGACGAGTAATTTTTCCTTTTGCCACAATGTTTTCAGCTCTTTTCAATTATCAATTTGTCCCTTTTAGATTTTCCATATTTTTCATAAGATGTTTTCAAAGTCGTCTGCTGCAGATTTGCTGTATGCGGGAAATGATTAATCAGTCTCAGTACTATTGAATACTTACTGATCAAAGCAGTGCGCTGCAGTGACGACCCAATTTCTGTTTATTAAAGTCCCACCACACAGTGTTCTACTCTGTATACTCGACGGGAGGATCACCCGTATGGAAACCATCCATGGCCAACTGCCCACACGGGCGTCAGAACCGCCAATGATCCTGCGTGTTACAGGAACTATGTTCTGTATACCGCATTTAGTACCTACACATATATTCAAATCACGTCTTTATGAAATATACACGACCCTTCTGGGGTTATTAATTTGTGTTTGTTTTGTTGGATTTTTACGCCGTTTTCAACATTTTTTCAGTTATATCACGGCGACAATTTAAACTTATTAATACTCCCTGGGTAAACAAACCAACACTAGGCTAGGAAATGTGCCTTGCCCAAGAGCCTTCCATCAAGACAACAACGCCGCTCGGTTCCAAATCCCCGACGCTAACCACTCGGTCAAGGTGTATTCCTCAGGGTAGGTAAAAGTTGAAAGTCAAGGCAACAAGAACAAACATTTGTATATATAGCAAAACCGTCCCAACAACATCAATCACATGTCTGATGTTAAAAAATTAGTTTTCATCATCAGACAATATTACACATTATCAATAATCGAGCAAGTGTACGAGAAAAGGAACAAGTGTGAATTTTTGAACAGTGTAGGCTCAGTCTTATCAGAACAAAACACACATTGACAGAATTTTCTCACAAGCTTGTGCAAGTAAAATGTGAAAATTGTAGATCCACATCAGAATTCGCAAAGCCTGATCTTGATCTTTTCTGATCACAGAAGCCAAGTCGTTTTCCAACGCACAGGACGTACACGTCATTAAACAAGCAAGGCGACAGAACACACATATCTACAACTTACTTTGACATATAACGGCGTTTTCGTCCGAATGATCTAGACAATCTCTGTGTCCGTCACACACCCATCGTTTGGGTATACACATGTTATAACCAAAACATTTATACTGGTGTTCGCTACATTTCGGAACTGGAAACATGAACATAAATATATAACATCTATAACCAGTTTAAATACAACATTTAATAAAAGATGGCAGTGCTTCCCGCCTTAACACTTTATTGGGATGGTAATAATAACTCAGTTGATACCTCGTTTTCCTTAACATGTATCAAGATAAAAAGGTATAGCTAACCTGATAACTGAACAATAAACTACATAAAAGAACTTTAATGTATACATATATTTATATATATATATAGTAATGGAAAACGTTTAGACTAGATAAGCAAAGAGAATGCTCGCGGGACTGTCAGTAGGTGCATTTCATGAGATGACTTCCATAAATGGAATAAAAACCAAAGGACCTGGTTATGTCCTTCTCATGCGAGCACACGCTATACTGTCTCCATGATTGTTTTCATAATATTATTTTCAAATATCAAAATAACAATATATTGCCGTAAATATATTGCCGTAAATTTATTGCCGTAAAATAGCTTACCATGAGATTTCACTGTTGGCGGTAAACATCTCACACCGGCATCTTCCGCGTGGATACAATCGGTAAGGGAGGGGTCTAAAACATAAACAAGTACATTTTTTGACAGTGCAGAATCATACAAGATACGGTAGGCTTTCATATCCACCCTGCTCCTATATATTTAAACGTTAATGGCGAAGGTATCTACAAGTTGGAAAAACAGGCTACTGGATACTGATAGAGTACAACTGATTAAGCGATACTTCAGGAAAAGTAGTTATTACACATACTTGCTTATGGATAAAAAAGAAGCCGCTTTACAGTTGTTTCTTAAAATCTTCTGTGGCTAATTGGCGGATAGTGCAGAACCAGATCAGACTGCATGGATGCGTTGATTCTACACTTGTCAAAATCGCCTTACATTTGTTTTTTCGCAGAACAATTATATGGCCGTGTGACATGAAGATCGACATGCATATGATTTAAAATAATAGGCAATACATGAAGATTTAATCTTTGTTTAATCTAGTTTTACCATAGGCGTTCCGGGATGCCTGAACGATTAAATGACACAATGGAAAGTTACTGATTAACCCAGAAGGAGGCACAGACTCAACTTGATCTTGCTGATTGCAAAGTCTCGAAGGTCGGTTTGAGTGTTGCGTGATATAAATAATATGCGAACAGATAATTTTATGAAGAAATGCACCAAACCTAAACTTGTTTTTATGAACTGGACTAGGTCTTGGTGATTGACATCAAATTGTTTATGTAACTTAGGAGCAATCCTAATGTGGTAGAATATGTTCACGCTTTACTCGTTCCCAGCCGAGCCCCGGTAGCCAAGTCAGTAGCGACGAGGGCTGTCAATCAAGGGATAGCTAGTTCTAACCCCAGTACGGCTTACATTCTTTCTGACGTTTGACAAAATTCAATGTGACACGCATCATGCGTCTTCGACTAACAGTATATGTGTTAAAGCGGCCAGTTGGTTGGAAAGACAGCAATATGCGAGTACTGGTGCGAGAAAGCCAGGAGTAGATGAACTGACCGCCGTGATATGATGGGTCTTTGGCCTGAGGCTTTAGCCGCTGGTCATTATAGTTATACCATTTTTCGGACTTGGCAGTCTGCCAATTGCTGTTAACTCCCTAAAACACATTTTAGGGGTGGAAATGTGAGAGAAAAATAGTTCATCATGGATTTACAAAACTGCATTTAAAAAGTTAAGATCACCCCAAACATATCATGATAATGTTGTTGGAACATAAGTGAAAAACGTAAGGCGCGAGAACATAATATAAGTTTAACAAACGCTTAGAAATTAATGCTCCGAGAGGTCAAATATGAAAGCTTATTGTTAACAAAGAAGTCGCGTGACAAATGCAGTGACGGATTTACGGACAGGGCCCGTGCGACGAAAAGTAAATGATAAACAAAAACTTCGCGTGACAAATGCAGTGTCGGACCCCCGTAACAACAACCTCGATGATACTCCTGAGCTAATATTATACCTCATTCTAGCAGAGGGTTACTACCACATTCTGAGTGTTCCCGCCAGTTGATATAGCAATAAACGACGAGTCGGTAAACCTTATCAGGAAAGTCCTGTAAATCGAGTGCTGGAGGAATAAATGGAGTTGTACCCTTATTCTACCGACCAATCAACCATTGACGACTTGATTGATGAATGTGATTCGAATGTCCACACAATTCGTTGTATAGCGATCACATCTTTGGTGACAAAGAATTTCAACTATTGGCTTCGTGAAGTCCGACTTAAGATCATAACTAGAGAAGAAAATGCTTACAGGAATATGCCTTATGTCTGCACATAGAGATATTGATATCAACCTTTATGTTTTTAAAAGTCTTCTTCTGCAGATTTATATTGTTTCAAAAGCATGTTTATGAATTAGAAATGTAGCCTACCTAGTATCACTTAAGCCCCATTCATACTTACCTTGTGATAGGTTTGCGAGTAGTTTGCGGCGGATTTCTAGGCATTTTCGGCCGGAATACTTCGGGACTCCTTGCGGGCATCGAATTAGTTTTAACTCGAAATTAAAACCTAATAGCAAACTGATCGCACATTAATCGGTTGATGCCTGGCCTACGTCCGGCCGGGCATCACATATATCGGGCGAGCACCGGTCCAAATGTTGGACTACCCACACAGTTTATCAAAAAAGTGTCAGAGTTACAGTACTACAATATTCCCTAGAAAATAATGGAGGACTGAAGGAGAAGGAGAGGATAGTACCCACAAGAGAGGGAGCGTGGCAGTGAAGTGAACGAAATCATGCATCTCCTCTTCAGCCACGAATGCACCAATAACTAAGTTGTAACGATAGCGTGCAAACGCCAACCTCTACCACAACCGAACGGCATTCTTGTAAGAATGTTTGTCTAAATAATATTTAAGTCAGGTGCGAATATTGGTCATATTGGGTCAGAAACTAGGTCACAAGGCCAAATTGAAGGGAAATCTTGTTAACACTCTGTAGGCTGCATTTTTAACTTGAGCATGTTCGAACTGTATCAGAATGTTTGTCTCGATGATATGTAGGCCAAATTTGAATATTTGTCATGTCTGTTCAAAAACTAGGTCACTAGACCAAAGTGAAAGAAAATCGCGTTAACACTGTACAAGCCGCATCTTTTGCTCCAGCAGTTTAAAATAAGGTCAGAATGTTTATCTTAATGATATCTAGGCCAAGTTTAAATATTGGTCATGCCGGGTCAAAAACTAGGTACATGTTTCTAAGTCAAATTGAAGGACACTCTTGTTAACACTCTAGAGGCCGCAGTTTTTGCTTTGAAAATAGCAGCTTGAAATTTTGTCTGAATGATATTTTGGTCAAGTAAGAATAGTTGTCATAATGGGTAAGAAACTAGGTCACTACGCCAAATTGAAGAATAATCTTGTTAACACTGCATTTTGGATGCTGAATCTTTAACTTGAGCATGTTGAAACTTGATCAGAATGTTTGTCTTGATGACATGTAGGCCAAGTCTGAATACTGGTCATGATCTTGTTAACGCTGTAGACGCCGCATGTTTTGCTTTAGCATATTCACATTATATCAGAATGTTTGTCTTAAAGATATCTAGGCAAAGTACAAATATGGGGTTAAAAACTAGGTCACTAGTCCAAATTGAAAGAAAATATTGTTAAAACTCCGGAGGCCGCATTTTTACGTTGAGCAAGTTGAAACGTTGTCAGAATGTTTGTCTTGGGAATATTTAGTCCATGTTTTAATATAGGTCATATCAGGTAAAGAAAAATAGGTCACTAGACCAAATGAAAAAGTCTTCTTAAAGCTCTGGGGGTTGCATTTTGAATCTTTGTCAGATTAATAGACTTGATGTGTTTTGCATTAGAAATCACATTGCATAATTAAGGTGAGCGATCTATGGCCATCATTACCCTCTTATTTATGATTCTTTGCAAGTGTAGGCTTATGTACTCTCATGTGCTTCTCTTGTAATGTAGCCTGTAGAGTGTTAACATGGCAATTGTTGATGATGCACGTCATAGGATGGACGCCGGACAGGATGAGATAACAATAGCTCACCTTGAGCACTTCGTGCACAGGTGAGCTAAACAAAAAAGAAATTATTGATAACAATTAACACTCTTGAAGCTGCATTTGAACTTTGAGCATGTTGAAACTTTATCAGAATGTTTGACTTCATGAACGTCAAGTTTGAATATGAGTCACATGGGTTAAAAAGGAGGTAACTAGGTCAAATTGAAGGAAAATTTGGTCAGAATGTTTATCTTCATGAAATCTAGACCCAAATTAAAGGGAAATCCTTTTAACATTCTGGAGGCTGCATTTTTAAATCGAGCATGTTGAAACTGTATCAGAATGTTCGTCTTGACGCAGTGTAGGCCAAGTTTGAATATTGGTCATGTCTGTTAAAAAAAATAGGTCACAAGGCCAAATTGAATGAAAATCTTGTCAAAACTGTAGAAGCCACGTTTTTTAGAATTTGGTCAGAATGTTTATCTTAATGAAATATAGACCAAATTCGATTATTGGTCATGCCGGGTTAACAATAAAAGGTCACTAGGCCAAATATTTGTATTGGTGATATCTAGTCCATGTTCAAATATGCCACTCTGGAGGTTGCATTTTGAATCTTTGTCAGAATAATTGTCTTGATGAGTTTTGCATTTGTCAAACACTTTCTCCCAGTCTAGTACATGGTTTAGACAATTATTTCTTCTTGATGGAATGTGATTTAACATTGACAAATTTCTCAATATAATAAGGCAGAAACTGCAAAATATTCTGCCTACACCTGCTGTCAAACTTTCCTTTGATTTCTTAAATGTGTATACTTGTGAGCTTGCACTTAGGTGAGCGATATAGTGCCAACAAGGTCATCCTGTTTTCAAATTGGCAATTTCATAATATGTACTATTCTTAATATGATATTTCAACTTCTTAACAATAAATACATATACATAAGCTGCAATTGTTATTTCCTTTCACATTTTTCCTACTTCTCCAACCATCTGCAGTGCTTTGATTATTTTCAGTAATATGTGATGATTTCTCTTAAGGCGTTGATTTCTATCTGATTGTCAAATTCAGCAAAGAAAATAACGTTGATGCAAGTACCTGTGCGAACTGAAGTTCAATTCTGAGGTTTCCTGTTTTTATAGGATGTAACTGGCCTTCCTCACTGCCTTGATCTGGTATCAGATCGTATGCCCACAATGCATATCCACCCTCAAACTCATTTTAGTTATATCAAAAGATTTGTAACGATAGGTATGTCTTAAGAAAAAGGCCATGTTCGAAAACATGTTCATAGGGTCTGTTATGAATACTATGTCCGTTACATGAAATATTTAGTAAACAAAGATTGAGGTGTAAATCAAAGCACCGAAGGCACTGTAGTGTCGATCGTGTAGAAAATCCTGCAAAGTAACAAGCAGAATCTCGGTGTAGGCCTTGCGTTTTTCAATAAAAGTGCACTCTGGTGCGGGTAAATTTGAGTAAAACTCCATAATTTGACAGAAGAATAATGTTAGTTTGCCAGAATGTTTGTCTTGGTGATATTTAAGTTACGTTTTAAAATGGATCTTGATGTGTTCAAAATAAGGCCATACCAAGTTTAAGAAAGATTTAGACCTACGTTTTAGATCCAGAATGATGGAACTTTATTAGAATGTTTGTCTTGGTGTAATGTAAGCTATTTCTTGGGGTTATCACATGACCATCACCAGGTCGCTAGGCTAAATTTAAAAAACATATTTTGTACACTTTAGAGACCATTTTCGAATTAAGCATGTTGAAACCCTGTGTCAGAATATTGTACGAATTGCACCACACGCCACCTAATCATGGTGATCATGTGTGCCCAGTAACTTGGAAATCCTATGACGCATGGTTAAGATGCGGGCCGGAGAAGTCAGTCCTATCAAACAGTACTCATTTTAACCTTTGGCCTCTACGAGTGACCTTAACATTTGAGGTACATGCCTGTATTTTGTGCACGGCACACCACCTCATCATGGTGCACTTTTTTTGCCAACTTTCTTAGAAATCCTATGTTGTATGGTTAAGTTGCGGGTCGGACAGACAAAATCATGGACGCACGGACACACTCACCGAACCGCCATTGTGACAAATATATGTCGAGCTCACCAAAAGAAAACTAGACAAAAAGTGATTTCAGACAGTAAAATGATTATCAGCAGTCAATACACAACAGGCTTCTGAACAACCCTTTCCAACATTCAACACATTTGCAAAGGAAGAGCTGCTCATATTGATACACTTATTTGTAGCATTATATTCTATAATGTGTTTCCTTGCTTTCTCACACCAGTACTGACTACTCCACAAAACATTCTTTCCAAGCAACTGGCTGCTTTACAACAAACACTGTTAGCCCATTGGTGGAAGACAAATGCCGCCTGTCACAGTGACCTTTGTCAAACGTCGGAAAGAATATCAGACAAATCATATCAAACTAAATTTCACTAATTAAGGGGATATAGCTCTGGCATAACTGGAGAAAGTTGACTTGAAAGTGAGTCTGTCCCTGAAATTATTCTCATATACAGTCTCACCTGTGCTAAAGTCAACCTTTGTTTAGCAATACCCTGTCTATAGCAAACAATTTTTTATTTCCCAATCACTCATTTTCTGCACAAATGACCCTGTAACTAACCCTTTCCCAAATACAGACGCTTTCTGACGCATCTGTAGCAGACAACTTTTAAAAACGAGCAATTTCTTCTTTTGCCACAATGTTTTCAATTTTTTTTTAGTAATTACCTACATTTATAGAGCTTTTTCGTGTTTTTGCCTGGATATTCCCAAAAGCATCTGCTGCAGATGTGTTGCATGTGGGAAAGGATTAAAGATCACCTGATGATTCTCTGCCAATGGATGGTCTTTGAAAACTGTCTGATCAAGTAAGAAAGGAATATGTTAATTGGAAATTCTCATTCTTAAACATTTCTTTTGTAAGAAGGTTTAAATATATGAGAATTTCGGCACAAGCTTGCACAAACAGGTGTTGCCTGCTTCTTTTCCTCAAATGTATGGGCCGAGCATCTATTGTCATGATCTTACAAGAAACAAGATCTAGAGAAAAGCTGCTTATTTTGTCTCAAAGTATAATTACAGTTAATTTCAATTATATAAACTATTTTAAGAAAACATCTCAGCAATTTTATATTACTTCAGATTGAATAAAAATATTATCGATTTATCTCCAACTCGGTTACAAAATATAACTTTATAGAAGGATTTTACTTCAAAAAGTGTTAAATAAATGTGTTTGTACTATATTCAACATAGAATCTAAGAATAATGTAATGATTTATGAATTACCTCCCTTTATATCAAAATTATTTGCCCGGCGGTCGAGTCTATAGAGAACCATTCTGGCAAGCAATTAATGGGATATTTTGGAATTTCCAGACTCATGCGTCATACTTCGACTGACTGATAAAACACGCAATGATATGTATTATCTGTCCAAACATGAAGAATGCTAATATTTACATCTTTTAACTCAATGTAGATCGTACGCTCGATACAACTCAAAACTTAGTATCAATCCAGTGCCACCAAAACGTCGGGTGTCCTAACGGGCACCTAATTACTACGTCACACCTCAATGGGCGTATGTCTCGCGCAATAATAGTCACGAAGAAGGCTAATGTTGACATATTTTAACTCAATTACATCTTAGGTCGGTAGTTCTGAAATCTTAGTATCAATCTTGTACCAAAATAGCAATGACATTATTATTGTTAACCATGTCTCTGCAGAAATGCTGGAACTCTTTGGCGGTAAACGTTCTGCATGTCTGATGTATTGCCGAAATCTCCCGAAATCTCCCTATATATTGTTCTTCTTGTGTCATAGTAAAGTGGCTATTGTTACCACAATGGCCACAACAAAAGGAATGGATTTTGTGCAATAAAATCATCATTTTGTACCATACCAATGCAAACACGTTTCGGCAATTGTCCTTGGAACAAATGATCTTCAACTTTAGACTGAAGACCAGCTCCAATTGAAAACGTCTTAACTTCAATTCTACAATTGGTATTTTTATGATTTGTTGTGCAATGACTTGAATTAAATCAATTTCAACGACCGGTATTATTTAGACATTTCTTACATTGAAACTAACTGTTTCAAGCACAACTTTTGCTGCCGGTGACCCAGCTTGACATGTAAGACAAAAGTTTGGAGAAGATCTATTGATTCTTAATCGCATTTGGTCTATATTTTTCTTGGTGAAACATATCAAGATGGAGCCGCCCACACAACTCTGTGGTTTTGCTTTCTGTTAGTTCAGCCAATCCTTGTATTAGCCCGGCTTTGGCACCATCATGAGCTAATGCATTGAATT
Source organism: Serripes groenlandicus (assembly GCA_031761405.1). NCBI lineage: Eukaryota > Metazoa > Mollusca > Bivalvia > Cardiida > Cardiidae > Serripes > Serripes groenlandicus. The sequence goes on from JASEVX010000004.1 coordinate 92,510,873, forward strand.
ACCCAGCAGTGTCTTTAACCCAATTTGTTGTTTAAATACAGGTCAATACTGCTACACATATTGTAAAGGAAATTGTTTATTGGGGAAACATTACTATCTGCATCTAAGTAAGTACCATATGCTTTTATAATGTTCAATTTGACATACAAATAAGACTGACAAATCTGTCCAACACTCTGTCTGAGGTGGTTTGATGAGGTGGAATGATGAATTCTACCGATGAATTGTTTCCTAAAGATGCTAACGACCCATTTTGCATCAGTTTTAATACTGATTTCTTTAATCAAAAACGTCTAATGATCTAGGCTTACTGATATGTTTCTTATGTCTCTTTGAAACGATCGTACCCGTATGAGTTCGACACTGTAAATGGTCAGACTGTTTTGATTTAGGCTTATTTATGCCTACTATCAAATTCTGTGTCAGTTTTTTTACTGAATATTTTCCTAGCGATATCAATACAGCTTTTGGATTTTTGTAAGAAAATATCTCGAGCTGCACCTATTCCTTATTTAATACCCTCCTTCTTTAACGCATTCAATCCAGATTTGACTAAAGCTTTTAGTAGTGGTGTAACAGTTTTGAGTGCGGACTTAAATAATGAACCAATTCCATACCCATACTGGTGTTTTACACCTCTATATACAGGAATAATTTCAGTAGGTTTCATGTATGCTGTCATTGACCGAACTTGTTTTTTCATTTTTGCAGATGGGGTGATTTCTCAGGGGTGCTGTAATCAGATTCACTTTCACTGACTTCCTCATCATCTATGTTTTTGTTTTTGCATTCATTTCTATCTTGCTTTATTACCAATCATTTCTTGTGGAACGTTGCTTTCATGCATAGCCTTTGGAAAAGTTTCACAACCTCTCAGTTCAATACCTTTTCTCAGTCTTAATGTATCATTTATCAAATCAATGATATTTGACCCGTGAAGTCGTTTATCTTTGTATGAAACAACTCCGTGATTGTCCCAAGTAATATTTTCATTATCTTTGACCACGTTCAAAAGCAGTTCAGCTTTCATTTGCATGTTTTTAGGAACGATTTGTAATATTTGATCGTGCAATGAATTAGGTTCAAGATTTGACGGACCAGTTGGATGTTGGGATGGTTGAGACCTCGAATGGGACTTTTGCAACGAGTTCTGTAACTTGACCTTTACGCCTTTTCTGTTTCTGACATATCTGACCATTCCATTATACCCGACATCGTATGTTGTAGATGTGCTGCATCTGCTATTTTTGGGTTTGGCGGTAATTGAGGTCTTTGGTTTTTATTTTTCATGTCCTCTAAGATTTGATAAGGTACAATAACCATTTTTCTGACTGACATTGTTCTAACAGGGATTTCAACAAACCACCAATTTCTCCGATAACAGATTTTCTTAACAATGGTATTAAAGGCTCATGCAAGCAACTGTAGGAATCCTCCTTTCTGGTTAAGAGTTCGTTTCTTCTTCAGAATGGAAAACGATTGGATGCAAGTTGTCTAAGTTGTTGTCGCTTCGTACGTATCTTGTTCTTCTAAGCTTGGGTCAAATGAACATTGCTTTATATGCTGTTCTTGCTGCTGTTGTAAGTGGTACAGTTTACAGTGGTGAATATGTTGTAATGTCGTACAGGTCTGTAGAACGAGTTGCTGTGTACGGTGGTGAACCAAGTCTGCTTGAAGAAGGAATAGATTGAAACTTTATTTGTTTACGTGGTGTCACATATTGATTGTTTTCAGTCTTTTTCGAGATGTTTTTTCTTCGAATCTTTTTCCTGAATTTGGTACTTTTTTACTTTTGTGTTTTCTTTTTATTGAAATAAATCTTTCGTCGATGACAAAACTATCATTTCCTATTTTGGATGGACTTTCACTTAGTTTGTCAGCACCAAATTTGCGAGCTGTCTTGTCTCCGGTTCATCGTGGTAAACTTCTGATTACAACTCCACAAAGAAACCCCCCTCCACCAGGTTTAAGAATAATTTTTCGTTTGGCAAACTTGTTTATGTCATCTTTATATTTTATTATGTATGTAACAGTCTGCTTTGGTAATTTGATTTATGATCAACAATGTTTTTAGCAGCCAAAGTAAATTATTTCAATATTTCTTTCAATCCTGCTCTGAGTAAAGCTCTCTGGCATGTTTGTTGGTTTCGTGACTTAGGTTTTGCAAAGAATAAATGACCGCATTGGAAGTGGATGGAATAGCCATGTTAACACAAAGACCTGACGAAGATAAATGAATGGTAATCTTCTCATCCTTAGTGTTTTATAGTGGTGAATAAACAATAGAACCACGATCTTCATTATGTGTTTACCATCTGTGAACATATATCCGTTCTCAGTCTCAATTCCTTTTGAGTACGAGAATGAAAATCAATCACTTAATATCCATGATCTTTAGATATAGCATCTTGGTAGGCCAATATCAAAGGAAGAGCTTGTATTTGATATGCCAATGTCTTTAGTTGATTATTATCACGTTCATTTTGAAACAAGATCATGTTTTTTTAATTCAAACTAATGGTTCGACTCGAGTTGGACTGTTGAAACATGTTTTGTGTGATATAAATCCCACCTGCATTTCAATGTTGACCTTTTATTCTAAACCATAACTTGATTTTATTGTTTTCATCTTTTTCCCCTAACATGTCATCGAAGACAACTAAATGTGGTGTGTCATCATCACTAACATCGTCCGGGATGCCTTTAATGCATTTCATAATTTCGCATTTCTTTTGCAAAACATTGTAAACATGTTGCTATTCTTTGTAACACCATACCACTTGATCTGGTACAATGTTGAACCGATCAATTTTATACTCAATCAGTTTATGGACAAATTCTGTTTTTCCACATCCACTAGGCCCTGTGATATACATATTGCATGGATGTTGAAATAATATGGACTGAATATCTGCATCCACGTTAACTATTTCAGGGTCTGAGTACAAATAACAACACAAGAATAAAGTTAGCTTGTTTGTATTCTCATCTTCTATACAAAACATGTTATTGTCCCAGAGACTTGTACCCATATGAAACAATGTTCGTATCATTGACAATGACTCTTTTGTATACACCGATATGTACGTTTTTGTTTGAGCTTCACTTGTCACATTGTACAAAGTTATCGTAAAAACATACATCTTTCTCTAGTATTTTTTAACTATAGAACTATAGGTTTAGCACGTTTAAACAACCATGTTATCTAGATAACCGCATTCAATGCATGAATTTATTGTCTCTGACTTAACATACCTAATAAATTGTCTAATGATATAACAAACAGAGCTTACAATTGAAAAAGTGTTATGTATAAAAAACAAGCACAAAAGAACGGTATAATTCGCAAGACATTTTTCATGTTTGTTACGGATTTCAACCGCAAATTCGATTTGTACAGTTCTGAAAATTCATAAATGGCTAAAGAATAACGTGGTTTATGAGTAACAAGCAAGAAAATCATCTACGATAGTTCACAATTTGTGAGATTAATAAAACACAATGTCGAAACTGGATAGTAAAAAAATAACATAGAGAAAGATGTGTTTTTTACACAATAACCTGAACACAGTTAAACAATCATGTTATCTCTGCATTCAATGTATGTATTCATTGTCTCTGTCAGAATAATCTGTTATGTACAGGCAGTACAACCTTTTGTATATAGTTCCTTTCAAATGTAGTACCAAGCTTACTTTGATTATGTAATTATTTACGTTGATAACACAAATTGAACGAATAGGTTCAACACCGTCTCCGAGTTTGAGTTGGTTCGGAAAAGAGACGTTTCCAAACAGACGCTGAACAGATAGGTTCAACACCGTTTCAGAGCTTAAGTTGGTTCGGAAGAGACGTTTCAAACAGACGCTGAACGGATAGGTTCAACACCGTTCCAGAGCCCATACGCTGAACAGATAGGTTCAGCACCGTTACAGACAGTTGAAACTACATACCCAAGGCAATTTGAGACGATACCAAATAGTTGATACATCTTCACACATCAACAGAGGCCAGGTAGCCTGAGGAACATTCTTTATACCGTCCGCAGTGTACACAGTCTCATTTTAGACATTGTCACCTGCGAAACAACCCGAAAAACGTCAACTTAATTCTTGACAAATTGGGGCTCGTCCGGGATTGTTTTATTAAGTTCATACAAGCAGAGACTACACCATGCACCAGCATCGTTATATATCTATGGACTTCACAAAGCGGATAAAGGCTGGTGAACGCTTGGGGCTGGAAGGATCGGAGTTATGCTTGAAAAGGTTCGTAGTACCCTGATGGAGAAGAAATGGCCAGAGAGCATGATCAGCGACAACGCGAAGATGAGAACAAGCAACGTGCGTCGGAGATAGATGCATAGAAAAAGCGACGTGCCTTTGAGATCGATGCAGAGAGTGAACGACGCGCGTTTGAGATCGGCGAAGAAAACAAACGTCGTGCGTTTGAGATCGAAATTAGGGCTCGTGATTTGGAGATATTAACTCTAAGGTCCGATATGTGGCCATCCGAAGGCTCAAAACCGATATTAAAGCATAAAGGTTCCTCGTCTCCTAGGCTGAAACTACAAAAATTCGAGGAAGGGAAAGACGACATGGATGTTTGTATAGAGCAGTTTGAGCGTTTCGCAACTAGTCAAGGATGGGACCAAGCCACATGCGCTATTAGTTTGAGCTCACTTTTAACAGGCAAGGGACTGGAAGTATACACCAGCATGTCGCTAGATGTAGCTTATGACTATAAGGCTTTGAAGACAGCTGTGCTGAAACGATATCAGTTGACCGAAGAGGGGTTTAGGCACAATTTTCGAACTAGCAGGCCGAACCAAGGCGAAAGTTTTCAGTTTATTGCAAGAATGACAATATACTGTCAGAGATGGATTGCGCTGTCTGAAGCTGATCAATCTTATGATTGTTTGAAAGATTTGTTTTTGCGAGAACAGTTCATGAATACGTGTTCGTCGGAACCTGCCTTGTTTTTGAGATAGAGGGTCCCAAAATCAATGAAAGAGGTTACGAAACTAGCTGAGCAGTATGTTGATGCTTATGGAAGCAGTGTGTCGGCATCTAGGATACACACGGCTGAGACCGACTCAAACGCTCACAAACAGACAAGACGTTGTTTCGTTTGTAATAGCGAAAGCCATTAAACTAGGGACTGTTCGTCTGATAAATCACATAATCAACGCTTCCAGCAGAAAGAAAAAATGTGTGACAAGAAGCTGTCAGCTACATGTCTGACCATGCCCTGTGGAAGACCGCCGTTCAAAGAAAACACGGAGGACGGAACGTTAAATCTTGCGAATGGTGATTCGGTCCCTGTTGTTTCAGGCTTGTGCACGATAGAAAATATGGAAGGTGCACAGAACAGTAGGTTGGAAAATGGGTTCGAGGGAGATCAGCAAGTGAAGGGTTTGAGAGATACCGGCTGCGAACTGGCCGCAGTTAAACGAAATCTTGTTCGAGATGATCAGCTGTTAGATAAAAATGTTGATGATCACCATAGACGGTGAGGCAAAGGTTGTACCAGTACACCATAGTATAGGGGCAACATAGAATTTATGGTACCAAAGGCATTGATATGCAACTTGGCGATTGGAAATATCCCCGGTGTGGTAGATAGCCCGGATATGTCCTGGCGGCGACTTGAGACGAAGTCGAAGATGGCACAAGATTGTTCGGCTGGAGCTGTTTTAACTATGGCACAGGCTAAGAATCAAGAGAAGCCTCTCTGGCCATCGAACTCTGGCAACGCGCCCGGAGCAACGAAGTGTTTGCGACCAAGGATGGAGATACATAAACCTATATAGTTCGAAAGTATGTTTTGTATAGGGTGTTTCAGCAAAAACGGGGCTCATCCACTTAAACGATGGAACATATTGTTGTTCCAAAACAACAAAGGCGTACAGTTATGGAACTAGCGCATGAGTCCATAGTTGGAGGGCATCTGTCTTAAAAGAAAACTTAAGACAATTTTCACTGGTCAGGCATCACAAGCGATGTGACAAAGTTTTGCCGTTCATGCAATACCTGTCAGAAAACTATACCAAAAGACAGAGAAACGGAAGTGTCTTTGGGAGAAAGATACCCATTATAGACACTCCGCTTTATCATGAAATTGTTGATCATGCGAGAGTCGACAATGAAGTAACAGATTAATCTACATGTTGTTGTAAATATATAGGATATATATTTTCTTGAGTATGGGGCTGTCAGAATAATCTGTTATGCACAGGAAGTACATCTTTTTGTATATAGTTCCTTTTAAATGGAGTTCCAAGCGTGCTTTGATTATGTAATGATTTACGTTGTTAAAACACAAATTGTTGAATTTTAACTGTTTTATTATTGTGTAAGTTTTAGTTTCACGTTTTATGTATATTAAAAGGTTAATTTAATATATGAAGTAGTATATATGAAAGTGTGTTGTTGAAAGTGGTCTCGTTCAAATTTCATCTTAAGAATAAGTTTCACTCAAAGCAGTCAAAGCCCTTATAGAACGTTTTATAAGAATAATATAAATAGTGTATATTTGAGTTGGTTCGGAAGAGACGTTTCCAAACAGACGTTGAACGTATAGGTTCAACACCGTCTCAGAGTTTGAACTGGTTCGGAAGAGACGTTTACAAACAGTCGCTGAGCGGATAGGTTTTAACATCGTTTCAGAGCTTGAGTTGGGTTCGGAAGAGACGTTTCTAAACAGACGCTGAACGGATAAGTTCAACACCGTTCCAGAGGTCATACGCTGAACAGATAGGTTCAGCAACGTTACAGACAGTTGAAACCACATACCCAAGGCAGTTTGAGACGAGACCTTATAGTTTATACTTCTTCACAGATCAACAGAGACTAGGTAGCCTGAGGAACATTCTATATACCGTCCACATTGTACACACTCTCAGTTAAGACATTATCACCTGCAAAACAACCCGAAAAACGTCAACTTAACTCTTGACAGTCTCTGACTTAAAATACCTAATTAATGGACTAATGATATAAAAAAAAGAGTTTACAAGTGAAAAAGTCTTTTGTGTTTAGAACGGTACAATTCGCAAGTCATTTTTCATGTTTTTTTCAGGTTGCAACAGCAAATTCGATCTGTACAGTTCTGAAATTTTGTAATTGGCTAAAAGATAACGTGGTCTATGAAAAACATGTTAGAAATCAGAGAAAACAATCTACTGTTTGAAAATATTTCACGATTTGTGAGATTGATAAAACAAAATGTCGAAACTGTATAGTAAAATAATAACATAACAATAGAAAGAAGTGTGTTTTCACGATAACTTGAACACATTTAAACAACCATGTTATCTCCGCATTCAATGTATGAATTCATCGTCTCTGACTTAAACAAATCTAATTAATGGACTAATGATATAAAAAACAGAGTTTACGTATTTTGTATCGTGTTGTTTTATGAATCAGTTAATACAATTTATTGATTCAAAAGTATTTTCTTTCTTCAAACATATTTTTTTCGCGTCAATTAACCCCATGCTGACCTCTGTCGGCTTGTTTTAATTAGGAAAAACATGATCTGAATGGTATATCGTAACAGTTTACATAGAATTCCTTTGTTTTGATTTACTTGGGAAGAATTTTGTTTCACCACAATAAACACAAAATATATATTATTCACATAAAAGATGATAAAGAATGCCTTTCTCTCTCGAATGCAGTGGAAGAAAACACGCACTAGAGCTTTGCCTTATGTTTTATTCAATTCTTCGATGTCACGACGACTCGATCTTGACAGGAGGAAAACATATCGAAAGATGCTCAAAAACATGATATTACACACTCAAATGTTTACATGTAATTTCATTGTTGCTTTAAACATGGAAAGGGTTAAACTACTTTTTTTGCATGTAGATCTAAATCCTAAACTTATTTGTAGTGTTGTGGTTTGATTGACAAATACAAACATTTCAAAATTTTGACCAAAAGAAATCCTGAAATTTGTATATGAAATTTTAAAAATCCTGAAATTAGTCCTTAATGAAAACATTATGTGTTGGTTTAGACTAATGAAGGTCAAACAATTATGTGTGGTAACAAATATTTTTCTTGAAATTCCAACATTTTAAACATTATGTTGTCGTGATCTATTTTTAGACATACTTTTAGGTCAGGTAAAAAAACCTACAATAAATTTGCAGAGTGATCTCCTTTTGACCACACATTCATTTTATTTTATTCCATTCAACAAATCTTTACTCTTGTAGCTGTTCGGAGGTCCATTTTTCGATAGTACGATGATGTACATTGACCTTTTCACCAAAATTGTTAACACACATGGATACGGTCCTTTGCCTTGTAACTGGGCTCAGGCCCGCCTCATGTTATATGAAGGAACATCTGTGTAGATCAAGGGTTTCAAATCTGATGTGAGGCAAATTATATGCGTCCATATACATTTTTCATGTTTAATTACCTATTTTAGAGCAGAATTTATACCCACTAGGTAGGGGGAGGAGTCAATGGCGTATGGCTTACTGTATATGGGTGTTGGTCCCCGTGTGCGCCTTTCATTGCGTGTCGGGGGGGGGGGGGGATGACCATATCTGGGTCATTTACGAAAGATGTCCCTCCCCGACATGTTCTGTTTGCGGTTCGTGCGGGGGTAGAGTGGAGGTGGGGGGGGGGGGGGGGGGGGTCTGCATGTATAAGTGTGTAGCGAGGCACAGCTGCTGAATCCCTTCCTCAATCCAGGTCAAATTAAGCTAAATACACCCGCTGACCTGCTGATCTACAGTACTATAGTCCCTAAAAAAACCTTTGTTTGCGCAGAAATGAGTGTATACCATCACCAAAGTGTATTGAATATGTGACATTTAGTTAAAATGCATTGTGAATGTGTATATAATGCACTGTGGGTCCCGTGTAACCAATGTGGAACCCATATTGGAAACCTTCAATTAAGTAAAGTGCATCTTTATAGCCTATTAAATATTCGGCTAGAATTTTAAGTTTGATGGGAGTAATAGGTAAAAAAGAACTATTTCTTAGGTCGGTTAGAAGGAGTTGTTTGAGGGTGGGTTTGAAGGGAGTTGATTCGTGTTTTGACATTGTCTTAAAGTGAAAGTATAGAATGCTAAACACCGGTTTTGTCCGGGCCCGATTTGGTCCAAAATGACGGTTACCATTTTAGCCTGGTGAGTTCTTTCTTGCATAATGCATGACCCAACATTTTCTTTGGATTGTTTTAAAGCTAGAAGGTAACTCTTTTCAATGATATATAATGTTCTACATGAGAAACGCTTAGAAAGTGTGACAATCGAGGACTGAAACTGGTCGATTTACATGGAAACAAAGAAGGATTTCTTTGGTGTAATGTAACCTCCAACACAGGTTTTCCTTTTCGTAAATTGTATATGCTTTTTGAGTAGAGTTCGTCCGTAATTCATTTTGTGCTCATATCCCGTTACAGCAAGATTCCCCGACCATCCCATAGAAGAAAACCCCCATAATCGTAAATAATTTATTTTTTAAATACCGACCGTCACTAACATTTTGTACATAATTAGTCATATTTGTCCTTCTATGGGTAGTTTGTTGTCAGACTAAATACTTCTTAAACTATATTTCTTTTTTAAAAAGTGGCGGTCGGTGTTCAAGATCTATATTCAATACACTATTGAATAGCTTATTATTATTATCATTACTATGTATTTTATTTATTCCACTACGAACATTAATAAGGTATTACTAACTTCTTCCCGTTGCAAGACTGCGATACACCATTTACCAAGTTTCCCATGCAATAAATTCTTAAGGTCGACAATCTCTAATATAAATCACATCCAAATGGGTGATGATTATGTTATTGATAGAGCTAACTACCAGATCCTATATTTAGGCAATCCTACACTGGGAAACGAATTGAACGTCAACCAACAAAAATGCACTAATTAACAGACTCGGGGCCACATTGAAATCTGGCCCAATTCGAAACCTTCACTATGGTAGGATTTCTGAAAGAGCATTCATCAATGTGATCAGGAAAAGCACAATCCTAAAATGAATTTGTCTGGACATATAACATAAGACTGTTGACTTTTAATCCGAATAGTTAGATTGTTTATGCTTTTGTGTTTTTCCCTTTTAATTATCATAAAGAGAAATCAAATATTGGTCAATTATCTCTGCAAAATAATTGTAATGATAGTTTTATACCTCCCATTCCCCGACCAAATCACAAATATCAAATTAATCTGCTCAACAATTGTACGTCTGCTAATAATATTTAATTAGGATATAGAGAAAACTATAGCTGCTCGCCAAATGGCATTAATACCGAGAGCGAGGGTAAACAATGTCCACAAAGTCAAGTATCTCATTTGCCACCACAAGGGCAGCATTTGAACCATTTCATGACCACCGATTGAGTATTTTGCCAAACAAAGATCGCAATTGTTCCAAATTATGCAATCATCATGTTAAGGCCCGGAGAAGGTAGGACGGAGGACTACATATAATCATAACTGCTATTCCGCGACAATGTCTCGCTCATCGCAAGCAGACTCAACACAAAATAATTATACTTAGTACTTATGGCTTCAGACGACAGTACTCTTGTCAGAATGGTACAAGATGACTGTTTTAATCAGTGCATCGGCACAATGCGATCAAGATGTACGCTCTTATTACGTTTACGATTATATGCTTTATAAAGGTGTGTTCGAAGGTTCTATCAACATGCGTAGATTCTGTAAAGTAGATATACAGACTTATCTGAACATACACTGTTCAGAAATGCCAATTCGTTCTTGACCCCATGGAAGGGCATATCAAGCATGTTATTAAAGTGTATACAGATACATCAACCTTGCATTCAAAGCTTCCTACACATATTTACAAGCTATGGTATTGCTAGAGTCCTTAGTTTTGATAACACAAGTCGTGATGCCATTGTGGGGAAAATAGCAATTTTACTTTGTAGCAATTTCCAGTTTCCCCACATTGGTATCGAAAGTGTTCGTCAAATTCGTTTTTACCAAGAAAAGGGCTGACCCTTTCCCACATATAGACGCATCTGCAGTAGACAACTTCTGAAAACATTATGGCAAATGGAGAAATTATCATATATTTTTAATTAATAATTTCACTCTCACTTAAAGAGATTGTTCATGTTTAAACCAAGGCACCTTCAAATGCGTCTGATGCAGACTTGTTGTATTTAGGAAAGGGTTGGGGTATGTCATTTTACGTTCGTTAAACGTCACGACTGACAGGCGATATTATTTAACGCAGGTCCATTAATATGTGTTTACTTCCAAATTACAGGTTCACATCAGTTTTCAGTTTGATTTAAATTGAAGAGGAGCTACGTTGTCATTAATTTATTTAAAAAGGATGTCGTCGGGTCCGTATAGCTTCGAGACGGGCTATAAAAAGACTTTCCATATTGCGGATTATGCTGTTTTCGGATGCACTTTGGTAGCATCGGCTGCTATTGGAATATTCTATATGATCAAGGACAGACATAACCAAACGACAGACGAATATTCACTCGGTGGAAGACGGATGCACCCAATCCCTGTGGCCATGTCGATGTTGTCGAGTTTTATCTCCGCCATCGGGATTCTAGGAATTCCATCTGAAATTATTGTTTACAGTACGATGTACTGGTGGATTTCTATTTCCATGTTGATCACCGCTGCAGGAGCTGCTAATATCTTTATTCCGATATTCTATAATCTCGGAATCACCAGCGTGTATGAGGTAATTGACGATTTGTTTTCTTTTTTCTTCCAAAGGGAGGGTAAATATATGAGTGATTGTTTTTGTGAAGCAGTGGTGTGAACGAGTGCTTTGTTTCCGGCATATCAACGAACGATTTCCGAGTTTTAAATCATGTTTAGATGAATAGATAGCACATCTCCTTACACATCTCCTTGACTAGTACTTGTCTGTTTAACTAGGGATCATGAATAAGTGGACTGTCGCCGTCATATAACCCCCATTGCCAGTAAAAATAATTATTCAAGTTTGTTAAATATTTGTCAATGTTTTATACATGAATTTCGGCAATGAAATATGTTAAAAGTAAGTAATGTTATAACTGAAAAAATGTTAAAAACGGCGTGAAACCCTAATAGAAAAAGTAAATCACCATATATTCAGTAAACCTACTCATGTGTTTCCCGGCTTTCTCACACGAGTATTTCATAGTTCTTTCCAAACAACTCATTAATATAACAACTTCTAGACACACAGATAATCTATTAACATAAGTGTATACAATAGATCATCTTTTAATGCAGATGTAACCAATTCCTGTCGCCATGTCGAGAGTAAGTACATTATAATAGTATACATTACAGCGATGAGAACACATGGACATCGTAGAAACTTAAAGGTTATTTTCACATAAATATAACAACCAGCAGTACTTTAGCGTAAGTCACGCAGCCCAAATATATAACTCAACCCATCAATTGTCGAAACAAACATGAGAAAAGATATGCATGGGTGGTAGCGCTATATGCAACGCTAAGCATGTTTGCGTATACCACTCTGAACGACTAAAGTCTACCTTAACCTCTTTCCCACATACAACACATCTGTAGCAGACGACTTGGAATACATATAATCTAAAATGTGATAATTCTCCATTAATAACAGTTTAATTATTAAATAGAGATGCAAAGATTGTGGCAAAGTGTGAAATTGCTTAACAAACACTGAAGACCAAGACCAGCCTTAACATTTGAGTATTCTTATCTTGGTTAACATTGTTCTTTCCTCGTGCGGCAATATGTATCATTCGCAATGTCATAACATTGTAAGAACTTAAATAATTGTGATATATATTGCTGGAACTCAATGGGATAAGGATAATACCTTTAATCAATAAACAAAGTACTTAAACAGTTTATGCTGAATTTGCATGCAAGATAGTTCACAACTGTATATGGGTGCACTGATGAATACCACCATTGTATTTCAAATTCATAGTATTGCAGTTGGTGCAAACGCACTCACACATTTCCAATAACATTTTGCTTGTCCGGATTGAATGGCGGACATTGGTCCCCTCATTCAAAACTACTTAGACGGACATTAGCCATTTCATAAAAAACTACATAGACGGACATTTGCCTCGTCACCGGATTGCTAAATGCAGACAATAACCCCCTATTGACCATTTATTTAATCTGCATATTCAATCTGTGTTGGAATTAATCCTTTCCAACATACACCAAATAAGCAGCAGACGATATTGAATACATATAGGCAAAAGTATTTAAAACATGTAACAATGAAATAATGACCTCAGACAAATTTCGTACCTAAACCTCTTAATTTGCGAATGTCTAATGTCTAACTGATCAATTAGACATTCGTTTTTTTAATGTACATTGATCTCTGATGAATTTGGTACATAAATCTCTTAATTTGCGAATGTCTAATCGAATGTCTAATGTCTAATTGACCAATTAGACATTCGTTTTTTTAATGTACATTGATCTCTGATTAATTTGGTACCTAAATCTCTTAATTTGCGAATGTCTAATCGAATGTCTAATGTCTAACTGATCAATTAGACATTCGTTTTTTGCATGTATAATGACCTCCGACGAATTTGGTACCTAAATCCCTTAATTTGCGAATGTCTAATCGAATGTCTAATGTCTAACTGACCAATTAGACATTCGGTTTTTTAATGTGCAATGACCTCCGACGAATTTGGGTTATATATCTTGTAATTTGCGAATGTCTAATCGAATGTCTAATGTCTAACTGACCAATTAGACATTCGTTTTTTTAATGTACATTGATCTCTGACGAATTTGGTACCTAAATCTCTTAATTTGCGAATGTCTAATCGAATGTCTAATGTCTAACTGACCAATTAGACATTCGTTTTTTGCATGTATAATGACCTCCGACGAATTTGGTACCTAAATCCTTTACTTTGCTAATGTCTAATCGAATGTCTAATGTCTAACTGACCAATTAGACATTCGTTTTTTGATAGTACGTTGACCTACGACGAATTTGGAACCTAAATATCGTAATTCGCGAATGTCTAATCGAATGTCTAATATCTAACTGACCAATTAGACATTCGTTTTTTGCATGTACAATGACCTCCGACGAATTTGGTACCTAAATCCCTTAATTTGCGAATGTCTAATCGAATGTCTAATGTCTAACTGACCAATTAGACATTCGTTTTTTGAATGTACAATGACCTCCGACGAAATTGGGTTATAGATCTTGTAATTTGCGAATGTCTGATTGAATGTCTAATGTCGAATTAGACATTCGATATTTAACATTTGCGATTTTTCTGAATGTCTAATTGAATGTCTAATGTATAATTAGACATTCGATAATCAAAATTAGCGAATGTCTTATCGAATGTCTAACGTCTAATTAGACATTCGAATATTTTTTTTGAATGTCTAATGTCTAACGTCTAATGCTCTGCCAACTTCACACACTTTTATAAATAGGCAAAAACATCCGGCGAATTTTGGGCCCGTAAACTAAACAATTAAAAACGCGTAGCCTAGAAAGTTTGGGAAAAGTGAACTTTTTCTCTGAGCTTTGATGAATTGGGTCAGGGCCGTAAACCAAACAATCAAAAACAGCGTAGCCTAGACAGTTGGGGAAAAGTTATTAAATACAAATTAAATGTGTATAAAGTTTTGTAATAACGGTAGAAGACAAACGTATTTTGTATCTTGTTGTTTCTTAAATCAGTTAATACAATTTATTGATTCATAAAGGTTGTTTTTTTCAATCAAACAACAGAGGTTTTTTTAACAATAATAACATTGGTTTCTCCCTTTTCGATTACGTCACCCCATGGTACAAAATTAAAACCTATCCCATACTGACGCCGCGCTCCCACGCGGCGTCAATAATTACTGAGAAAAAGGTTGAAAAACATTTTGGCAAAAGAAGAACTAGATCGTTTTTCAAAAGTCGTCAGCTGTTGAGGATTCAGAAAAGCGTCTAAATGTGGGAAAGTGTTAAGTGTAAATACGTTGAATACGTGTCCATTGTATAACCTTTGTTTTTATCAAAAGTGATTATGTTCTTTCTAGGGTTTTGTTTTAAATGTAAACTTTGCTTAGTTATATAAGTTTACTGTATACCCTTTTATTTTAATCGAAAGTAAAATGATAATTGTTTCTAGAGTTTTGTTTAAAATGTGAACTTTGTTCAGATTTCAAGCTCATTTACCGTGTCAATTGTATAGTTTTGTTTTAAAATGAAAGTAAAATGATAGTTGTTTCTAGGGCTTTCTTTGAAATTTGAACTTTGTTGAAGGTTTAAAAGTTCATTTACATGTATAGCTTTTTTGATTGAAGGTAAAATAGTAGTTGTTCCTAGGGTTTTGTTTGAAATGTGAACTTTGTTTAGGTTTAAAAGTTCATTTACCATGTCCATTGTATAGCTTTTTTTATTGAAAGTAAAATGAGAGTTGTTTCTAGGGTTTTGTTTGAAATGTGAACTTTGTTTAGGTTTAAAAGTTTATTTACCGTGTCGATTGAATAGCTTTTTTAATTGAAAGTAAAATGATAGTTGTTTCTTGGGCTTTGTTTGAAATGCGAACTACAGTGTGCGACCTTCAGCAATTCCACATCATTGAACGAATTAAATGCGTTTTGAAATAAATATATTATGTATTTTGATTCAGATTTTAAATTTATTACTTTTTTTAGTATTACCTTGTCCATTTATGTATATAAACCATGAACAGTTTATGCTTAAATTGTACAAAGTTTATGTCTTGTTCTTTTGTTTTCAAGATTAATACACTATGTTTTAAATTTTGAAGCATTATAAAAAAGGCACAATGACTAAACATGTTTTAATTGACAACATAATCAGAAGAGTTAATAACAATGTTAAAATTTATATACATATTTTTAAATATCCACTTCTCAGTTCAGTACATCCTTTAAGCAGAAATTAAAGTGATACGGCAAGTTCATTGAACACATGATTGGTTTTCCAAAGGAATTATGCGTTTTACTTCCGGAAACTGAAAATAAGAGGCTCGGAAGGGCCAGTAGCACTCTAGTGAACTGACTGGACTGTTCTGAGAAGTCTTTGTGTGAAAATCCTTTATGACTGGTTTTCACGGTTTTAAAATAATTTTCTGTAGCACACAGTTTCTTCTAAGCACGAATTTCAATTCATATCGTCTACATCTGTACATTGTTATCAATATTTAACAACTATAAATTATTTTCCAACTGAGTAGCAATAGAGGAAAACTTACATTTTATGACCTTGATTTTTGGTATACTGACGCCAAAACATAGCAATTATCTGTGTTATCTAATAATAATCACATGTACATTGAAGATTCTGACTGATCATATGTGCACATATGGGAACATTACCCAAATTTCCACTATCGCCATATAAGGCAAAACAGCCCACAAGTGGTCATGTTTTTCGACAAACGTCTTGAATGAATCGTAAGAGGGTCATCCAAGGCACATTTCTACAGATTTAATTGGACATTGGCCCCCAGTTTACGATAAAAAATATGTTTGGAGACTAAGAGGATGCTTCCTGTGAAGTTTCATCCGTATTGATCCATCATAGATATGACCTAATATATTCAAATAAATGACACAAACAATGAACTGAAGGAAACTGGTACAAGGTCACCAAGAGAACATTTCTACAAAATTATTTGAGCATCAGTTATATAATTTCGGAGGATACTATTTTATAAGATTTCATTATAGCCACCCTGTAGCATACCAGTGTTGTTTGTATTTGGTTACACGCGAAATAAAAAAAGTTTATTTATTTTAGAACATTGAAAGGTGCTTCGGTTTTAAAAGTAGCGGTTTCTTGTCGTAAAACGGGTAAAATAGTTGTGTGTGATTGCATCTCACAAAAATAAACGACCTGACATTGTTGGTATACAGTACTAAACAGACGACTTGTAAGTAAATACAGTGTGTATACCTGTTCAATACCTACTTGTATGTAGCAAAGACTGACTGTTATGAATATTGTCCCCTGTTTGTAGTTTCTCTTACGCTATTTTTATGGATACTACCACATACCGAGTTCCTCCTGAGAAGGCCTCCTACGATGTTATCCCTTCCCAACTTGTAGACACATTTTGGAAGCATTGTGGAAGAAGGAGAAATTGCTCAAGTTGCTTTTTTGCCACACAAAACTAGTTTGTCAAAAGTTAGAAAAGTACCTAGCAAACTCCAGATATGCTTAAGATGTTTGTTTCGGAAATCGCGCATAAACTTATATATGGTTCTAAAATATGGTGTTTTCATCCAGCATCGGCAAAAGAACGAGCGCAGTTGTCATTTTGTAAATGCACTTTGGAAATATATAGGTATTGGTCAAATGCATTTGTATATAATGTTTAAGTGTGTGACCCTATGAATATAATGAAATTAAAAATACTATCTTTACAAATATTGGTTTCGCCTGCTTTAAATATCAAACCATAGATACCCAAAGCAATGACATAATACACAGTTACAGCGGAAAGAGTCTTGGGCTAAATCAGTTAAAAATATATTATATAGTCATGTTCTGGATAGGACTGGTTAAACCAATGTGCTACAAAAAAAGCCAAATTCTTTGCATGTATTTATGTTACGAAGCTGTGACATTTACAAACAGAAACTACACGTTGACTTTGAAAGCACGCGGGTTTATCTGAATTTAATTCTTTTTTCTTAATGAAAAGCCTCATATAGGCTAATTGGTCTTCTTGTAGTAGAGCTTCAGTAAACCATTTTATGGGAAGAAAAGTACAAGCTGAATTATGTAAACAGTTGAGAACCAGATCAATATGTCTCTCTGCGCAGACTGATTAAGATCTACACTATTTATATATAACTAACACAAACTTGTAAGAATTTTCTGTCAATTTGTTTAGATCTAACTGAGCAAGACAAAAGGCGGATCTGGACATTCAATGTTCAGAAATGCCACCTATTACCTTTTCACACAGACGGCTGACTCAATCATACTTAAAAGTATATTTCATATATTTTGTTTCCCTGATAAAAATGCCTAAACAGTTCATGTCTGATCAAGTTATGTTAATAAGCTATGTATGTCAACTTTGTCATTTACTTAAATATTTTGTAAAACATGAATGTTGAACTTGGAATATGTTCCAACTTTATTTAAGATTTTAATTATTACTAAGCGCTAAGTAATGTTGTTGGAATTAGAGCCTGATCAGCCTGTGCATTCGAACAGTCTGATCAGCATATTTACTGTTCATTTATATCTTACACAAGCTTGTAAAACTCTGTCAACTTCTGTAGATTCTGATAAGACTGAGCAGGTGGACAAGATGATCTTTAACTACATGTAACCCAGGTCCAGGGGATTTAAGACTAATACTCCTTGGTGGGTTGTATAATTTTACTGTCGTGGTTGAATATATACAAATGGAGTCTGTAATGAAATATAGAATGAATAAAGTGATGGATAGAACAAGTTGAATTCTAAATACAATTATCATTAACAGAAAAGGAGCAAGCGAATATAAACATATATAACAAAAGTAGTAGAAAAGACACGTACCAGGATAATCGAGTTTCATAGAAAATAGAGAAAAGTAAAGCTCTCCACATATCATTCCTCGTCCTTTCGGAATTAACATAAGAATGTCTAAGTGTATGAAGAAGAGCGGGAAAAGAGGGATTGTTAGAGTGCATGCTGGGATATGTTAGGTGATATCTGCTCACTAACATTCACTGATTCTCATTGTAATCACACAAGCCCAGCTAATTATGCATGAGCAGTGTACATGTAGGAAAAATACTCTCTACATGTACCTTGGTTACATACTCCCCTGCAAAGTAAAATGGCTCCCGACATTTCTACAAAGACATAATTATTATTAGTTAAAATGTTATACATGAATTACAAAGACTACTTCACATGAAATACATGAATTACAAAAGCTATTTACTAAACATGACAAATTTGATTTACAAAACTACAACTTACTAAATCTAGTTAAAAAACATTCTAAACAAAATAAACGTTTTGGGAACAAGCCCATTCTCCGTATCTGTCAGGGGGCTTACTAGATCTTGTGGATCTGCGGACCGGTTCGGCCACAGGTACAAAAAGTCTCTCAGGAATAGGGGTAAAATATGACTGATCATTTTCTGTATGACAATGATTTACAGGGGCCATGTCGCCAGCTGGAGAGTGATGCTCAGTCGTCGGGTCGCGAGCCCGAGTCTGTGCTACTGTACGTCTCTGTGGTATAATGTACCGATCACTGTTGTCAGAATGTGATGATGACTCGGAATCCGAATCCGTATCAGATTGGGGCACCGGAAAAGCTTTCCTTGCTGGTTCCTTTCGGCTCAGCTTCGCTTTTCCTGACGTCATCCCAGCTTCATCAGTAGACGGTATGCAGTTGAATGGAAGAAGCATATTGCGACGCAGAGTTCTGGTGGGTCCTTTGCTGTTAAGCAACCGTAAACGGTACACCGGAACAGCAGCGTCGGTTATATCAGTTATGACATACGGCTCTGCCTCCCAAACATCTGCCAACTTACATCTTCCTGTGCGATGCGCTTTCCTCACAAGTACAGTGTCACCAACTTCTAACCTGTTTTCCTTTATTTTTCGGTCGTACCGTACCTTGTTGTCTGTGGCATTTCTCTGTGCGGTCTCAGATGCGGTGCGGTAGGCTTGACTCATTATTTGCTTGAGTCGAGCAATGTAGTCCGTAGGGCTGCCGCTATTACTTTCGTCAGGCGTGATTCCTCAGAATGCGTCTACAGAAAGACGGGGATGCCATCCGAAAAGTAGATAGTGTGGCGAATAGCCTGTAGCCTCGTTCTTAGTTGCATTATAGGCATGAACAAGAGGACCTACATGGGACTTCCAGTCAGTTTTCTGGGATTCCTCAAGTGTACCAAGCATTCTGAGAAGGGTTCTGTTAAATCTCTCCGCACTTCCATTTCCCATGGGGTAATATGGGGTTGTTCGATATTTTCGAACATCGGCAATTTTGCATAGCTCTTTTATGACATTGCTTTCAAAGTTCCGGCCTTGGTCGCTGTGTAGCTGTTCCGGAAAAGAGAAATTGACGATGAAGTGATCGTATAATGCTTTGGCTGTTGTTTGTGCTGTCTGGTTTTTCGTCGGAACTTCTTTCGAAAATCGCGTAAAGTGGTCTGTAATGACTAGGATGTTCTCATATCCTCCTTTAGACCGCTCCATTCCAAGAAAATCCATACACACGAGCTGCATTGGTCTTGAGGTGTTGATAGGTATAAGTTCAGCCATGTTCCTCACTGGTGTTTTCCGCCGTACACATCGGTTGCAAGTCTCGACTCTGTGATTGAGTTCATTTTCCATACCCGGCCAGTAAAATCTTTGACGAGCAAGCCATAATGTCTTTTCCTTGCCAGGATGACCAACGTCAATATGAATACCCTTAAATGCTTCATTCCGATGAGATTCAGGGAGGACGAGTTGTTTTATTTTCTGACCGTCAATGACCGCGTTCCTGTACAATACCCCATCATCTTTGAAAAGGCGGTGGTATTGCTTAAAAATACACTGTGCTGATACAGGGAATTTGAGTATTTCCTCCTTCGTCGGACGAAAACCGCGATCAATGGCGTCAGAAACGAGAGAAATGGTCTCATCAAGCTGTTGTTCGACTTTCCAGTCAATTGTGGGGAACTTTCCTGAAGGCGCAACATCATCATCTGCAGAATGAGATGTTGTGTCTCCAGCGAGCGATCCAATAAGGCTGACGTCCGCAGTAGCGGCATGGCAAATAGCTTTTACCACATCTCCAAAGAGACTCGGCATCCGGGAAAGGGCGTCGGCGTCAGCATTTTGTGCACCAGGCCTATAAGAAATGCTGAAATTGTAATTGGAAAGAGCTGCAACCCATCTATGACCAGTTGCATCCAGCTTTGCAGTTGTCATGACATATAGTAAGGGGTTGTTATTTGTTACGACTTCAAATGACGTACCATAAAGATAGTCATGAAGTTTGTCCGTTACTGCCCATTTCAACGCAAGGAATTCCAGTTTATGTGCAGGATAATTCCTCTCACTTGGTCTTAAACCTCGACTTGCGTAGGCTATGACGCGATCTTTTCCGTCATGGTTTTGGTATAGAACAGCTCCAAGTCCTAGGCCGCTGGCGTCAGTATGTAACTTAAACGGTAAGTCATAATTAGCAATGGCAAGTATAGGAGGTTCTGAAAGTTTCTGTTTCAGCGTATTAAATGCTAACTCCTGCTGATCACCCCAAATCCAAGGTGTTGCCTGTTTGCATTTTTTCTTCCTCCGACAGCCATCTTTGATCTTGTTCAGACCGTGACCCTCGAGCAAAATGTTGAGAGGCTTTGCTACCTTTGCGAAGTCTTTTACAAAACGACGGTAGTACCCTGCAAAGCCAAGAAAAGACCGCACCGCCTTAACATTCCTAGGGGTTGGCCAATTCTTAATTACTTCGGTCTTTGCAGGATCTGCTTCAATACCATTTTGTGATACAACATGCCCTAGATAAGAAATAGACGACTTGAAAAACTCGCATTTCGAGGGTTTAAGCTTCAGGTTGTGAGTAGCTAGTCGACTACAAACAGATTCTAGGCGCTCTATGTGCTCTTCAAATTTTCTGGAAAAAATAAGGATGTCGTCTATGAATATTAGACATTCTTTCAGTAGTAAATCGCCCATTCATTTCTCCATAAGACGTTGAAATGTGGCTGGGGCATTACAAAGTCCAAAACTCATCCTATTGCACTCGTAAAATCCGATTTAATCCAACAGAAAATGCCGTTTTGTTTTTGTCTCCTTCCTCTACTTTTACTTGCCAATAAGACGAACGGAGATCCAATTTTGAAAAATATTTCGCTCCATACAGGACATCGACTGCGTCGTCAAAACGTGGTAACATATACGCATCCTTCCTGGTCCTACTGTTTAATTTTCTGTGGTCAATGCAGAACCGGAGCGAGTTATCTTTCTTGCGAACAAGAACAACATTGGAAGAGTAGGGACTATCAGACTTGCGAATAGCACCACAATCTAACATTTCCCGCAAGTGTTGTCTGACCTCCTCGTACATTGCTGGGGGAATTTTTCGATAGGGGTCCTTAAAAGGGATATCATCGTCAAGTACGATTTTATGCTTGACTAAATCAGTCCGTCCGATATCGGTGGTACCTGTTGAAAAAACATGTTTCCATTTACCAATGACTGTCTTCAAACGAAAGAGTTGTTCGGGTGAAAGGTTGTCACTCTCTTTAGACACACCAATTTCGTCCGCAACTTTTGATAGATTATTAGACTGGCTTCCCTTACCATCCGACTTTAAACATGAAAGGGCTGAAAAAGCAACCGACCATACCTCGGGAATATTACCAACGTTATCGGTTTCTGCGATAGACTTACACCGACGTATAACGTTTGTACCAATAACTACAGGGCAAGTACTACCAAAACTAGTATCAGGCACAACAATGACAGGTACAGGAACTTCTAAATCGGCTAAAAAAGGGATACGAATATAAGTCTCAATATACCCATTTACTGCTAGCAAAGATCTATCTGCAATTGAAATGTCTATATCCAAGTTACTTATGTCCAGTAGTGGTGGTTTGTTAGCAAGAGCTTTGTAAAACAAGTTGGATACAGTGGTTACCATCGCTCCACTATCAATTAATGCGTTAACACGAACATTGTTGAAAAATATCTCATGCGTGTTGCTAGGGCCAACAAGTCTATCCTTAAGGTTATAGCCTTTCTTAATATCACCAACCCCCGATCGACCATTGTCAGAGGTGGTTGTCAGTTTGACGCTTGGTGTTTTCCGTCATGTGATTGCTGGGTCTGATCCGGATTACCACGCCATCTATTTTCCCAGCGAGGCCTATTACCCTGGTCGTTATTACGCTGCCCAGCGCCGTTCTGGTTATGTCCGTTCTGGTTATGTCCGTTCTGGTTATATCCGCTCTGGTTATGTCCGTTCTGGTCATCTGGTGTATGTCTGCTTCTCGATCCAGAAGAAGTTGTTCCAATAGTGTCCAGTTTACTCATGATTCTGGTCGACTTATCGTCCAAAGTCTGATTAAGACGCTTTTCCATGGACTCCATCTGATTCTGGAACTTAGAATCGAGCTTCTTTTCCATGGATTGAAGTCTCTCCTCAAATGCATCCTGATGTACAAGAGTAACCGGGTTATGTTGAGCATGTTTGATACTACCCGTAGTCAAAGAAATCTCCTTTTCAACTTGTCGTATCTCCCGAAGGAGAGTGTTAAAGTCTGCAATGGAGTCGTACTTATGCCTAGTCTGGCTCTTTAACTTTTTATCCCCCGCTTTTTCGAAGAAAAAAAGGGGGGGGATAATTTTTTCCGGTTTGTCCGTCCGTCCGTCCGTGCGTCCGTCTGTCCGTCTGTCCGTCTGTCCGTCTGTCCGTCTGTCCGTCCGTCACACTTCGTTTCCGTGCAATAACTGCCGCAAATGTGAACCGTTTCTTTTCAAACTTGGTAACAAGATTAAATGCCTTAACGGCTAGGCCAAGTTCGAATATCACTTTCGGCGGACTTTATTTGGTGGAGTTATGGCCCCTTATTTAACAAAATATGTTGTTTCTTGCCGTTTCCGTGCAATAACTGCCACAAATGTGAACCTTTTTTTTTCAAACTTGGTAACAACGTTAAATGCCTTAAGGGCTAGGCCAAGTTCGAATATCACTTTCGGCGGACTTTATTTGGTGGAGTTATGGCCCCTTATTTAACAAAATATGTTGTTTCTTGCCGTTTCCGTGCAATAACTGCCACAAATGTGAACCTTTTTTTTTCAAACTTGGTAACAACGTTAAATGCCTTAAGGGCTAGGCCAAGTTCGATCGTCACTTTCGGCGAACTTTATTTGGTGGAGTTATGGCCCCTTATTTAACAAAAAATGTCGTTTCTTGCTGTTTCCGTGCAATAACTGCCACAAATGTGAACCTTTTTTTTTCAAACTTGGTAACAACGTTAAATGCCTTAAGGGCTAGGCTAAGTTCGAATATCACTTTCGGCGGACTTTATTCGGTGGAGTTATGGCCCCTTATTTAACAAAAAAAGTCGTTTCTTGCTGTTTCCGTGCAATAACTGCCACAAATGTGAACCTTTTTTTTTCAAACTTGGTAACAACGTTAAATGCCTTAAGGGCTAGGCCAAGTTCGAATATCACTTTCGGCGGACTTTATTCGGTGGAGTTATGGCCCCTTATTTAACAAACAATGTCGTTTCATGCTGTTTCCGTGCAATAACTGCCACAAATGTGAATATTTATTTTTTCAAACTTGGTAACAAGGTTAAATGCCTTAAGGGCTAGGCCAAGTTTGATCGTCACTTTCGGGGGACTTTATTCGGTGGAGTTATGGACCCTTATTCAACAAAAAATGTTGTTTCTTGCTGTTTCCGTGCAATAACTGTCACAAATGTGATTTTTTTTTTTTCAAACTTGGTAACAAGGTTAAATACCTTAAGGGCTAGGCCAAGTTCGATCGTCACTTTCGGCGAACTTTATTCGGTGGAGTTATGGCCCCTTATTTAACAAAAAATGTTGTTTCTTGCTGTTTCCGTGCAATAACTGCCACAAATGTGAACCGTTTTTTTTTCAAAATTGGTTACAAGGTTAAATGCCTTAAGGGCTAGGCCAAGTTCGATCGTCACTTTCGGCGGACTTTATTTAGTGGAGTTATGGCCCCTTATTTAACAAAAAATGTCGTTTCTTGCTGTTTCCGTGCAATAACTGCCACAAATGTGAACCGTTTTTTTGTTCAAACTTTGTAACAAGGTTAAATGCCTTAAAGGCTAGGCCTAATTTGATCGTCACTTTCGGGGGACTTTATTCGGTGGAGTTATGGCCCCTTATTTAACAAAAAAAGTCGTTTCTTGCTGTTTCCGTGCAATAACTGCCACAAACTTGGTAACAACCTAGGCCAAGTTCGTTTAATTTACCCTGTAATACATGTTCAATAAAAAGTCTACTGACATGTTTAAACCTAACCTCAACATTTTCCTGCAAGCGGGGGATATAAATTTCATGAATTTGCTTGTCGGAACACAAACCGGTCCAAAACTTGTGTCGCAACAGGTCGTTCTTGGCATTCCGATGTACATGACCATTTTCAATGGCAGTTAGTAGAATGCCTTCAAGTCTACAACCGAAAGAAGTAACGCCTTCCGTAGAATTCTGCGATGAGTTAAAGAACTCCTGCATTACCATTCATTTGGAAGATACATCGCCAAACATAACGTCAAGCTTACAAAGAATATCATCTACAGATGCCTTCTCTCCTAAAGAAACAAGCATCTTCCTAGCAGTACCTCTAAGTGAACGTCTCATTGCCTGCACCAGTTGGCTAGGAGATATTTCATGGTCCTTGATAAGACAATTGACTTCAAATCTCCATTCCTGGAAGGAAACATCACCTTTTGGTGGTGGATCATCGCCTGAAAACCCTGGCATCTTAGGAATAGATGTAGAGGACGTATGAACAAAGCTGTGTTCTGGTGCTGAAAAGGCTAATGAATCTGCAACAGTTTTCCGTCTGCTAGGAGTAGAGGTCAACGGTTCAACTTTGTACTTCTTCCGTAAAATAGCTAGCATCGCCTCCTCTGTCATTTCCTCCTTTGCTACCTTACTATCTGGTGAAGTAGCCATCGCTGATCACTGTACAATCTGATCTAAGTAAATGGGGAATGTGAAAAAAAAAACAAGTTTATCACTGCTTTTCACTAAGTCAAAATGTCACTTTTGCTAAAATAACTGACAATAGGCATACACTATAGGTACATATAATCTCAATCGTCACTTGTGTTGATAAACACAATCAATATATATAAAGCTATGGTGTAAATGGGGCTTAGGGTTTTCACACAATAGTCGTAATTAAGGAGTTAAGGATCACTCCATTGTAAAGGGTCACACAATGGTAAAGGGTCAGTTTTTACACTGAAAATAAGCGCAAATTGGTTACAACTAGGTAATATACACAATATAAGTAATATGCAAAATATGGGTAATATGCATAATATGCACGATACATTTAAACTCGCTTAAAACAAAGCACAA
Source organism: Serripes groenlandicus (assembly GCA_031761405.1). Classification (NCBI taxonomy): domain Eukaryota; kingdom Metazoa; phylum Mollusca; class Bivalvia; order Cardiida; family Cardiidae; genus Serripes; species Serripes groenlandicus. The sequence goes on from JASEVX010000004.1 coordinate 92,536,966, forward strand.
ACTATTCTCAGCACTATTTATGGACAGTAATTTGGAATACACCTATTCAGGTTTAAAGGTCAGCTTTACCCGAGTCACGTGTACACTATCGTACCTCTGTAGTAAATATAGTTACTCAACCGGAACCTTATCTTACAAAGTCTAACTACATAGGGTAAACATCTACACTATAAATCAATACATCGGTAAACTATAAACCATTACTACCGTATCTTCTAAGTTTAAATTAGAACTGCTGCTACACTATCACTTCGATCATATTCCGTGCAAATATAGTAACTAAAGTAACTAATTAAACATGTTATTAATCAATGTTTACAGTCTACCGTTGAAACATGGGCTCATCCTGCAATAGGAAATTTGCGAAAGAAAACTTTAATATTAGCTTATCTAAGCTTACCCTTATCGGTAACCGACAGGTTGATGTGGCAACGTCCTTACTGTAGCTACCTTAGAAGGCTAGACATTTTGAGTCTGCTGAAATACCTGTAAATGCCTGCAAATTTGTTTCACTCTCACAACATATCACACATCATGTATTGCAGTGCAGGTGAGGGTAAAGTGAACGAAATATGTAAAATGTGCGAAGTGAGGGACATAATTAAAGCACAGAGTAGGAAACATGTAGCTGAGAAAAGAAGAAGAAAGAAAAAAATAACGTACTAAACGTACAAATTAAGACTTATATATCCTGATAGATAGGTTGTTGAACAATAATACAGCATTTATCTACAAGAAAAAACAAACATGATCATGGCTTTATCGTTCGAAATTGGTCAAGTTCGTTCAAAGTCAGGTACTAAACAAACATAGGACACATCTTGCCGTGTTTGCACGAATACCTGATATTGTACTATTTATATAAGCGTCATTCGCATTCAAACCATGATGTTAACGGGTTTTTTCTTTTACATCATAAGGCATATACATATTATTACATACATTGTCACTATTATATTCCAATCCTTATTTACAAAACTAACACTGTTCACAAAACATACAAAAAACACTGTGTACCAAAAAAAAACCACTTTGTACTTTGCACTCCCGGCACGTCTTCCCCCGTCTTTCCAACACTACAAATATTTCTCCGCACTGATCCTCTGTTGGGTTCAACAGTCCGCGAATAGTGAGATGATCAGTGGACTATAAAACAACAGTGATGAGTAGCATGAAAATGATTCCTCCCTAAAGAAGGGTCCCTGCCACAGTGATGCGGCAGTAGTTCTATGATATGTTGAAATGCGTCGAATCCGGCGCTGACATCCAGTAGAAAGTGTTATCGCAATAATTATAATGCGCTACAAAAACTCCGATCCAAGTAAGTAAATTGCCATGGCTAGTGATGGATCCATATCCTGACTCCTATTGGCACGACAGTCTCGTCGTGGTCGCCATTGTAACCCAGGTCCAGGGGATTTAAGACTAATACTCCTTGGTGGGTTGTATAATTTTACTGTCGTGGTTGAATATATACAAATGGAGTCTGTAATGAAATATAGAATGAATAAAGTGATGTATATAACAGGTTGAATTCTAAATACAATTATCATTAACAGAAAAGGAGCAAGCGAATATAAACATATATAACAAAAGTAGTAGAAAAGACACGTACCAGGATAATCGAGTTTCATAGAAAATAGAGAAAAGTAAAGCTCTCCACATATCATTCCTCGTCCTTTCGGAATTAACATAAGAATGTCTAAGTGTATAAAGAAGAGCGGGAAAAGAGGGATTGTTAGAGTGCATGCTGGGATATGTTAGGTGATATCTGCTCACTAACATTCACTGATTCTCATTGTAATCACACAAGCCCAGCTAATTATGCATCAGCAGTGTACATGTAGGAAAAATACTCTCTACATGTACCTTGGTTACATGCATATCAGACATGCTAACTTGAACTTTTTCAAATGTATTGTATTATATTGATTATATAGTGTGAAGGGGAACTATTTGTAAAGAATACACTGTTTGGAACGGTATCATGCCCCGTCCCGCTACAGTAGGTCACAAGAGTTAAAAAGTATTATTTATCACTAAGTAAGGTTGATACAAGACGAATTTTGATGCTAAGCATCAAAGACGCCGCGCATGCTTTTAAGGCATGACTTAAAGGAAAGCAGATGCAGTTCAAAACATTTAAATAACCTGTGCAAACGGACAGGATGTAAAGAAGGCCAAATGTACCTTTATCTTAAACAAGAAGGCCGAGATGTTCCTTATTGCTCACCTGGATACCATAGTCTATAATAAAATGTTATCAATAGCAAAAAGGGTCTATTTTGACGTAGGGAGTGGAGTATATACTTTATATGCTACGATCTATATGATATTCAGCATGTAAAATTTAGTCGTGAATTGACGAGTTAAGTCTTCAAACTATTTGTTTTACCGTTTGCTTAACATTGACTGCAACAAAACAAGCTGAAGTTTCTTAATTTTAAATCTGCTCTAACTAGATCAATTAGACAAACAAAAAACATAGATACTGAAATATTAACAGATATTAACTTAAGTGTTAATGCCTCTAGTTATAAGTTAAGTGTGACACAAGCTTTGGAAGGAGAGAGGGGAGTCGATTCTCCTTCCAGTTGAGCAGAAGTATGATAAAAAAAAACCGAGAGTATATAAACAAAATATACAAATAATTCTAACAAGTTTAAAGATATTTAATATCGAAATTAAGCATTTATGAAATTAAAAGAAAAAGTTTTCATGTATAGTCAACATATAGCAAGAATACAATGGTCTGAATTAACAACTGCATGGGGAGGAACGTTTTAAGTTTAGTAATACAACAGAAATAAATTGGAAACAAGAGGGCCATGATGCCCTGGAATCGCTCACCTGAGAATGGGTTATATAAGACTTTACTCTTTCAGCGCCAATGGCAATATCATCTAGACAAATTTTCTGACAAAATTTCAAGCTGCTCAAGTCAAAAATGCAATCTCTATAGTGTTAACTAGATTGTTCTGCAATTTAGCCTAGTGACCTAGTTGTCCTGACGTGACCCATATTCGAACTTTACCTAGATATCACTAAGACAAACATTCTGAGAAAGTTTCAACATGCTCAACCCAAAAATGTGGCTTCCAAAGTGTTAATAAGACTTTCCTTAAATTTGGCCTAGTGACCTAGTTTTTGACCGGTCATGACATACATTTAAACTTAGCCTAGATATTACTAAGACAAACATTCCAACATAGTTTCATCATGCTCAAGCCAAAAAAGTGGCTTCCAAAGTGTTAACAAGATGTTCCTTACATTTGGCCTAGTGACCTAGTTTTTTACCGGACATGACCAATAATCAAACTTGGCCTAGATATCATCAAGACAAACTTTCTGAGAAAGTTTCAACATGCTCAAGTAAACAATGCGGCTTCCAGAGTGTTAACAAGCTTTTCTTTAAATTTGGCCTATTGACCTAGTTTTTGACCCGACATGATCTATATTCAAACTCGGCCAAGATATCACTAAGACAAACATTCTGACAAATGTTCAACATGTTCAAGCCAAAAATACGGCTTCCAGAGTGTTAACAAGATGTTCATTAAATTTGGCCTAGTGACCTAGTTTTTGACCCGACATGACCCAGTTTCAAACTTGGCCTAGATATAATCGAGACAAACTTTCTGACAAAGTGTCAACATGCTCAAGTTTAAAATATGCCTTCCAGAGTGTTAACAAGATTTTCCTTCAATTTAGCCTAGTGACCTAGTTTTTGACCCGACATGACCTATATTCAAACTTGGGCTAGATATCATAAGACAAACATTCTGACAAAGTTTCAACATGCTCAAGTCAAAAATGCGGCTTCCAGAGTGTTAACAAGATTTTCAATAAATTTGTAAACTAAACAATTAAAACAGCGTAGCCTAGTGAACTCCGTAAATCAACTCATAAAAAAAGCTTAGCCTAATTAGTTGGGGAACAGTTATTAAACACAATTTAAATGTATCTAAAGTTTTGTAACAACTGTGAAAGATGTACATATTTTGTATCTTGTTGTTTCTTAAATCAGTTTATACAATTTATTCAACCATATAGGCTGTTTTTTCAAACATATTACAGAGTTTTTCTTTACAATAATATCTGTGGGTTTCTCCCTTTTTGATTACGTCACCCCATGGTACAAAATTAAAACCTATTCCATACTGACGCCGCGCTTCCACGCGGCGTCAATAATTGGACCCTGGATATATACTGTTCGCATAAGTCAATGTGTACCTTTTCCCATGCACGGACTTATATATCCTTAAATAATATATTTGTTATTAGATTTATGCATTTTAATATAAATGATTAGATTGTCTAATCAATTAGAAGTCGTTCACATAGGTCTTTAAATCTGTCTCTAACAATATATGTTTGTGAAACACTGATGCCCCCGAATGGCAACATCTAGGTCAAAGGTCAAGGTCAAATATTTTGGTACTGACAGAAAGGTCATGTCACAAGGAATACACATGTGAAATATGGTAGCCGTACCTGTTATGTTTCAAAAGTAGTGGTCAAGGTTAAAGTTTTTTTCGGAGAATGGCAACATCTAGGTCAAAGGTCAAGGTCGCAAGGTCAAATATTATGGTACTGACAGAAAGGTCATGTCACGAGGAATACACATGTGAAATATGGTAGCCGTACCTGTTATGGTTCCAAAGTAAAGGTTAAAGTTTTTTTCGGAGAATGGCAACATCTAGGTCAAAGGTCAAGGTAGCAAGGTCAAAAATGTTGGTACTGACAGAAAGGTCATGTCAGAAGGAATACACATGTGAAATATGGTAGCCGTACCTGCTATGGTTCCAAAGTAGTGGTCAAGGTTAAAGTTTTTTTCGGAGAATGGCAACATCTAGGTCAAAGGTCAAGGTTGCAAGGTCAAAAAAGTTTTTTTCGGACAGACAAAGAGACAGACAGGCCAAAAACTAGATGCCCACCGAATCGGTGATTCCGGGGGCATAAAAAGATGATCATCTTTTACGTGTAACAAGAGCGAAGTAACGAATTGGTAAGAATATGATACGCAAATATTACTGATAATGGCAACACAGTAAGTAATATATAGTTCAAAGCTATTTTGGCAAATAATGATGAAAATTAGTCAATTGAAAGTTAATGAAAATGTACAAAATTTGGTTTAGTGGGTATTTCTACCGTGTAAAAATGAATAATAAACGATCAATATTTAGATGTTTATTTTACTGGACAGTGAAATTATTACTCTTATTTATCTCAGACATGTGATTTTTATATTTCAAGACAACTTTTGAACAGTTTTAAAATTAGACTACATTACATGTATCTATTTTGATACACATTGTTAACAGCATAGGGCATAGTATAAGTCTGTTCAGCACGTTTAAGAGGTCTACTCCGCGTTCAGTGTACAACACATCTTCAGCAGACGACTTTGAAAACATTATTACTCTAATTTTATCTCAGACATATGATTCTAATATTTCAAGACAACTTTTGAACAGTTGTAGAACTTGACTAGACTATCTATTTTGATAACTAGTTAGTAATTCACCTCGTTATCAGCATAGGGCATAAGTATAAGTCTATTGAGCACCTTTAAGAGGACTACACCGCGGTCAATACAGTTGTGAGAAGCTCTCGGCGGCGATTTGATGCACACAGTTAGTGTATTCATTACATTCTTTAGGAAATACTCGAAACGTCTCTTAATTGCTGTACAGGTTTATCCGTGTTTTATCCCCTACTCCTTTCCAATGTACAACACATCTGTAGCAGATAACTTCGAAAACATTGAGGCAAAAACATTAAAACTGTTTTTAAATGAAAGTATATAATTATTGAATATAGTTAAAAGCATTTTGGCTTAAGTAGAAATTGCTCATTATGAGTAATTTCTCTTTTTGGCACAATGTTTTCAAACACCATGTTTCAAAAGATTGGCTTCTTTCCCGAAGTAAAAAGGGGCATCTCAACTACTTTTGTCAGATATAAAATGAATACTGACTGATATCTAAAGGTAAATCAGAAACCTGTCAAACTCAGCAAAGCGAGTTCTTTCTTTCGAAATAATTTCACACGATTACCAACCAATTTAAGATCACATAAGTAGATACATTGACTTATCTTTAATATATTCATGTCAAAAGTAACTTGCCTTTTAATTGATACGTTTTGCTGCATATTTAAATGTAAGCCACGACTGTCGATAAGGACCCCTCGTTTCCTATGCGAACAGTAAATAGTCTGGCTAGTATGTGTATACGCACACTCTATCCCTAAAGAGTCTTCAAAGTCTGTTTTACATTTAGAGGCTCTATTTTAAGATATAGCTTTGTTATAAGTTTTATTCCATAGTAAATTAATGTATATATAGATCAAAATATAAACGAACTATAATTAAAATGTTCTAAATGGACGCAACATAGTGTGTGATCTTTGTTAAATACAACCGGAAGAAGGCCTTTTGCCGAAATATTGAATCATAGAGTGCTTTTATTTTAATCTATATATTTAAATAGAGAGAGACGTAGCGTCCGATATGGATACCTATTTAAGACTTAATGAACCTCTACAATAACTGACACACGTGTAGCATATTACATATCAACAGAAAGAATATTTATTTATTTATATTTTTGGTGTTTTACCCAGCTTTTAACAATATCTTAGTTTTACCATGGCGTTCCCTGGGTAAGTTACCCGTAGTTTACAGTACTACTGGTCTTTTTATCCTGACACCAGTCAGTCAGTCGTAACTACTTTTAAAATCAACCTTGTCGTAATTATTGGTGTATCTGCATACATATATACTTTAAATTGTTCGATTAGAGTAGATATGTTATCAATCCATCCATCGTTTCTTTAACCCTATATGCAGCAGACGCCTTTGAAAATATCACATTAAATATGTCGAAAATTTCTCTGAATGAATGTGTAGTTATTCTTCAAAATATTGTGTCAATGGGAGAAATTGATTATTTTGAGCATTTTCTCCTTTTGACATAATGTATAAAAATGTTGTCTGCGGCACAGACGTAAAAATGTGTCTATATGAGGGAAAGGGTTATATATTCAAACCACATAAACAGGTTTAATGAGCTTGTTTAATAGACGGAAACCATCCTCATGTTTATGAACGTGAAGATGTTACCTTTTAAAATGTGGGAACAAGGGATTTAAGGTAGTAGGAGCCTAATGGACATCATTTCAAACTATGATCAGCTTGATAATGTCTTAATGTGTATCATTTCCTGGATTCAAAAACAAAATTTAAAAGAAATTTAGCCACAAATAACAATTTTATTTTAATTTTACCCTACCCCCCTTTCAGAATTTTCGATAAAAACGACATCACCCGAGAGACAAGAAGCATCCTTTATTTCATTTATTTTTCAACATTTTGGTAATAATTTGGTATCAAAGTAGCAAGAAATATATTTGCTTTCAGAAATAATACATTTATGATCACATCACCAACAAATATAATCAAACTGTACTGAAATAGCCATATGGTATTACAATTTTAACATACTGTTTTGACTACGTAAAATTGGAACATCGACGTTTAAAAGCAAAATCAACAAGTTCTAGAAATACTCATGACCTGTTCTTTATCAATAATTAACTTTAACCTTTTGGGAATATTATGCCAAAAGATAAAAATGTTTTACCGTCTCATTTTAACAAAAATAGAGTTTGAAATTCCCAACCACCTATTTCAGCAATGACGGCAAGTAATAAATTCTTCAAAGAAGCTAATATTTATGTATGGAAATGTATTTAACTACTTTTTAATGAAAGTACAATATAAACTTCTGTAAAAAGTGTTAGCTAATGAAAACAAAGAAGAACAAAATAAAAAAAAAAATAGTTGTGCTTCTGGAGGGATTCGAACCACTATCTTGAAACCCTCAAAATATTTGATTGATTGATTGGGGTTTAACGCCGTTTTTAATAATTTCTCAGTTATATCACGGCGGCCAGTTCACCTACTCAAGCATTTCCTGGTTTTCTCACACCAGTACTCCACACAACAATCTTTCCAAGCAACTGGCTGCTTTTCCACATAGACTTAGCCCATTGGTGGAAGAGGAATGACGCATGTCGCATTGACTTTTGTCAATCCTCGGAAAGAAAGTTGGCCGAGCCGGGATTCGAACTCACAACCCCTGGTTTGAAGTCCTGTGCTTAACAACATAGGCTAAAGCATTAAAATTGAATTTGATGGTTGATTTCGATTCATATGCATGTAGAACGTCAAATTTAAGACATTTTCCGTTAAAAGTGTTTCGTAAATTAGTTTATCTAAATCAATCAGCTAAGTGCTAATATAGTAGCAAATGCTACCGCTAATAATTTGAAAATTGGATCAAAAGGAGGAATAAACTGCAAACGAAACAGCTTATCAGTAAAGGACATTTGTAATCAGGCCGCATTAAATCTTTGAATAATTTGAAATAGGACCACCACAGGAATATTTCTGTGAAATATGGTTGATATCGGTCCAATGTCGTTTGAAGCTCAAAGTTCATGTTGCCCATTTTCTGTTGCCGCCTGGTAACTATGTCACTAAAGGAACAGTTCTGCTAAACTATCTTAAAATCAGACCAAACTGTGCCTTTAATAAGAATGAAAGTTTTGTAATTTTGCTCCTTTACTAATGCCGTCTAAAGCAATCCATTATAAGTAGTTCAAGTCGTTATAAACGTATGAGTTCTATCTTAGTAGTAAATACAGATCTATCTTATTTAAAAAAAACTTTGTTTAACTTTAGATGTTCGTCAAATGACCTGATGATGGAAAAGGGAAGACATTTCTCGATAGACAGAGAAGATAGGTATTGCCAACTGAAAATACAACATAATCTTTACGCCATCGAAGACGAAATTCATTTTCTTTCTTCGAATGTAATAACTATGAATTATTACGGGTAGAGTATTTGATAAATCATGGCTGAGGAAGAAAAATCTTAACCGTTTTCATTCATTTTTATATTGTAATGCCAGAGAAACTGTTAACGAAATTTCAAAATACCTTGTAAAAGCTTTTGAACTACGAAACAGAACTAAGTTAAGCATTCAGTTTGTGATATTCTTGAAATTTCCCAAATCGAGTTAACATTAACATTTCATTTGCTAATTATCATTGTCTTTTTAAATTGTAAATTATCCCCTCTTTCACATGTGTGTTTTATTAAGTCGAAGACAAACTAATGAGAGCGAAAATCGTCTGTTTCGGGTGAATCCCCCACCTTAAGTGTTGTTCGTCTACTTATTCAACCCATACATTTGTTGAATTGTATTTATGTTATTTAACACATATTCCAGTTTTCTTTTTCCACAATGTTTTCAAACTAAATTGTCTGCTGCAAATGTATCCAACGTCATCTATGTCTTGAAGAGGTTACATTCAAAAATGAAAAGAAAAATGAAAATATATGAAATATATATACCCAAGAGACCTTTATATCAAATTGTATTGGAATCCGTCAAGCGGTTCAATGGAGAATTTTAAGGTTTTCCTCCCCCACCCCTTTCTGATGCCGCAGCAACCACAGTTCTTCATACAATCTAAATCTGTGAACAATTTTGAAAGAGGATTTATAAAGAATCACACCTGTGAAGTTTAGCTGAAATGTGTTTAGTGGTTTTTGGTGAGATGTTGTATAAAGCTAAATCTTAATGTCGACGGACGACGACGGACGACAGACAGAGAGTGATCAGGATAGATAACCTTGAGCCTTCGGTTCAGGTGATCTAAACAAAAATATTCTTACAACATATGAAACAAAGTTGAAAATCTAGATTGTTCAAGCCTGCCTGGCATGCCTTTCCAGTAATATCAATAAACGTTCTCATCGTGTTATTTTAAACGCTGCTGAATCCTATCTGTCATCAATTGATGTAGGTAGCTTTATTTACTTATTTCGAAACAATCTAAGGAATAACATAAACTTTGAACAGTTGAGACAAATGTATTAAACAAAATATCAACGATCATGGAAATGCTAAAATCATATTTGTTGGCGGACGTTTTTAATTTCCCAGAACACAACCTATTTAACAGTATATGCTGGCATATACAAGATACAGCTCAATTTCATTTCACTCACTATTTCAATCTCGTTACTAGAATGATGCATTATATTTCCATTGACACTCTCTTTCTTTTTTCTGCATATGATTTCAAAGAAAATGACAGATTAAATAACACACCGGGTAAACTGTTGAATACATAACACAGATCTATGTCCATAAAATTAGTCAATAAACTTCGTTATGTTTTACTAAAATAAATACACCCATCAATGATATGCTTGTGTTTCGAGCGTGAAAGTAATGTTTGAATTTGGTGATGGTTATAACATGTATATTCATATGATCTGATCTAAATCCCAAACATTTGAACACAGTTTCATAAAACCTGTTGTGAGTATAGTTGACGTGCAGCGTAGACACAGATCAATCTGCATTGATGCGTGCGGGGGTAGATCTGGATCAACACTGTTCGATTGTTCGTTTTGGATGAGCGGTAATATATGCATGACTGGCTAAAGTCTTTTCCGGCACACATATACTTAATAGAATGCAGTATTATCGTTCACTTGATATGACATTTACAATGTTGTATGCTTTGAAATATTTGATTAAAAATGTGACACATCTTTCAAAAGTAATCTGCTGCAATGTCGTCAAATGATCATGGAAACCGTTAACTCATTCCCACTCATACATGACTTTTGACGCATCTGCAGAAGATCTTTGAAAACATTATCGAAAAAGGACAAATTGCTTGTGACAATATGGGACATCTTAAGCTTTATAGGCCGATAAGTTTGGAGATTAGCCATACAATGAAAGGTATAAACAGATAAACGAGATATCTTAATTCTAACATCACTTCAACTGGTCAGTCTGAAGAATACATGTATGTAACACACTTGATGCTTATATAGTGAAGTTGCAATGGTTGGAAAAAAGGCTCGTGTTTTATATTTTGATTTCATAGGCTAAGTAAAGACTCGATAACTGCATCGTAACGATAGGAATTTAATTTTTAACTGAACGCTTTTCCACATAAAACAAATCAGCAACAGACGACTTTGTAAACATATAAGCACATCTATGGAAAATCTCTATAAATGATAGTATACTTTTTTAATAAAGTTGAATACACTACGTTACTGCTTTTTTCTATATTTCAGTATGTAGAGATGCGCTTTGGCTACGTTACTCGTGTGATTGCCTGTATCACATATTTGGTATTGATGGTACGTTGTTACTTTGAAGCTTATTCTAAATAATCACTTGTATATTCTTTTAAAATCAGAAGGTTGCTGTCACAAGAAATTTAGAGGAATAAGGAGAAACTTGTTTTCGCTAGTCCTGCAAGGCTACTTCTTAAATAAGCATGCCTATAAGTAATAGTTTTATAGTATAATAATTGAATACAGCTGAAAACATTGCGACAAATGGAGAAACTGATCATTCATGCAATGTTTTCAAATGCTGTCTGCTAAAGATTTGTCCAAATGCGTATTTTTGTGTGGAAAAGGGTTATATATTTCGTATGATGTGTTGTATTATATTTTTACCGGTTTTTCTCGTTATTCATTATTTAAGGGGTGCTTTGGTAAAACCAACCATCCATGCTAAAAGGTCCAATTAAATACTTCTTTACTGAAGTTACTTTAAACCTTCTATGACTAATTGGCGCACAGCTGGCCGATTTGGATGTTCATTTGTCGCATTGGGGTTTTCAGAGCTCCACTCAATTGTTATTGAACACCTCGTAGACTTTTGAAATAATTATAGCAATTTATCCATTTACCACAATGACTTTAACTCGTTTCGATAAGTTCATTATTATCATTTATAGCAATTTTCTATATTTTGGACTTGACATTTCAAGGTAGTCTGCTGCAGATTTATTGTATGTGGGAAAGGGTTAATTCCAAATGCACATCTTATGAGTGGCGTTATTTACATGTTTTAAAAATGGTGATTAAGATATACCCAATGTTTTATTGGAATAACAGAAATTACCCAATTTTATCTTTATTTCCAGATATTCTTCATGGCTATTGTTCTGTACGCTCCATCGCTGGCGTTAAATGCAGGTAATTGAGAATAAAGTGCACGCTCTAGCATCTGTGTGTTTTTCAAATGAATTGAGTCCTTTTGTAAGAAATCGTGTCGTTACAATATACAAAATTCCATCGACTATGATCAGCGAAAAGTTTTTACAGGTTTTAATAAGGTTTGACTGTTTGAAGTTAAAGAAGATTAATTTTACTGATTACTGAAATCAACACGTATACGTATCACTTGATTTTTTTCAAAACGTGAAGGCAACACCCATTATCAAATAAAAGAAACAAGTTCCAGTATAAATCCATACTCAGAAATTCAAAGCACTGGAAGTGCTTACAGCAAGGGTTTAACTGCAAATTACATTTGGACATGGATTTACCTATCCCAAAAGTATAACAAGAACAGTTTACAATAGCACTTTGTTATGTCCATATATTGAATTATATAGGAATACTGTACATACAGTATATATACTACCGGTCTACCGATATACTAGCATTTGACACAAACTACTTCCCTTAATCATGCGTACCTGCTATCTTGGTTTTACAATGGATTTTAGCCGGGTTTTTTATGCAATTCACACATGAAAATGTCATTTCAAAATTTAAGCAAGGTCTCTGCCTAGCATTGAGAAAAAGATTGTGAAACCAATTCTACTATCAAAAAAGAAATAAGATCCTTTGAAATCTACATTTTCTACGGCCTAATATAACTGAAATATTGTTAAAATCGACATAAAACATCAGATAAACAAACTAAACTTTTTCGAATAAGGTTTCACAAATCATAGGTAAAAAATTAAAGTCAATGCTTTTGAATTTATTTTAAATCCCAATATTTTGAAGAAGTTGGTCGCAGAGGTGTCAAATGACGTTTTCACCACTGATATGAGGAATATATGACACAAAAATGAAAAAGATAATTATAATATATTTGTGTACATTAAAAGAAAACCTGCCTTAACTGGTAATCGAACACTGGTATTCCGCGTGCTAACCTCTGCACCAGCCTGACAATAGAATACAATATATTTCAATATCTACATATGATTTGTTAACCATTACATTAGTGAGTGTAAGGAACAAAAACTCTGTGTAGGAAAAATGCAATTTCAACAATAATTTATTAACATTTTTTGATGCAATTCCGTTATAATATAAATTGCTGACCGATAGATGACTATTGTCCGCAGTTTCAACGTCCTTCTTTTCCTATGTCGTCAGCAGTTTTCAGTTTCCTTAGAAACGCATTTTAATTTTTAATTTTATAATTCATATATTTCAAAAGCACATTTCTTTGGAGGTCTTTTTATTGCTTTAGTTATATCAACTCAAATCCATTTTCCGATTGAACCAAGTATCCGCATTTTATTTTTACTGACGAACTTGTTGGCGGTTCGATACTGTAGATATGGATCATCTGGAACCAGAAATTTCATTTGTATCATATACTCCACAGATGCATGTGCTTTTATTGACATTATATACAATCTACGTATATCAAGACGTCTCTCCGAACCCGAAATGGTGTTCAGTAATGGAGAGCGACTGTAGAACGAAATATTTGAAGTAATACATTGCCGATATTGTAATAATACTTTTATAACAATAGGGACTGACTCCAGCTTAGATTTCGATGAGTGTCTTCAGAATTCGCCTACTATAGCAATCAATTAGCTCTAACGAGCCCCGTGCTGAACATTGAGATGATTCAGGACCGTTCGCTAGACAAGAACCGGAACCTTTTCGCACATACAATTCATTTTCAGCAGATGACTGTTAACATAACTAAGCCAAAAGGTTGAAACATATTGAATATAGCTGATGAAATTCGTGGTATAAAATTATATTGCTCATTATATTTTTTGCGTCAAAATGTGTCTGTATATGGGCAAGGGCAATCTACCATGTCCTGTCATCGCTCGACAACTCAAGCATTCAGGAGACCCATGGACATATTTTATCAATAAAACAAGTTTACACAATTTTACATCTGATCTGAATCCGTACTTTATTTGAATTCGCCTAATATTTGTTTTCGTCTGGAGAAAACCATGCTTGCATGTTTGCCAGTTTGTGCTCGTTTCCTTTTAACGCTTTAACCGTTCGTGCATGGTTTACCGCTTTAACAAATAATAAAAGCAAACAGTGAATTTTATTTGCGTTTTAGAACATATTTATAATCCATGTAAAATGTAGAATTTGGCATTTCTGAATAGTCTAAGTTCATGTCAGCTTGTGTATATGCCCTGTCTCAGAATAGTCAAGACTCAACAGAAGTCCTTAAAAACCAATATTTGAAGTCGTTTGCTTAAATGAAAATCTAGATCAGACTGCACGGATATATTCTGTTCCCAAAGGCTATGTTGTACCGTTTTGCATGAACAGGCTCAAATAAAGAATAAACATTGAACACAAGGAGTCGACACTTAAGAGGCAGCCAATATCAATACCAAACTTTACCAGTTAAATCCGCGAAAGGTACCGACGTCACCGCGAAAGATGCTTCAATACTACAATACGACATGCTGTGCAATAGTATGGTTATGAAAGGCACGTCGTTATGAAAAAAAACAAAAAAAACAATTGAGCCTTCCCGGGAGAAAACCAACATTGTGGACTCTGCGTAAAGTATCGACCCGGATCAGCCTTAGCATGACGGGCAGGTGAACCCACACAGATACTTTTTTGCCGCCTGTGGATTTTCTGTTTCAGAAATTATTACTCTATACCTCTATTCCCCCGAGACGGAATGTGTCGGCCCGGATTACGCAGAGTCCATAATGTTGGTTTTCTCACGGAACGGCGCTTATTATAATTGTATTTTTGCATGGCGTTATACGCTGCTTTCAACAGTATTTCAGGCATATCAGGGCAGTTTTCTGTGTAGTTTATACTATAACTGCTGATAACTTATCCGGATACTATCACACCAATCGTAATGCATCCCCTCAACACAAAGCATCAAGAAGGGTGAAGCTACTACCACCATTTTGTAATGTAATTGATATGAACGTGATAAAACACAACCCGTTTTTGAGAAATAGTAGAATACATGTACCTCTTATCCCGTCGAATGCCAAGTATCAGTTGTATATATAAGAGGCGAAAAGTGTCTGTCCGGGTTCGCCTGTGCGGCATGCTTAGGCTGATTCGGGTCGATACTGTACGCAGAGTCCACACTGTTGGTTTTCCCGTGAACGGCTCATATTCATTAGACTCATATTATGTCATGGAGAAGAGATAGTGTATAAACAAACACAAAAACCCACAACATAGGGTTTGGTTGAGTGATAAGAGAACTATTTTGGACCATAACATGTTAACTCCCCCTTAGCTAGTCCCCTACGTTCCCTAGGCGGATATTGTGGGTACCCCCTTTTACAACTCATGTTTTTCAATCTATTTTAGTGACAGACCTGTCTTTGTGGGGATCTGTGCTTGCTGTCGGCCTCGTATGTGTGTTCTATACGGCAGTGGTAGGTACATCAAGGTGATTCGTCGGCATTCTTTACCACGTGCAGACGCATGTTGTCGCATCTGCAGTAGACGGATTTTGAAAACATTGTGGCAAAAGGAAATTGTACAAATATGCATTTTCTCATTTTGCTACCCAATCTAAACTTTTACCAAGATAAGTCGTCTGCTGCAAAATTGATGTATACGGTTAAAGATTGGTCACAACGAACCCTCGACACATTTGTGCTACGTCACGACAGCAACTTTGGGCAAATCTTGGGTCATCGGAGTCGTCCAAAGACAGTGCTACGACATTTTAAGCATCGTTGGACATGCACCTTTTTGTTCGACGATTGTTTTTGTGGTGTCTATGTCTTGTGGCTGTCGTGCGATACAAATTGTGTCGTGGGTACCAGAATAATTGTTTTAGTAAGTCAAACAATCTCGCAACAGTCGCACGACTGTCGTGAGACTGTTGCGAGATTGTTTTAGGAATATCATATTTCGTAAGACACTCGCACAACATTGCAAGTCTGTCTTGCGTAAATTTTGCAACATATTTTCTATTTTTGAGGGGAATATAGCTCGGATGAATGAACGATTGGAAATAAAAACTGTCTGCCGTCACAGAGAGCAGAGAGGTCTTCTTCCTGGGAGGCATACTGGATACACACCTAAATTAAATTTGGAAAAAGTTGAATAAAATAAAGAGACAAATGTCTAAAATTCGGGCAGAACTTCAATGTTACAGCTTTAAAATCTCTATAGCAAATGGAAGGTAACATTACGAGCCAGTATATTGAAAGTCAATGAAAAAGTACACAATTTGGCTTCCTGGGTATGTCTACCCAGTAATAATGAATTATAAAAGATCAGGATTTAGATATGATTCTAATATTTCAAAACAACTTTTAAACACTTTTTAAACTTTGACTATACTATCTATAATCTGGAGTGTTGCGCCAATGTAAAATAAATAAGTTTAAACTAAGGCATCTTAGGTTTTACAACAAATCCAACGGTGCAAATGGTATTGGTCATTAGCTTATACATGTCACTGTCCAAAACAGGGGTGTATCCCGATTTACATAAAAAACAAACCTAGTACTCGAGCATCTAACACTTTTCTATACGTCTGTGTTCTTCTTACAACCACTTACAACCACTCTACTAAAAGTACTTGTAATAAGTGTGAATTAATTTAATAAGCTCTCTTTTCGCCGACTTTCCCAAAGTAAACTCTTCTATCTTTAAAATCTGGCGAATCATTCTTCATGTAAAAGGAGTTTTGGATTTTCTGTTTCAGGAATCATTACTCTATACCTCCATCCGCCTGAGACGAAATATGTCGGCCCGGATCAGTCTTTGCGGACTGATATGGGTCGATAAATTACGCAGAGGCCATAATGTTGGTTGTCTCTCGGTACGGATCATATTTAAATATATGTTACCTACAAGTCTAGGCTAGCTTACTGATTGCTAGATGTGATATGTAAATCGGAATACACCTCTGGATACATTCTTTTATACGACGCAATAGTAAGGTTTTCTCAACTCATTTAACTCTGTCCCACATACAACATTTTTGCACTGAATAAAGTAAGTTGAAAACCTAGTGACAAAAGGAGAAATTTCTATTTTTTAGCAATTTCTTCTTTGCCACTATATTTTAAAAAGTAGTCTGCTACAAAAGTTTCAGATCGCGTATGTATGATGAAAATGGTTTATTAGTTAGAACACTACCAAGGCCATAGTTTGTGCCATGTTAACGTGTGTTATTGATACATGTACAGGGTAGTACGAAAGCTGTATGTTAACGTGTGTTATTGATACATTTAAGGGTGGTATGAAAACTATATGTTAACGTGTGTTATTGATACATGTAAGGGTAGTACGAAAGCTGTATGTTAACGTGTGTTATTGATACATTTAAGCGTGGTATGAAAATTATATGTTAACGTGTGTTATTGATACATGTAAGGGTAGGACGAAAGTTGTATGTTAACGTGTGTTATTGATACATTTAAGGGTGGTATGAAATATGTATGTTAACGTGTATTATTGATACATTTAAGGGTGGTATGAAATATATATGTTAACGTGTATTATTGATACATTTAAGGGTGGTATGAAATATATATGTTAACGTGCGTTATTGATACATTTAAGGGTGGTACGAAAGTTGTATGTTAACGTGTGTTATTGATACATTTAAGGGTGGTATGAAAACTATATGTTAACGTGTGTTATTGATACATGTAAGGGTGGTATGAAATATATATGTTAACGTGTATTATTGATACATGTAAGGGTGGTATGAAATATATATGTTAACGTGTATTATTGATACATGTAAGGGTGGTATGAAATATATATGTTAACGTGTATTATTGATACATTTAAGGGCGGTATAAAAGCTGTATGTTAACGTGCGTTATTGATACATGTAAGGGTGGTACGAAAGCTGTATGTTAACGTGTGTTATTGATACATTTAAGGGTGGTATGAAATATATATGTTAACGTGTATTATTGATACATTTAAGGGTGGTATGAAATATATATGTTAACGTGCGTTATTGATACATTTAAGGGTGGTACGAAAGTTGTATGTTAACGTGTGTTATTGATACATTTAAGGGTGGTATGAAAACTATATGTTAACGTGTGTTATTGATACATGTAAGGGTGGTATGAAATATATATGTTAACGTGTATTATTGATACATGTAAGGGTGGTATGAAATATATATGTTAACGTGCATTATTGATACATGTAAGGGTGGTATGAAATATATATGTTAACGTGTATTATTGATACATTTAAGGGCGGTATAAAAGCTGTATGTTAACGTGCGTTATTGATACATTTAAGGGTGGTATGAAATATATATGTTAACGTGTGTTATTGATACATTTAAGGGTGGTACGAAAGCTGTATGTTAACGTGTGTTATTGATACATTTAAGGGTGGTATGAAATATGTATGTTAACGTGTATTATTGATACATTTAAGGGTGGTATGAAATATATATGTTAACGTGTATTATTGATACATTTAAGGGTGGTATGAAATATATATGTTAACGTGCGTTATTGATACATTTAAGGGTGGTATGAAAGCTGTATGTTAACGTGTGTTATTGATACATTTAAGGGTGGTATGAAATCTATATGTTAACGTGTGTTATTGATACATTTACGGGTGTTATGAAATATATATAATATGAAAAAGGCAAAGCCTCATCACTAGCACAGCGTCAATAATGGGTCTAACCTGTAGGTATATGACTACCATGATAAATGAATCTGTT
The DNA here is from genome assembly GCA_031761405.1 of Serripes groenlandicus. Lineage (NCBI taxonomy): Eukaryota > Metazoa > Mollusca > Bivalvia > Cardiida > Cardiidae > Serripes > Serripes groenlandicus. Next base: position 92,555,811 of record JASEVX010000004.1, read on the forward strand.
TCAAGCTGTCGTAACTGAGACCGCTGTTGTACACTATTCCTACTTTATCTCTTGGTGCAAAGTCAAATCTTCAACAACTTTAACACTCAATTCATCACATGAACATAATCAATACAGAAAGGTAAAACAAATAAATAGTGAAAACAAGTTTTTCCTTCAATTAGGCTTAGTGACATAGTTTCTTGGTTAAAAGCAATGTTCAAAACTTCTATTCTGCCAAAGTTTCAACATGCTAACATTAAAAGAACAGCTGTCAGAGTGTTAACAAGATTTTCCTTTAATTTGCTCTAGTGACCTTATGTATGACCCGACTTGACCAATATTTGAACTTGGTCTAGATATCAATAATCATCAGGCGAACATTCTGACAAAGTTTCAAGATGATGAATCAAACCTTGAGGTCAAGCTGTTTACAAGATTGTTCTCAAATGTTTTTCTTTGGACCTCATTGTTGTTTTTATCCAACATGACCTATATTTTAGTCTAGATTTCACCAAAACACCAATTCTGACAACATTTCAAAATGTTAAAATAAACAAGAGGACCATGATGGTCCTACATCGCTCACCTGATTTAATCAACCTTAAACAGTTTTCAGTGTTCTTTCCCCTATATGAGTCCATGAAAAACAAGTGACCCCCGGGGAGGCGTCATTTTTTTAACAATCTTGGTAGAGGTCCACTAGATGATGCTACATACCAAATATCTTTTAGACAAGATTTTTAAAGTCTTTTCCCTATATGAGTATATGTAAAACAAGTGACCCCTGGGGAGGTAAATTTTGAACCCAGGGATAAAATTTGCACAATCTAGGTAGAGGTCCACTAGATGATGCTACATACCAAATATCAAAGGCCTGGGCCTTCTACTTTGAGATAACAAGATTTTTTAAGTTTTTCCCCTATCTATGTCAAACAAGTGACCCCTGGGGAGGGGTCATTTTCGACCCAGGGCTATAATTTGAACAATCTTGGTAGAGGTCTACTAGATGATGCCACATACCAAATATCAAAGGCCTGGGGCCTCTACTTTTAGACAAGAAGATTTTTTTCTCTATATGAGTCTATGTAAAACAATAGACCCCAGGGGAGGGGTCATTTTGACCCCAGGGCTATAATTTGAACAATTATGGTAAAGGTCCACTAGATGATACTACATACCCAATACCAAAGGCCTGGGGCCTCTACTTTTAGACAAGAAGATTTTTTTCTCTATATGAGTCTATGTAAAACAATAGACCCCAGGGGAGGGGTCATTTTGACCCCAGGGCTATAATTTGAACATTCTTGGTAAAGGTCCACTAGATGATTCTACATACCCAATATCAAAGGCCTGGGCCCTCTACTTTTAGACAAGAAGATTTTTTAATTTTTTCCCCTATATGAGTCTATGTTAAACAAGTGACCCCCGGGGAGGGGTCATTTTTGACCCCAGGGCTATAATTTGAACAATCTTGGTAGAGGTTTACTAGATGATGCTACATACCAAATATCAAAGGCATGGGCCTTCTACTTTCAGACAAGAAGATTTTTTAAGTTTTGGTTAATTTCCCCTTTTGTGTTGCCGTGGCAGCTAAAGTTCTACATGGAATAGAATTCTTTGAAAAATGTTTGAAAGAGATCCACCCAAGGAACATTCCTGTAAAACTATTTTGAATTCGGTGTAGGAGGAGAAGTCGTTTGTAGGAAAATGTGAACGGACGGACGACGACGACGGACGGTGAGCGATCACAAAAGCTCACCTTGCACTTCGTGCATTGGTGAGCTAAAAATGAAGCATTCAAAATGTCTGAATGTTAACAAAATGTTACTTCATTATGGTCTAGTGACCTAGTTTTTGACCCACCATGACCCTTATTCTTACTAGGTCTAGATATTTTCAAGACAAACATTCTGACAAAGCCTCAAGCTGCTCAAGGCAAAGTGTGGTTTCTAGACTAACAAGATTTTCCTTCAATTTGGTGGAGTGACTTAGTTTATGACCCAACATGACCTAGTTTATGACCGAATATATTTAAACTTAGCCTAGATATCATCAAAAAAGTTATTCTGAAAACATTTCAACATGCTTTAGTTTAAAATAAGGCATCCAGAGTGTTTTCAATATGTTCCTTCAAATTGACATTGAAACCTAGTTTTTCACCTCACAGGACCCAGTCTATAACTTATCCAAGATTTGATGGAGATGATTTTCTGATAAACTTTCATCCATATTGGATGTTGTAAAATGTTGCCTGTAGATTGTTCACAAGGCAATTGTTGATGGCGTGTGACCAAAGGCCATCAGACAAAACCTGATCATAAAAAACACAAACTGTGCAATAAAAAAACAGGACTTCCTTTATATACTACATTTTATTAGATAACACAAGCTTGATATGATTTTGATAAACTTATCCATTAATAAAGATTACCTTGTATGAATCCATTAGTAATATATGTAATCAGCTGAAGTCTCTCTCCTGTCCTTGTCATAACAGCTGTAATTCCATCAGTAAATGGGTTTCTCTCAATATATTCCCTTGTTTGATGTTGATGCAGGAAGTTATATCCCACAGTCAAAGATGCATGCAATTTTCATTGTTTTGACAGGCACCAATGACCAAAGGGTATATCACTAACTGCCTATATGAACTTCTTCTCCCATTATCGCCATAACAGCTGTGATTCCATGATTGTACAGGTTGATCTCAATCCATTTACTGTTTTGATGTGTATGCAGGAAAGAATATTACCCCACAGTCAAAGATGCATGATATTTTCATTGTATAAACAGGTACCAATGATCAAGGGGTATATCACTAACTGCTTATATGAATTTCCTCTCCAGTAATCGCCATCAGAACTGTTATTCCATGATTGTATGGGATGTTCTAAATCCATTCTGTTTTAAAATAAAACTTGATGCAGAATATGATTGACTGCTGTTATAATAAATGACATCAGACAATAACTGCAAATAAAAGTGGCTTTAAATAAAATGAAATGATAAATTAAAGAATGAGATTACAAACACTATTTATACCTTTTTCCTTTTAAATAGCCTAATATTTAAACAAAAGGACCATGATGGTCCTATATCGCTCACCTGATTTAAATTTTAATCAAACTTTTTTACAATGCACATATGAGGAAAACAAGCTCTGCCCCCTGGCGGCCATGTTTTTCAACGGATCGGAAATATTTGAACAATCTTGGTAAAGGGTGCCCCAAGGAACATTTGTGCAAAATAATTTTCAAATCGGGCCAGTACTTTTGGACAAGAAGATTTTTAAAGTTTTAACAATGCACATATAAGGAAAACAAGCTCCGCCCCCTGGCGGCCATGTTTTTCAACGGATCCAAAATATTTTAACAATCTTCGTAAAGGGTGCCCCAAGGAACATTTGTGCAAAATAATTTTCAAATCAAGCCAGTACTTTTGGACAAGAAGATTTTTAAAGTTTTAACAATGCACATATAAGGAAAACAAGCTCCGCACCCTGGCGGCCATGTTTTTCAACGGATCGGAAATATTTGAACAATCTTTGTAGAGGGTACCCCAAGACACATTTGTGCAAAATAATGTTTAAATCGGGCCAGTACTTTTTTTAAGATTTGGCAATTTCCCCCTTTTCTGATGCCGCAGCAACCAAAGTTCTACTTGGAATTAAATTCTTTGAACAACTTTGAAAGAGGACTTCCTAAGGACCATTCCTGTAAAGTTATTTTGAAATCTGTCCCTTGATTTAGTAGAAGAAGTCATTTGTAGCAAATTGTTAACAGACGGACAGACGACGACGACGACGCCGGACGCCGGACGGTGAGTGATCACAAAAGCTCACTTTGCACTTCGTGCTTAGGTGAGCTAAAAATAGACCAGAATTGAAAACAGTATACATGTATATTAGTTATGTCAAAAAGCCAAGATTTGGGTTCTGCAACCAGTTTTGTTTTAGACCAGTTTGTACCTCTGTGCAATCTTATCTAGATTATTCCTTTAAACCAATGACTTTAAACTTATCTTTTTTACATCAATTGTGAAACAAGCTTTAATCTTATAATAATCACACTCAATGTTCTGGAGATACAACCAGTTCTCGCCCAATTTGTGCGGAAAATCCCAATCTTCACTGAATTCTGATTCAAATATTTGGGACATTTTTTCAAGAATTAGGTAGACTGAGGATTCCGGTGTATTTTGGTATTTTTTATACATTTTTCATTTGAGTATATTTGGGCAAAGATGCTTCAATAATTTTTTGAAAAGGGGTAAATTCCCCCACTTGTGTTCAGAAAAAGTAGCCATTGAGGGGTTTATACAGATTTTGTTGACAATCAAAGATTAATCAACATTTTAATTGACATATGATAATTATAATTACTGATGATACAGATGTAACTTACATTTGTGTTTATCTTATGAAGATGACATTTGACCTTACAGCATATGATGTTTGAAAGCATTGTGAAAGAAGGTCAAATTGTTGACAATATGCAATTATACTTCTCACAATGCTTTTGAATTAAAATCATTGTGCATTTTCTAATTCTTAAGATTTAACTGTTTTGCAAGATGTGGATTCTTTTAAAGCATCGCAGTGGTCCTGACGGAGTACGGACAATACCCCGGTGGGACAAAAACCCTATAGGACAAAACCCCGGTGGACAAAAACCCTGTGGACAAAAAACCCCACCCTTAAAATGAATAGTGGACAATACCCCTGTGGGTATATAATTATTTTTGTGTTTTAGTATTTATTAGAGTGTTTTTGATATTTGATATGAAATTGTGTTTTGTTTACAGGTTTTGATTGAAGATAATTAAGAGTGTTTTAATTAGTTTGAATTTTTGAGGGGGTATTATCTACACTCTATTTTGATTAATTCAATGCATCAAAGATAATTCATTCGTATGAAAATATGTTTTATTTAGTTTGTGCAATCAAAATAAATGCTTGTTTGATACAAACAATGCATATGTTTTAAGTTAACTTATATAAATTGGTCTTGATTAAAAATACAATTAATTGATACAAAAAAACATTATAGGAAAAGGAAATTATACTCCAATAAACAATAAATGCGAGAAATACTCAAATTCCTCTTCCTATTATGATAAAGTTGACATATCACACCTATGCTACTATATATTGTGCCATGTTTTGATAATGGAAACAATTAATTTGCTGATAGATACAATCATTTACTAAAGAAGTCAATCATCACCAAATTCAGACCGAACGAATCAATTCATCAAATATAAAAACTTAATAAAACATTATTCTATAATGTTCATGGGGGTTTTGTCCAATGGGTTAAAATCCTAGGGGGGGGGGGGGGGGGGGGGGGGGTATTATCCCATGGGTGTATTGTCCGACGGGGTTTTGTCCCACAGGGTTTATGTCCCACAGGGGTTTTGTCCTATACTCGGTCCTGACGATTTCCAGAATTCTCGACCCCAACTTCCTAAGAATGGTCGACCCCAATTTAGACCCGAGTTTATATAGGTGTGAATGGATGATGGTTATTTTGTTGTATAATCACTACATTTAGATAATGATTAATGTAATAATGATTTATGTTTTAACATTGTTTTAAATTATCCTATATCATGGTTTTCAAAGTATTCTTAAGATTTGAAGTATTTTTGATAGAGGACATTTCCTCCTTTTCTCACAATCTTCCTTATTCATTAATATAACAATACCTTAGCCAGAAGTCAACCTGTCATATACATATTCTCCTTTTCTCACCAAATGTTTGCAAAGTCGTCTGCAGCAGATTAACTATTTAGAACACATCAAGATCATTTAAATAATCAATCAACAGGTAAGTAAGTATCAATAATCAGTCCTTTGTTTATGACACCTGTGTGTTAAAACCATCCATTCACACCTATATAAACCGATAATGGGGTCGAGAATTCTTTGGGTCATTTCTGGCTACCGTCCTGACATGCAATGTGCCTTGTTAAGATTAAATTTTGATTATCACATCCTTTTTTCACTTGTAAAAACATTTTTATAATCTTTGTTCAAAACACACAGCACAAGGCATGCCTATATAAATCCGTCTCGGCCACGGATATGTGTCTCCAGTCAAGTCATTTAAAAAACTTGTTCAAACTTCCTTTTTTGGACACCCGATAAGGCCGATATGTCTCTTGAATACACTGGGGACATTTCTTCTTGGGTTCTTTTAGCCTAAAAAGCTGTTAGTTTTAACTGATTAGCCATTAGTCTTAAATATATAAAAAAATTGTTCACCACTAAAAAATGAAGTGGATGCCATGCAGTAGACACGTATAATATTACGTCATTAAATGTGTAAACAATCTGCACTCGAGAACTTCGAAGAACACTTCTTAAAATAGATTTACTTTCTTATGTGCTATTTTTGTGATATTTATGCATAGGGACTTAGGGTCATATTTATTTCTTACATCATACAGTAAGCGTGGGAGTTTCGGATCACTAACGAAACAAATAGTGATAGCTAGAATAAAGGAATTGAGAATTTAAAAGAAACTTTTTGCAGTTTAATGGCAAAATATCCCACCTTTCATCTTATATTTGCTGTCTGTCACACACATGAACATTGTTTTAGTGTTTAGTTTAGTTTAGTTATAAATACATGTCTCAGATTTGGGTCACAGGTTGTATGTTCAACCAATTCTTGCATCGATCTTTGACCGTCCAAAGTAGTTTTGTCAGAAGGACTGACGACTTTAGTAGGTCTGTGAAGCATTGGCATTGCCATTGATCTAGTGAAACAAATTTACCACGAAGAGCATCTTAGGTCAGACAGTTATCCCATCGACAAGAACATCCGTCAATGAATGCAAAACATTCAAATTTACAATACAGCTAGATCTTACCTACAAGATGCCAAAATGTTAATATATGTTACGAAAACGAGAGGGATAAAAATTCTTACCTAAAACAAAGGGAATCGTAGCCGATAGGTTCTGGTTATCAGCCTTTACTGTAAACTAAAAAGTTATTGCCGTTATATCGGGGACCAGCTTGATTTGGACGGATGTGACGTCGGCCGGATATGAATAAATGTCGGCCACGGTTCCCTGCTTTGTTCTATGTAATTTCATTTGGATTTCACGAGCTGGGCCATTGTATCTTTGCACCCAATTTTTTTACATACTGAATATAAGAAATTTCCCCTTATTACTGTTAAACCTCATAACGAGCTATGCTCGTTATTAACGTGTGTTATTGATACATTTAAGGGTGGTATGAAAGCTGTATTATGGGTGGACACTCTACAGATGCTTATCGTGTTTGCTGGCATGTTGACTATATTGTTTGTTGGTGCCAACAACCTCGGTGGAATGAAAGAAGCTTGGAATATTGCCGACAAACATGGAAGAATCGTCCTACTTGAGTAAGCATCATATACCAATGTATCACTACCATAAGAGCCGTTCTGAGAGAAAACAAACTTGTGGACTCTGCGTAGAGTATCGACCCGGATCAGCCTAAGCATGCTGCGCAGGCTAACTCGGTGAGCGCTTTTCGTCTCTTGTGGAATTTCTGTTTCAGGACTCGTTACTCTGTACCTCTATGTCCCTGAGACGGAATGTGTCGGCCCGGATTATCCTGCGCGGACTGCGCATGTTGATTTTGATCGATACATAACCCAGAGTCCATAATGTTGTTGTTTTCACGGAACGGCTCATATAACTTTGTATAACCCTTGTCTGCGTGCGGATGCCTTAAGGGACATCCTGTTGACGAAAACATTCTGGAAAAAGTAGATTGTCTCAAAAAAAATTATCCTCTGCCACAATGTTTTCAGTAGTTCAATAAGTTTCCTTTCTTTTACAGAACATTTCCATATTTTGGCATATACGTATTGAAAGTCGTCTGCAACGTGGTAACGGGTTAAAAATAAACAGTTCAAGACTTAATTCATGACTCATCTTAAATTACACTGCAGACAAACTGATTAAGGTTAATTTGAATTCTAATCTATTTCAAAATTGCCTTTTCCAGGTTCGACGCCGATCCCCGATTACGGCATAGCGTTTGGAGCCTTGTTATTGGCGGAGGAATATATTGGTGTTCTATTTTCGGAACCAATCAGGCGCAAGTACAGAGAGCTATCTCTGTCAAAAGTGTATCCATGGCCAAATTGTAAGTAAACGCTGGACAAAGAAAAAAGACGTTAGACTTGTCATTCTAGTTATTACAACTTCCAAAGACCAAACGTCAAATGAAATTACTTTGACAATAACTTAATTTTATATCAATTTTCTGAAGTAACGGTATCAGATGTTCATCTTAACAGAGAAAAGGTCTAAGCTTTTTTTGAAAAATGTTTTGAAGGCATGCTGTAGGATAATGCTGTTTACTAGTGATTTTCTTTCTGTTTACCACTGTATGTTTTATAGCAATATTTGAACTGTTTACAAGGATATGGACTGTCGAGTTTTAGGGACACTTACGCTTTAAGTTGGGGTTTCCCCCCGTAGTTTAATTAAGGAGAACTGACCGTATATATATATATATATATACTTATGTAATATGTATCTAACTGTAAGGTGTGAGTGTGGATGACCTCGACCCATTCACTCCAAATACGGGGTTAATAAATGGGCTACATGGAGGCTAGACTAATCAAAATAAAGACTTGCCTTTGTGGTTAGGAAGTTTTTCGCATGGATGTACAAAAACTCTTGATTTTTCAAATATTGAAACACTAGTTATTTTTTGTTAATACACATACATTGTTCATCTCTAAAATGTGTATATCATATAGACTGTGTGTATCACAACCTATGTAAGGTCTTGCCCTGGCGCAAATTAAGCATCGTCGGTATACAGGCTATTCATAAAATATATATCATACTGAGGATGAAATTTCAAGAAATACGAGTTACTATTTCGCTTTTTGTTTTATTTATCAAGGGCAATGTGGCTCAACTTTCCCGGCATGGTAGCAATCATTACCATTTTTTGTTTGGTCGGTGTTGTGATGTCTGCGTTTTATTCCAAATGTGATCCCGTAAAATTCGGACTCGTACACAAACCGGATCAGGTATCATACGAACAATTGCGTAGGAAAATAGGCCTTCGATCATTCGCTACTTGTGTAGACCTAGAAAAGCATGTACATACGCACAGTTCAATCTGGACGTACGTTGACGAATTATTCAAGGAATGTATGGATTGGTGTAAACTATACAGAATAAATAGTAAAAGGTCCATTTTCCTACGTCGAATATCATATGTCAACTCTCCACCCAGTAGAAGATTTTTGAGAAAAGTGTTTAAAAAATGAGAATGTTCTCATAATTATTATTTTTTCCGCACTGTCATTTACAGAGAATTTCGATAGTTTTGCCTTTATATAAGTTTTAAAAGTCTTCTGCTTGAAATTTGTTGAATGTGGAAGGGGGTATGTAAAGACTTTGCTATCTTTTATTTGAAACAAAAAAGTTCCCAATGCGACCAATTTTTTTTAAGGAATATGTCTCATTTACATCCCTACTTGTGTGGTAATTCTATAACCTTACTTTAGTTGCACCGTTCTGATGTATTCAGATCCGCCGATGCTTGTTGGAAAGCAGAATTACTGTAGACTTATCTTCAAGTCTTCAAATGTATGTCTGTCTAACCTTTCATGGAAACTGGAAACGTCTAGAACCTCCTCATTTCCTAAATCCTGAACAGCGGCGCTGAAAACCAACTTGGGGGAATTCCTGGAACAAACCGGTACTCGTTCACCAAGGGCCAATATTACCACACTTTTATCAACAGGCATAATTATGCAATATCTAGTTCCCCTGAGGAGTGGGTTCTGCCTTTGGGATGTGTCCAAACAACAGACACGATTACTGGTTAAGTCCCCGGGGATTAATATAAGTTGAAGGCTTGTTTCTCATATATCATTCATTCTGATATATACAAAATCGTATTAAGCTTTTTCGTCCCGACCTATCGTCTCCGATACCTCTGGAAAGAGAAATATCACATTTACAATTCACACGCAAATAACACTGTTCCAGATGACTTCACTCTACATGATGCACCCGCAAGGTGAAATTAATTGTTTACCAAGTCTTGACCGACTAGTCCGTGGTATTCCGTGTCTATCAAGACAAACCTTCTGATATGGTTAACAGGATTAACCTGTAGTCCCATTGTCATGTATAGTCACAGTGGAAGTCAAATGGTGTCGTCTGTCATTTATTATGACAAATATTTAACTTTATTGGTGTGTTAATGCTGTTCCACTGTACAGGAGGGACATATTCGGGGATTTACGTGGCTCCTACTGTCATGTATATACATAATGGAAGTCTTATATTATCTACCATTTATTGTATTAACTACTTTACTTTGTCTTACAGCTGTTACCATTATACGTTATGGACCTGTTAGGGGATTTGCATGGTTTACCAGGACTGCTACTTTCGTGTGTGTTCAGCGGTAGTCTCAGGTAGGTATGCAACGTCTCCTTAAATCAGTGGTCAAGATAAGAAGAGGTAAACAGCTCTTTTTCCCCACACTATCTCTCTTTTTATACAACCAAACCCTATTATGTGGGTACTTAAAAGAATTGTCTTAGTGAGACGATTATTTTGAGAACACACATCATAGGGTTATATGGTCAAATAAGTATTTTAAAACATGCAAAACGCCCCTTATCTAGAGCTCTGTAAATTCGCGTTTGAACGTGCAAGAATGACGATTGCGTTACATTCCACAGAAAGACTCAGAAAGAACCAATGGTTGACATTTTACCGTAACTGTTCATCTGGAGCTCTTTCTTAAAAACATCGAATCTATTGAAAGTACTAATAAAGCTGTTTGAACGCATATTGTAATTGTAATTCACAACGATGAACTGTCCCAAGTATTTTTATTTTCTGTATGTCAATATTTCAGTTCAATATCTTCTGGTCTTAACGCAGTAGCAGCTGTAATGCTTGAGGATTTCGTTAAACCATTTTGTTGCGGAAACATATCACCACTTAAAGCCACGTGGATGACCAGAGCATTTGGTAAGATTAAACATTGTAGTCACTCCTTCTTTGGTGTTAAAATAAACAATGTCCCTTTACAATTTGCTGCAATATATATATACCGATACCATGGCCAGATGGCATAACAATGTAACCTACATATTTGATGATCATTATGGTTATGCTATAATGGTATAAGTGTTTGTTTAAAAACAATTAAAACAATATTTGTGCCATACAAATCTAGCACATCTATACAATTAAAATTCGTGTTGTTGTTTACAACACAATACATTAAGAATGAGACCTGTATATCTTAAAGACATATACCTGCATTAGTTTCTTTCTCGACGAAAACGTACATTCGAATTAATTTGATGACCATGTATCGATAATGATATTACTGTTTCAGTTGTGTTCTTTGGATTGCTGTCCCTTGCTCTTGCTTTCATTGTATCACAAGTGGAAGCCACGCTCATGCAGGTACTGTTTCTATGTGCACTTTCAAACTATTAATCAACGGTCTTTATTTTACATTAAATAAATATGGAACGCATGAATCACTTTTTTGGTGTATTTAATTTCAAAATTCGATGGTTAACAACTGTATGAGTGCTAACAAATCTGACCAATATTTGACAAATATAGTACTAATAGTGCATTTTGTAGTAATGATAGAATTGTCAAGAAATGTTCGATTATTATATGAGGAAAACACCATTCTGATGAATATACAAGATTATAATTTATCGAATTGACTATTATACAGTCAAAGACAAGTCAATGTTATATATAAGCCGTTCCACGATTAAACAAACATTGTGGTCTCTGCTTAAAGTATCGACCCGGATCAGCCATAGCATGCTTCGTAGGCTAACCAGGACAGACACTTTTCGCCTCCTGTGGATTTTCTGTTTCCGGAATCATTTTTGGTTTTCTCGAGGAACGGCTAATATTTATTTACAAAACAAACAGTAAGAGTTGAATTAAAAATTCTTAAAGTACACGAAACTTTCTGTCTATGTAATTCACAAATATTCGTTGTGATATTACAGCTAGGTTACGTATTATTTGGTGTACTTAGTGGTCCCTTACTAGGCCTGTTTACATTGGGCATGCTGTTTCCATGGGCCAACAAATGGGTATGTATAAGTTTGTAAAGTTTTCTCAATGTAAATCAGTGTTCAAGTAATACTATTTTTTAATACCGCTACCACATAAAACAAATCTCCCTCAAACATACTATCTTTTACGAAAGTGTTATCTTTAAAGTTGAAAACATTGTGGGAAAAACAGAAATTGCTAATTAAAAGCATTGCAAATCAGAAAGAGTTAAACCACCTTGGCAAATACCGATTGTTACTTGTATGTCATGGATCATGATACGCACGTGAGTTAACCCCTTTAAACATACAGAAGAAGTTTGAAGGATCTACAGCAGACTTTGAAAACATTGCGACAATAGCACAAACTGCTCTATATGATGTGTTCAAAGTTGTCCTCATCATGATCATTCGTATCTTGGAAATGATTTTATTTATTAACGAGTACCTTTTTCGGGTTGAATCCCCGCTCCTGATTTACTACTAACTCAGACAATAGCGTGGAGGGATGGTAAATTTATGGAAGTATTCGTTACTATCTTTACAACCACCACAAGTACGTGTATTTGTGATTTTAAGTTATTTGGAATAACATGAGTTGCATGTAGTATGCCCCTAATTAAGATATACTGCTTGATTGAAGTTTAACACCGTTCACAACGATACTTCAGTTTAATCTAGGCGGCCAGATCACCTAACGTGTTTACTAGAATTATCGCATCTGTGCACATCCCATCTTTAAAGGAACTAGTCACCTTTACACATATGATGTTTACCCAATTGGTGGAAGACGAATAACATCATTTACAATTACCTCGTCAAAAATATGTTGGGTTTCACACTTAAGACCATTGATTGACAGCCTTTGACGTAACAAATTAAACTGTTGTCGCCGACTCCCAGTTTAAGAATAATTAACCCATATTAAATGTATTCATACCTTTTTTAAAATCATATTTATTAGGTTCTAACAAATTTGTGATTAGACTGGCGATGTTGTTGTTTCGCGGGCGCAAGAACGTTGAATTCTTTAGTCATTAAAGCTTAAAATAGAGCACCTTCATTATGGTAACCTTAGCAATGATGGTATCATGTTGATGTCATGTCTCCTTATTTGGAATAAAATATCCTTATTTTAATTTAAGGGAGGTGGCTGTGGTATCCTTACTAGCCTGATGTTGCTATTATGGATTGGGCTCGGTGCTTCGTTCAGTAAGACGAGCGTGACCGTGAAATCCTCTGTATCTTTGGAAGGATGCAATTGGAATATAACTGGCCTAGCAACACCGGCTCCCGTGATGTCGAATGTAACTACTATCGTACCGGAAGTGACTACACATATCTTTGACAAATATTCGTTAGTTATTTTTCAATATCTTTCTGATATTTTGTTCAGCTTTCTTTAGATTAAATGAGCATATAAGTTCTATTAGAAATATACCTATCCTTTGATTTGCTATATCCGCTGGTTAGCTTCTCTTTTGCCCTTTCCCAAAAGTAGAAGCATTTAAAGCATCTGGAGCAAAATACTTTTGAAAACATTGTATTAAAGGAGATGAACATTTATACCTTTGTCACAATGCTTTCAACATAATTCAATAAGAAGATGTTATATATGTTTACCAATATGTTTCCAAAGTCGTCTGCTGCAGATTGTTTGTATATGGAAAATTATAACTACATTTGCCATTTTCATTTGGGTAGTATCAGCCACAAAAGAATAAATAAGGGCGAATCTGATCACAAACTGTAGCGACTATAGTTTGACTAGACTCTGATCGAACTCACTATGGCAAGAGCAAATGACACCGCTTCAGCGACTTCTGTCAGACCCACGAATGTTCTATGGTTGCTTTAGTTTCTCTGGAAACAAGATGATCGTCTCAGGTAAAACCTGAAAATGGTAAGGTTTGTAAATCTACCTTTAGGCGATTTTAAACACCTCGGCAATGCAATTTATTACTGTAGACTTATCACTGTAGACTATTAAACAGAATGTTTACAAATTATTCCTGTTGTCCCGCAAATCCAATGTAAATATCATTATTGAATACCCCCACAAATTGCAATAAGTAAACATTACAATACTAAAGTTGAATACCCTCTGACTGATTTGGAAGCAACACATTACAGGTATTTGGACGGCTTAAGAGCAATTTTAAGAACAACATGTATTTTTTGAAATTGAAATTAATATTCACTGCGGGATAAGGGTAACCTTAACTTTGACATCATAACTAAAATAAAAAGAAAGGTCAACTTGAGAGTTTTTGTGCCCTTTTTTTGTAGTTTTAAGAAAATTTAGAATGGAATAAAGGTTTCTGGGTTATTTGGAATGTTGGGAAAGAGCCATAGCCCAAAACTCTATGACGGTCGCCTTTGGAAATTGAATTGATTCCAACTGACCTGTAGATATGATCGGTGCTCAAGTAAAACACATTTTAACGTAAATCGTACACATGGGCTAAAATCTGCTTGCGTAATTATGTTAAGGTTCCAAATGGAAACTGCTTTACAGAAGTTTCTTGAAACCTTTTACGACTACTTGTCGAAGCATGCATAGGCAGCCGTAATAAGTCGTGTATCCCTTCAGTTTTATACACAATAGTCTCGTTTCCCTTCAGTTTATCCATCACCGAAACAAACAAAAAATGTACGATATAAACCAGTTCATATTGTCTGGATAATTCGCAACCTCTACCCGCATCCGAAAACGAACAAAATCCTAACAAGCTCGATCATTGTTTTTAATTATTTCTATTCCTGTCGTAAATGTATTTATATTATATTTTCAGCGGTTTAGAAAGACTTTACACTGTATCATATATGTGGTATACCGGAATTGGTGTTTGCACTGTCGTTGTAGTAGGGTTGATTGTCAGTTTTATTACTGGTATGTAAAATATTGTTTCGCATATTATTACTAAATGTTTATTGTGAGAAATGCCGGTTGTCGCGGAAAAAACACTTTGAAACACAATGGGTTTACGCCGACACTTTTTTTTTTAAACATAATTGGATTTCGCGAAACACTTTGTGGTTTCATGACCTATTGGGCGTAAGACTGATCTGTCGTATTTTATTCTGTACATACATATGAAATGTGAGAACTATTTTGTACGGTTAAAGTTTTGATTCTTACAATGTAGTTAAAACCACTTAATGCGAGAGATTTAAGTCTATTACAGTTTAGTTTAAACATATTTTATTTCCATATAAAATTATTTAACATTATACATTGTACAGGTTTATCATATATTATTATAAGCAAAATAATCTGGAGTCTATTACAACATGCCAATTACGATTGTATTGGTGAAATTATGTGTATTTTGATATGTGATATCAATAATGACCATACTTCTGCTTCTCCTTATTATACGAAAGAGAACAAGTATAGTGATAGCATGATGATTTTTTAATATTTGATATTACAGGTAAAACAGATCCATCTACTTTAAATCCCAAACTCATCTGTCCATTCTTCGACATATTCTGTCCTTTTTTACCTGAGAAAGTAAGAAAACCATTGCGATTTGGGGTCAGGCACGGCGAGGTAAGATATTTGAGCCGTTTCACGAGAAAACCAACATTACGGACTCTGTGTAATGTATCGACCCAGATAATCTAAGCAACCCCTTTCTGTCTCAGGGTTTAGAGTAATGATTACTGAAACAGAAAATCCACAGAAGGCGAAAAGTGTCCGTCCGGGTTAGCCTGCGTGGCATGCTAAGGCTGATCCGGGTCGATTTTTTACGCAGAGTACACAATGTTGGTTTCTCGTGGAACGGTTCTTTTACTAATTTATATCGTTTTAAACCTATTAAAGCTCTTGCTTTGTAATATTTACGTAATTTGACCGGTAATTACTCTTCAATTGTTTTATGAGTTTTATACAAACACAGGCACGTTTGTCTTTAACCCTTTTCCACATACAGCAATTCTGCAGCAGAAGATTTTTAAAACATCTAGACAAAAACACAGAAAATCTCCTTAAATGAAGGTATAATTACTGAAAAATGTTGTAAACATTGTGGCAATGTTTTCCAAAAGTCCTTTGCTGCCGAGGCATCAGAAAGCGTCTTTATGAGGAAAAGGGTTAAAACGCTTATTAGTTTATCACACACATTTTAAACTGCTTGCAGGTTTATGATGGTGAAATTATAGAAAAGAAAGACAAAGTAGCATCAGTTCTCGCTGACGAATACCGACCTCATGCTATAAATGCAAAAGCCCATGACAACAAAGCATTCAATTGCATAGATACACGATTGTAGAATCAAAGAATTGAAAATCATGTTGTCAAATCTTTTAATGTTCACTTATTCCAATTGTTTAACTATAATGCAACTATTATATAAAGGAAATAAATATACAAGAAAATGAAATTCTGCGCTAAATTACCCCATTTTTACACCTTAACTCTTTCAGCGCCAAAGTCAATGATGAGGTTTATGCAAACAATGCTGATTCAGGCGAGTTGGCTCGTAACGAGCTGTCTCACCTGAAATCAACATTTTGTCCTTTTAGTTATCAAAATAGTCCAAGCTTTTATTACATAATAAATGGAGACGCCCGATTTTGAATATGGAAAAGTCTACTTAAACAATTCGGCGCTGAAAGAGTTAAACCTTTCTTTAATTTTGATATGTTGTGAGGAAGTTATAGAATATAATATATCTCAATGTTACGAGGTAAATATGTGCGAATTTCATAAAGATATCCCTTACAATTTCGACTTAACAAACATAACAGATTTGTTTATTATCATGTTTTTTATCATTAGAGCTCTAGATAAGGGGCGTTTTTCATGTTCTAAAATCCTTATTTGACATTCAAACGCTATGTTATGGGTTCTCAAAAGAATCATTACAGTGAGAACATTCTTTTGAGTACCCACACAATAGGATTTTGTTGAGTAATACGAGAAACATTGTGGGTAAAAGACCTGTTCACTCCCTCTTATCTAGACATATGAATGCCGTAAAACTACTAAATGGTGTAAAACCATATTGTTGGTCAACCCGTTGCAGCGAGTTTGCTTTACATGTACGGTCACCAGACCAATTTCCTTCTTTTGCTACATTGCTTTCAAAAGTCGATTGCTTCATATGTTTCCAAATGCGATTTCATATTGAAAATTGTTAATCTTTGTGACTGCCATTATTGTCTGTTTATTGATAATGTCTAATCCATATACAGTGTAAAGTGTGTATAAAATCTACCTATGAGAGGACAACACGATGGTCCTTGTTCACGGGTGGTCCTTATGTGCAGGTTCATAAATGCACACAATGTGTTATGGGGGTAAACAAAAAGTGTGGTCGCTATATTCAGGGAACTGCTATTCAAATGTGGTCGTCTTTAAAACTGGATCGACTGTATCTTAATTTATCCAACTTTCTCGTACAAATAACTCGAGTACATTGAGTCAGCGGAAAATGTTTTCATTTTAAATCAATATCTATTTCAACATTTCGAAACAAGGTCCTCATAGATAAGTCCCATATAACCTATTTACTCATAAATGCAAGTTGTTATAGTTTACCTTTGTAAATAACATTTTATACGAGTGTTATGCTTTATTTTATGAATACTCTTTGCATTTTATATTAAAACACATTTCTACTAAATAGTTTTGTTATGGATTGTTCTGTTTAGTATCCCTGGTTGCTCAGTCAATGAGAATCAAGACTCCAAACCAAATATCGAGAGTTCGAATATCGGCGTAGGCAACGGTACTTTCCGACGCATTCTTGACAAAAGTACCGTTTTATTCTATATTTTATGAATACTATATGCATTTTATATTAAAACACATTTCTACTAAATAGTTTTGTTATGGATTGTTCTGTATAGTATCCCTGGTTACCGAATCGATTAGAATCAAGACTCAAAACCAAGTATCGAGAGTTCGAATATCGGCGTAGGCAACAATACTTTCCGACCCACTCTTGACAAAAGTCATGCGATAAGCATTATTCATCAATGGCATAGATAATTATATGGTCAGTCTTGTGTCGCCTACGTGGAAACACATTGGGGTCTCTTCGGGGTGTAACACAATGGGATACCGTATTGTACAAGTTGTTGTGTTTTGATTTACAGGAAGTAGCATCGTCTAATTGAAATAAATGTAATAATAGTAGGTATGACCGTCACACGTCACGTTCAAAGATTTTGACATTGACCTTTAAATGTTCTAGTTTTATGATGTATCCCACTGCTATCTAAATATGAGCCGATCCACAGGAAAACAAACACTAAGGATTCTGCGTAATGTATCGACCCATATCAGCCCGTGCAGTACGCACAGGCTTATCCGACTGATCAAACGAACAGCATGTTCGAACAACATAGATCCATATCAAACTGTGCATTTTGCAGTTTGGTTCTACACTGTTGAATACCAGATAACAGGGCGCTTCCAACCAGGTATTGTCAGAAGAAACTGGTAATAACATATGTTGATATTTAGTTCCTCTTTCCATCGTGTTTGATGCATCAAAAACTTTCTTTAAACAACATAATTTTCAGCATTGATTGGTCAGTTTCTGTAAAACTTTATATGAGTGATGCAAAAGGCATCCCTTTTCAACATTATTAACCCTTTCCCACATACAACAAATCTGCAACAGACGACTTTGAAAATACACTCCATACAAAATGGAAACTCCTTTTAAATGAAAGTACAATCATTGAATAAAGTTGAAAACATGGTGACAAAAGGAGAAATTGCTCGTTTTGTGCAAATTCGTCTAATGTCGCCATGTTTTCATAAAGCTGTCTGCTGCAGAGGCGTCAGAAAGCGTCTACATGTGTGAAAGGGTTAAACAGGTTATCGAGTCCTTATTTGATACCATACTGAAACCTCATTTAAAATCTACTGAGGAATAAATGGTCGCAATTTGAAACATTGGACCGACTGAAATGGAAGCGTTTATTCAGTAGACACTCAACTTTAACGTCTAATTTGAAACAGTAGGATTTACTGAAATGTAATTGGTGTAAGCAATGTTCTTACCTTACAAGCGTCAATTGCGCCATACTGGTACCCTGCACACAGTACACAGTACACCATCATGCAATGTGTCATTGTACCAATAATTACATACAGACGTAAATGCTGGGAACCTGTACTTGCTGTAAGACATTAGCTGGCTTGGCCTCAGAAATGTTATATTATTGATTTTCTAAACTACCATATACACTGTATGTATTACACTTATAGACTAATTTTGACACAACAGCAGCAAACGACATTTGAAAAAATTATGGCAAAATGAAATATTGCATATGATAGGCAAGTTTTCCTGTTTGACAAATATCTTTTCAATTTGTTGAAAATGTACTTTTATATTCAGACACTTTCCTTATCTTTACCAATATACTTTCATAGTGCGTCAAAACCCGGCATTATGTGGGAAATGGTTACCGCATTGACTCGATTGTTAAGCGGTTAGAGCGAGAGGTTGCGGGTTCAATTAGGGACTGGTACTCTACCCATACTCATTACATGTAAGTTTTGGTTCCCCATATTACTGGTACAGTCACGGTAGTGTAGAGATAGAGCGTCCACCTTTGATAATTGTAGTAATGGCTGCCCTCCTTAGCGCTCAGGATAGTGGGGTTAGGAGACTCGCTGATATCATGATAAATAGGCCAGTAGTTCTGGTAACTAACCCATGTAGCGCCAAGACATAAGTGAAAATTGTTAAAATCGTTGTTAAGTACAACATAATCAAATCTATTTTGTTGCTGAGAAGCTAGCATATATAAGTTCGCTGTGACTAGGATGTTAAAGGAATGGTGTTGATTGCGAGGCTCAGTGTTAAGCAAATCAATTTAATATTGTTTGGTTTTTGAGAACATTTTAACTCTTTCCCATATACAACACATTTGCAGCAGACGACTTTAAATTGAGCTGAAGAGCTTCAATTCTGAAGGTTATCACTAGTCTTGTGGTTCGTGTTTTATTCAATGAGAATATCACATTGAAAACATATATGTATATACAGCGTAGCCAATATCTTTTGAAATAGAACAATCTAAGATTTTCATCAACCGGACAATCGAAAAAAAGATGCAATTCATTTTCAACAACGTACATATTTGATTTGCTGCACAAAGGAACATCTATAAAGGTACTGACATGAACAACACTAGTCGCACTAGAATCCTTTTTGTTACTAAGATAATCTTACAGAAGTATATTAAGTTGCTTATCTTTGATAATTGTATTATTTCCATTTTCTTGGAGAGACCAATAAACCTTTTTCAAATATACAAATAACAAAGAAAGATGAAGATTGTGCTACCAACATTATACTGCTTATATTAACAGTCGACTGATCTTGGTCTATTATGATCACACCCATCTATCTGTCTCACTTGCATATCCCCATTCAGCGATACAACAGGTGTCGGATGTTGTCGCCGGCGTGTCAATCAAGGTAGGTAGGCAAGCCATCGTGAAATTAGACGTGTGGTTAGTAACATCCCTTGCAAGCCGGATCAGCACAATATCGTTCCCATGCTGCCCAGGCTCGTAGCTACTCGGTATATACACATTCCGTATAGGAATGTCGTTTTCTGTTGTTTCGTTAAACCGTACGTCATAGTCGCCAAAATTCATATGGAAATTGAACGAGCTGGGTTTGTACCTGCGTAACATTAAAAGGCAAAAAGTAAGAAATATTGAAGTTAATACATGTAGATTCCATTATAAAAAAGTATGATTTGTGACATGCCGCGTCAGGCAAAACAAACCTTGTCCAATCTCCGTTTCGGCATCCTATAATCAGGAAGATGTGTTCGTGTTAACACTTTTCCACACGCAGACGTAGATTGACCCATCTGCAGCAGACGACTTTAGAAAACATTGAGGATTATGGAGATTGATTATGTTAAGCGATATCTCATTTTTCACATTTTATTGTTTGACTGTTAAATGATTGCAATTAATTTTTGAAAAGGTTAAATAATGGGCTATACTTCTAGTTGTAGTGTCACTTTATAAGATATACTTTGCGCTATATATGAGCCGTTCCACGAGAAAAACCAAAATTATGGACACCGTAATTTATCGACCCAGAACAGCCTAATCCGGGCCGACATATTCCGCCTCCAGGAGATAGATGTATGATTCCAGAAACAGAAAATCCACAGGAGGGGGAAATTGCCAGTCCGGGTTAGCCGGCGCAGCATTAGGCTGAGCCATCATGAGTCATGTCATAGAGGAACGTAAGTAGGACTAGATGTGTGTCCTGCAGGGACGCCTATAGGACTAGATGTGTGTCCTGTAGGGACGACTCTAGGACTAGATGTGTGTACTGTAAAATTAGACTCTCTTTGATCAATTCGCTAAAAAAAAGGACTAGATGTGTGTCCTGTAAGGCCCACTCTCTTGGATCAATTCGCAATACGTAGGACTAGATGTGTGTCTTGTAGGGGCGACTCTCTTGGATAAATTCGCAATAAGTAGGACTAGATGTGTGCCCTGTATGTGCGACTCTCTTTGTTCAATTCGCAATAAGTAGGACGAGATGTGTGTCTTGTAGGGGCGACTCTCTTGGATAAATTCGCAATAAGTAGGACTAGATGTGTGTCCTGTAGGGACGACTCTCTTGGATCAATTCGCAATAAGTAGGACTAGATGTGTGTCCTGTAGAGGCGACTCTCTTGGGTCAATTCGCAATAAGTAGAAGAAGAATATGTGTCCTGTAGGGACGGCTTTCTTGTGCCAATTCGCAATAAGTAGGACTAGTGTGTCCTGTACGGGCGACTCTCTTGCATAAATAGGAAATAAGAAGGACTAGATCTGTGTCTTGTAGGGGCGTCTCTCTTGGATGAATTCGCAATAAGTAAGACTAGATGTATGTCCTGCAGGGATTACTCTTTTTGATAAATAAGCAATAAGTAGGACCATATGTGTGTCCTTCATGGACGAATCTAGGACTAGATGTGTGAAAGGACAACTCTCATGGATGAATTCGCAATAAGTAGAACTAGATGTGTGTCTTCTAAGGGCGTCTCTCTTGTATCAATTCGCATTAAGTAGGACTAGATGTGTGTCTTGCAAGGGCGACTCTTTTCTAATCAATTCACAATAAGTAGGACTAGATGTTTGTCCTTTAGGGGAGACTCTCTTGGATAAATATGTAATAAGTAGGACTAGATGTGTGTCCTGTAGGGACAGCTCTCCTGGATAAATTCGCAATAAATAGGACTAGATTTGTCATGTATGGACTACTCTCTTTGATGCATTCTCAATAAGTAGGACTAAATGTGTGTCCTGTATGGACAACTCTCTTGGATAAATTCGCAATAACTAGGACTAGATGTGTGTCCTGTAGGGGCGACTCTCTTGGATAAATTTGCAATAAGTAGGACTAAATGTGTGTCCTGTAGGGGCGACCCTCTTGGATAAATTTGCAATAAGTAGGACTAGATGGGTGTCCTGTAGGGGCGAATCTTTCTGGATCAATTCACAATCAGTAGGACTAGATGTGTGTCCTGTAGGGATGACTGTCCTTGATCAATTTGCAATAGGTAGGACTAGATGTGTGTTCTGTAGGGACGACTTTCTTGGGTCAATTCGCAATAAGTAGGAGTAGATGTGTGTCTGTAGGGGCGACTCTAGGACCATATATGTGTCCTGTAGGAGCGACTCTCTTTGATAAATTTGCAATACGAAGGACTAGATGTGTGTCTTGTAGGGGCGTCTCTCTTAGATAAACTCGCAATAAGTAAGACTATATGTATGTCCTGTAGGGGCTAATCTTTTGGATCAATTAGCAATAAGAAGGACCATATGTGTGTCCTTCTTGGACGACTCTAGGACTAGATATGAGTCAGGTAAGGACAACTCTCATGGATGAATTCGCAATAAGTAGGACTAGATGTGTGTCTTGTAAGGGCGTCTCTTTTGGATCAATTCGCAATAAGTAGGACTAGATGTGTGTCTTGCAGGGACGACCCTTTCTGGATCCATTCGTAATAAGTAGGACTAGATGTGTGTCTTGTAAGGGCGTCTCTTTTGGATCAATTCGCAATAAGTAGGACTAGATGTGTGTCTTGCAGGGACGACCCTTTCTGGATCAATTCGCAATAAGTAGGATTAGATGTGTGTCCTTTAGGGGAGACTCTTTTGGATACATTCGCAATAAGTAAGACTATATGTATGTCCTGTAAGGGCT
This sequence comes from Serripes groenlandicus, assembly GCA_031761405.1. Taxonomy (NCBI): domain Eukaryota; kingdom Metazoa; phylum Mollusca; class Bivalvia; order Cardiida; family Cardiidae; genus Serripes; species Serripes groenlandicus. The sequence continues at coordinate 92,579,077 of JASEVX010000004.1, forward strand.
ACTCTTTTAGATATATTAGCAATAAGTAGGACCATATGTGTGTCTTTCTGGGACGACTCTAGGACTAGATATGCGTCCTGTAGGGACAACTCTCATGAATGAATTCGCAATAAGTAGGACTAGATGTGTGTCTTGTAAGGGCGTCTCTTTTGGATCAATTCGCAATAAGTAGGACTAGATGTGTGTCTTGCAGGGGCGACCCTTTCTGGATCAATTCGTAATAAGTAAGACTAGATGTGTGTCTTGTAAGGGCGTCTCTTTTGGATCAATTCGCAATAAGTAAGATTAGATGTGTGTCCTTTAGGGGAGACTCTCTTGGATACATTCGCAATAAGTAAGACTATATGTATGTCCTGTAAGGGCTACTCTTTTAGATATATTAGCAATAAGTAGGACCATATGTGTGTCTTTCTGGGACGACTCTAGGACTAGATATGCGTCCTGTAGGGACAACTCTCATGGATGAATTCGCAATAAGTAGGACTAGATGTGTGTCTTGTAAAGGCGTCTCTCTTGGATCAATTCGCAATAAGTAGGACTAGATGTGTGTCTGGCAGGGGCGACCCTTTCTGGATCAATTCGCAATACGTAGGACTAGATGTGTGTCCTTTAGGGGACACTCTCTTGGATCAATTCGCAGAAAGTAGGACTAGATGTGTGTCTTGCAGGGGCGACCCTTTCTGGATCAATTCGCAATACGTAGGACTAGATGTGTGGCCTTTAGGGGAGACTCTCTTGGATAAATTCGCAATAAGTAGGACTAGATGTGTGTCTTGTATGGACGACTTTCTTTGATAAATTCGAAATAAGAAGGACTGGATGTGTGTCCTGCAGGGACAACTCTCTTGGTTAAATTCGCAATAAGTAGGATTAGATGTGTGTCATGTAGGGACAACTCTCTTGGATAAATTTGCAATAAGTAGGACTAGATGTGTCTTTCAGGGGCGTCCGTCTCTCTTGGATGAATTAGCAATAAGTAGGACTAGATATGAGTCCTGTAGGGATGAGTCTTTCTGGATCAATTCGCAATAAGTAGGACTAGCTGTGTGTCGTGTAGGGATGACTCTCTTGGATCAATTCACAAAAGTGAGGACTAGATGTGCGTCCTGTAGGGAAAACTCTTATGGATGAATTTGCAATAAGTAGGACTAGATGTGTATCCTGTAAGGGCGTATCTCTTGGATCAATTCACAATAAGTAGAACTAGATGTGTGTCTTGCAGGGGCGACTCTTTCTGGATCAATTCGCAATAAGTAGGACTAGCAGTGTGTCCTTTAGGGGTGAATCTCTTGGATAAATTCGCAATAAGTAGAACTAGATGTGTGTCTTGTAAGGACGACTGTCTTGGATAAATTCGCAATAAGTAGGACTAGATGTGTGTCCTGTAGGGGCGAGTCTTTCTGGATCAATTCGCAATAAGTAGGACTAGATGTCTGTCCTGTAGGGACGACTCTCTTGGATCAATTCGCAATACGTAGGAGTAGTTAGATGTGTGTCATGAAGGAACGACTCTCTTGGATCAATTCGCAATAAGTAGGACTAGATGTGTGTCCTGTACGGACGACTTTCTTTGATAAATTTGCAATAAGTAGAACTTGATGTGTATCCTGTAGGGGCAACTTTTTCTGGATCAATTCGCAATAAGTAGGACTAGAAGTGTGTCCTTTAGGGGAGACTCTCTTGGATAAATTCGCAATACGTAGAACTGATGTGTGTCTTGTATGGGCGACTCTCTTGAATGAATTCGCAATATGTAGTACTAGATGTATGTCTTTCAAGGGCGGTCGTCTCTCTTGGATACATTCGCAATAAGTAGGACTAGATGTGTGTCCTGTATGGGCGAGACTTTCTGGATCAATTCGCAATAAGTAGGACTAGATGTGTGTCTTGTAGGGATGACTCTCTGGGGTCAATTCGCAATAAGTAGGACTAGCTAGATGTGTGTCCTGCTGGGACGACTCCCTTGGATCAATTCGCAATAAGTAGGACTAGATGTGTGTCTTGTAGGGATGACTCTCTGGGGTCAATTCGCAATAAGTAGAACTAGATGTGTGTCCTGTAGGGGCGACTCTCTTGGATCAATTCGCAATAAGTAGGACTAAATGTGTGTCTTGTAAGGACGACTCTCTTGGATCAATTCACAATAAGTAGAAGAAGATTGTGTGTCCTGTAGGAACGACTTTCCTGGGTCAATTCGCAATAAGTAGGAGTTGATGTGTTTCCTGTAGGGGCGACTCTCTTCGATAAATTCGCAATAGGAAGGACTAGATGTGTGTCTTGTAGGGCGTCTCTCTTTTTCTTGGACGACTCTCTTGGATCAATTCGCAATAAGTAGGACTAGATATGTGTCTTGTATGGACGACTGTCTTGGATCAATTCGCAATTAGTAGGACTAGATGTGTGTACTGTAGGGGCGACTCTTTGTTGATCAATTCGCAATAAGTAGGACTAGATATGAGTCAGGTAAGGACAACTCTCTTGGATCAATTCGCAATAAGTACGACTAGATATGTGTCTTGTATGGACGACTGTCTTGGATCAATTCGCAATTAGTAGGACTAGATGTGTGTCCTGTAGGGGCGACTCTTTGTTGATCAATTTGCAATAAGTAGGACTAGATGTGTGTCCTGTCAGGGCGACTATTTTGGATCAATTCGCAATAAGTAGGACTAGATGTGTGTCCCGTAGAACGACTCTCCTGGATCAGTTTGCAATTAGTAGGACGAGATGTGTGTCTTGTAGGGGCAAATCTCTTGGATAAATTCGCAATAAGTAGGAATAGATGTGTGTCCTGTAGGGACGACTTTCTTGGATCAATTCGCAATAACTAGGACTAGATATGTGTCCTGTAGGGGCCAATCTCTTGGATGAATTCGCAATAACTAGAACTAGATGTGTGTCCTGTAGGGGCGACTCTCTTGGATCAATTTGCAATAAGTAGAACTAGATGTGTGTCTTGTCGGAACGACTCTCTTGGATCAATTTGCAATAATAAGGACTAGATGTGTGTCCTGTAGAATGATTCTCTTGGGTCAATTCGCAATAAGTAGAACTAGATGTGTGTCCTGTATGGGTGACTGTCTTGGATCAATTCGCAATAAGTAAGACTAGATGTGTGTCCTGTATGGACGACTCTCGTGGATCAATTCCTATTTACTAGGATTAAATGAGTGTTTGTCCTGTAGGGACGACTCTCTTGGATCAATTCGCAATAAGAAGGACTAGATGTGTGTTTTGTAGGGACGACCCTCTTTGAATAATTCGCAATAAGTAGGACTAGATGTGTGTCCTGTATGTACGACTCTCTTGGATCAATTTGCAATAAGTAGGACTAGATGTTTGTCCTGTAGGGACGACTCTGTTGGATCGCAATAAGTAGGGCTAGATGTGTGTCTTGATTGGATGCCAAACTGGAGAGTCAACAATAACCCTTAATCGCCTTTCGCGTCACAGATCTAGTTTCCAAATCTGAGAAATTCCAAGTACAAATTGAGGTAATAGAGGAAACCGATATTACACTTGACGCTCACATCAGAACCATTGGTGATGAAGTGCATGAAAGAGAGTAACGGCTAGTGTGACGATAATGTGGAGCAGTAGATATTTTCTAATTATGATTGTGACTATTATGATGATAATCAGCAGACCTCTACATAAGGGACCTTCATTAGCGGCGTCCTAAGAACACTAACCGCGAGGCATTTCCCAATGTAGATCTAGATTAGCAAGCGTATCCGTGTAGTCAGATATGAATCTACACTGTTCACTAATAAGTCATACACAGTTTATAAAAACCTCATTAAAGCAGTATGCATTTGATCTGTTAGGATAACTGCGATGGAAAGTGTTCTTCCACACATATACTAATTTAATTTCTTTAAGAAAGTTCGAACTCCAGCTCTGCCAACAATCTGAACAACGTTTGACAAAAGTTAATGCGACAAGCTTCATTCGTCTAACACCAATGGGCTAACAGTATATGTGGAAAAGCAGCCAGTTGCTTAAAATCTGTTTGTGTGGAGCACTTTTGTCGGAAATTCAGGAAACATATGTGTATGTGAACGGATCCATCCACAGTCGAATAACGAAAACGTGTATAGCCGAATCAATTCATCTATCTCAGTACTATTGAATACTTACTGATCAAAGCAGGGCGCAGCAGTGACGACCCAGTTTCTGGGTATCAAAGTCCCGCCACACAGTGTCCTACTCTGTATACCCGACGGGAAGATCACCCGTATGGAAGCCATCCATGGCCAACTGCCCACACGGGCGTCAGAACTGCCAATGATCCTGCGTGATACAAAAACTATGTTCGGTATACCGAACTGAGTACCTACAACATTATTGAAATCACGTGTTTATGAAACATACATGCCCCGTTTTTGGTTATTAATTCGTGTGTTTGTTTTGTTGGGGTTTTACGCCTTTTTTAACATTATTTCAATTATATCACGGAAACAGTTCACTTAACTTACTCATAATCCCTGGGTAAACAAACCAGTACTAGGCTAGGAAATGTGCCTTGCTCAAGAGCATTCCACCATGACAACAGCGCCGCTCTATTCCAAATCCCCGTCGCTAACCACTCTTCCACGACAGATTCCTCAGGAAAAGTCAAAGTTTAAAGACAAGGTAACAAGACCAAACTTTTTTATATTTTGCCAAACCGTCCCAATTACATAAGTCACATGCCTGGCGTTAATAAATTGGTTTTATCATCATACAATGTTATAAATGATCAATAATTGAGCCAGTGTACGAGAAAACGAATACTAGTGCATTTCTGGACAGTATAGGCTCAGTTTAATCAAAACAAAACAGAAGGTGACAGAATTTTTCACAAGTTTTTGCATGTGACATGTGATCATTGTAGATCAACATCAGAAATCGCAAAGCCTGATCTTGATGTTTTCTGTTCACAGAAGCCAAGTCGTACCTTTTCCCATGCACGGACTCACTTCATTAAACAATCAAGACGACAGAGCACACATATCTATGACTTACTTTGACATACAACGGTGTTTCGTCCGAATGGTCAGGACAATCCCTCTGTCCGTCACACACCCATCGTTTTGGGTATACACATCCGATGCTGCATTTGTCACGCAACTTCTTTGTTTACAATTTATCTCACGGCTCATTGCATCATTCATCAGATTTTCCAGTCGCATTCTTCACAGAAGGTAACAAGTTAACACACAGTTTGTCACAAAAGTGTCAGAGTAGCAGTACTACAATTTGCCCTAGAAAAAAATGGAGGACTGAAGAAGAAGGAGAGGGCAGAACCCACAAGAGAGGGGAAGTGGCAGTGAAGTGAATGAGACAATGCCTCTCCTCTTCAGCTCAGCCACCAATGCACCAATAACTAAATTATAGCGATAGCGTGCAAACGCCAACTTCTCCCTCAACCGGGCGACCCGATCGTGCTGTACAGGTGCCCACAAGCCCTTTCGAGGTATCAACGGCATTCTCGTAAGAATTTTTGTCTTAATAATATCTAACTCAAGTTCGAATATGAGTCATATTAGGTCAGAAACTAGGTAACTAGGCCAAATTGAAGGAAATCTTGTTAACATTCTGGAGGATGCAATTTTAACTTGAGCATGTTAGATCTGTATTAGAATGTTTGTCTGGATGATATGTAGGCCAAGTTAAAATATTGTCATGTCTGTTCAAAAACTAGGTCACTAGACCAAAATGAAAGAAAATATCGTTAACACTGTTCAAGCCGCATTTTTTGCTGCAGTAGTTCAATTACAATTAGTTTAGAATGTTTATCTTAATGATATCTAGGCCAAGTTTAAATATGGGTCATACCGTGTCAAAAACAAGGTATCCAGGCCAAATTGAAGGAAAATCTTGTTATAAGACTCTAGAGGTTGCATTTGTTTTTGCTTCAGCAGCTTGAAATTTTGTATGAATGATATTTAGGTCAAGTAAGAATAGTGGTCATATTGGGTCAGAAACTAGCTCACTACGCCAAATTGAAGGGTAATATTGTTAACACTCTGAATGCTGCATTTTTAACTTGAGCATGTTGAAACTTGATCAGAATGTTTGTTATGACGACATGTAGTCGAAGTTTGAATATGGTTCATGATCTTGTTAACACTCTAGTAGCCGCATTATTTGCTTTAGCATCTTCACATTTTATCAGAATGTTTGCCTGAACGATATCTAGGCAAAGTACGAATATAGAACATATTGGGTATACAACTAGGTCACTAGGCCAAATTAAAAGAAAATATTGTTAAAACTCCGGAGGCCGCATTTTTACGTTAAGCAAGTTGAAACTTTGTCAGAATGTTTGTCTTGAGGATATTTAATCTATGTTTGAATATTGTTCATATCATGTAAAGAAATAATAGGTCACTAGACCAAATGAAGAAAAATCGTGCTAATACTTTTGGGGTTGCATTTTGAATCTATGTCAGAATAATAGTATTGATGTGTCTTGCATTAGAAATCACGTTGCATAATTAAGGTGAGCGATCTAGGGCCATCATGGCCCTCTTGCTTATGTTTCTTTGCAAGTGCATGCTTATGTGTTCTCATGGGCTTTTCTTCTATTATGTGCTACTAATTGTTATCAATGATTTCTTTTGTTTAGCTCACCTGTGCACGAATAGCTCAATGTGTAAACGCTCTGGAAGCTGCATTTCTTAAAATACTTTGAGCATGTTGAAACTTTATCAGAATGTTTGTCTTCGTGATATGTAGGTCAAGTTTGAATATGGGTTATGTTGGGTTAAGAAAAAGGTAACTAGGTCAAATTGTAGGAAAATCTTGTTAACACCTTAGAGACCGTAATTTTTATAATTTGGTCAGAATGTTTATCTTAATAAAATCTAGGCCAAATTATAGGGAAATCCTGTGAACACTCTGGAGGCTGCATTTTTAAATAGAGCATATTGAAACTGTATCAGAATGTTTGTCTTGATAATATGTAGGCCTAGTCTGAATATTGGTCATGTTTGTTCAAAAACTAGGTCACTTGGCCAAATTGAAGGAAAATCGTGTCAACACTGTAGAAGCAACATTTTTTAAAATTTGGTAAGAATGTTTATCTAAATAATCTAGGCCAAGTTCGAATATTGGTCAAGTTTGTTCAAAAACTAGGTCACTAGGCCAAATTGAAGGAAAATCGTGTCAATACTGTAGAAGCAACATTTTTTAAAATTTGGTCATGCCGGGTGAAAAACTAGGTCACTAGGCCAAACTGAAGGATATTATTGTTAATACTCTGGAGGACGCATTTTTTGCTTCAGCAGCTTGAAACTTTGTCAGAATGTTTGTTCGATGATATCTAGTCAATAGTCGAATATGAGTCACATCAGGTAAAGAAAAATAGGTCACTAGGCCAAATGAAGGAAAATCTTGATAACATTCTGGAGGATGCATTTTGAATCTTTCTCAGAATAATTGTCTTAAAACTTAATTTAAAACAAGATGTGTTTGTGAAACACTGATGCCCCCAAATGGCAACATCTAGGTCAAAGGTCAAGGTCGCAAGGTCAAAAATGTTGGTACTGACAGAAAGGTCATGTCAACTAGATGCCCACCGAATCGGTGATTCCGGGGGCATAAAAAGCAATGAACCATCCACCATTTTAAACAAGAGGGCCATGATGGCCCTGGATCGCTCACCTTAATTATACAATGTACTACAATGCAAAATACATCAGGACAATTATTCTGAATGCAACCTCCACAGTGTTAACAAGATTTTCCTTCATTTGGCCTAGTGATCTATATTTTTTTACCTGATATGACCCATATTCCAACATGGACTAGATATTATCAAGACAACATTCTGACAAATTTTCAACTTGCTCAAAGTAAAAGTGCGGCCTCCGGAGTTTGAACAATATTTTCCTTTATTGACCTTGTTTCTGACCCTACATGATCCATATTCGATCTTGGCTTAGATATCATTTAGATAAACATTCTCATAAAATGTCAAGCTGCTGTAGCAAAAAATGTGGCATCCAAAGTGTTAACAAGATTTTCCTTCAATTTGGCCTAGTGACCTAGTTTTTGACCCTACATGATCCATATTCGAACTTGGCTTAGATATCATTTAGATAAACATTCTCATAAAATGTCAAGCTGCTGTAGCAAAAAATGCGTCTTCTACAGAGTTAACAAGATGTTCCTTCAATTTAGCCTAGTGACATACTTTCTGACCCAATATGACATCTTATCATAGATATCTTTAAGACAAACATTCTGACAAAATTTCAAACTGCTGAAGCAAAAATTGCGGCCTCTAGGGTGTTAACAAGATTTTCCTTCAATTTGACCTAGTGACCTATTTTTTGACCCAACATGACCCTTGATCGAACTTGACTTACATATCATCAAGAAAAACATTCTGATAAAGTTTCATCATGCTAAAGTTAAAAATGCAGTATCCAGAGTGTTAACAAGATTACCCTTCAATTTGGTCTAGTGACCTAGTTTTTAACCCGGCATATTCGAACTTAGCCTAGATATCATTTAGACAAACAGTCTGACCAAATTTCAAGCTGCTTAAGCAAAAAATGCGGCATCCAAAGTGTTAACAAGATTTTCCTTCAATTTGGCCTAGTGACCTAGTTTTTGATCCTGCATGACCCATATTCGAACTTGACTTAGATATCATTTAGCTCAACATTCTGACTAAATTTCAAGCTGCTGAAGCAAAACATGCGGCTTCTACAGAGTTAACAAGATTTTCCTTCAATTTGGCCTAGTGACCTAGTTTCTGACCCAATATAACCCATATTTTAACTTGACCTATATATCTTTAAGACAAACATTCTGGCAATATTTCAACATGCTCAAGTTGAAAATGTGGCCTCTACAGTGTTAACAAGATTATCCTTCAATTTGGCCTAGTGACCTAGTTTCTGACCCAATATGACCCATTTCCAAACTTGACCTAGATTTTTTTAAGACAAACATTCTGACAAAATTTCAAACTGCTGAAGCAAAAATTGCGGCCTCTAGAGTGTTAACAAGATTTTCAATTTGACCTAGTGACCTATTTTTTGACCCGACATGACCCTTGTTCAAACTTGACCTACATATTATCAAGACAAACATTCTGATAAAGTTTCAACATGCTCAAGTAGAAAATGTGGCCTCCAGAGTGTTAACAAGATTTCGCTTCAATTTGACCTAGTGACCTCGTTTTTGACCTCATATGGCCCAGTTTCAAACTTGTCCAAGATTTGATGGAGATGAATGTTCTGATACACTTTCATGAAGATTGGATGCAAAATGTAGCCTGTAGAGTGTTAACAAGCTGAAATGTTGACGACGGACGACGGACGACGGACGACGCACGACGCACGACGCACGACGCACGACGGACGGACGCCGGACAAAATGTGATCACAATAGCTCACCTTGCACTTCGTGCATAGGTGAGCTAAAAACCCAGAAAGACATGTGAACGTGAACTATGCTGAGCATTTACCAATTTTCTTTAACGGCAGCAAAAACATTGATCATGCAGTCTCTGCTGCAATGGTTATACCAGAGTGAAATGTTAAAATCGCCAAAGGACTCAGTAATCGGCAGAGCTAACGGCCATTAATTATGCATTAAAACTTAAGCTGGACTCTGGTTAATAAACTACACACAGTTGATATTCTGTCTGACTCCATATCGGTATTGCAATCCATCCTAATTAGAAATAGCAACTAAAGGCCTGATCTTTTAGAAAACATATTATCCCTTCATGATCAGTGCCATGTCAATAACATCAAAGTTACCTTAGTGTGGGTTCCAGCACATGTCAACTTCCAGGGAAATAAAATCGCGTATATGGCAGCAAAAGATGCACTGAAGAGTCCTGTATGTGATAAAGTTCCCCTGTCAAAATCTGAAATCTACTCTATAATTAAAAATCACATGAAAATTAAAGAGGCAAAACGGCTGACAAATGACAAACACAGTCAGCCGATCAAAGCAAGTGGGATAAGTGTCAGTCGGCCACGGGCATTGAAAAATATGGCCAGGTGTGTGACGCGACTGGGGATAAAATTCAATCAGGGATCATAGTGACATTCGCAACACTACAGAACATTTCTTGATACACTGTCGAGGGCACAGGGAGGCAATAAATAAGATCTCTGGGTCACTTAAACGCTTATGAGTTGCCCTGAACCTAAACAACTTACTGTTTCCATCTAAGGCGCTCCAAGCATCCACCTCGCTCGTTCTAGAGACTTACCTGCTAGACTGTCAGATGACAGATAAAATAAAACCTGCAGTTTCTAGATCATGGAGTGAATATTTCCTATATAGCTCCAACATTGTACATTGAAGTTTTAAAAAAAGCACGAATTGAGACATGACTAGAGGGGACAATATAAAAAAGTCCAAACTCTGATCATATCCCGGGTCGTGAAAGCTCATGGTGGTCACTGGTGGCAGGTCTTTTCTTCACCGATTTTGATTGATCATCATCCACCGGATCCGGGATGTGGGTGGTGTAAATGCGGATGGATGTCTCCTCTAAGTTGTCCGATAATCCAAACGTTCAATATTAAACTGCTGTTTTATTCATTTAAGATGAAACGGAATGTTTAATTTTTAAAAATAAATATTTATATTTTATCATTATATTGCACTTTTTAATTGATCGTTGGGATGCTTCCACTCAGACACGTCTGTTTTGAACAAAAGACTTGTCTCAGTGTAAACATCTCAACAACGGTCAAATCACTGTTACTGTTACTGGTATATTCCTCCTTTCTAAGGAGCACTCCCTAGGGATTTTTAAGTTAAATTAGATTATATTAATCTAATCTAATCTAATCGTCAATATATACGTAATATTTACGAGGTATTTAACTTTTTTAGGGGGAAGTAAATTAAACTTACTGTGAGTAGCACCATCACCCATAATTGGCATTTACGATGGTTTTGGAACACTTTTCTCATTTTGTCATTGCAGATATCACGTTATAATGGCTTGTTTTATAAACTTAGTCCTTTGCGAGTAGTTTACGTTTTACGTGAAGACTGTAACATAACGTTCTTGTAATTGTTTCTATGACCCTATAATTTGGTTTCTTCAGTTTAAGTAGCTTGTTAAGTTTGGTAGCAGACGAATCCAGAACGAATTTGGTATCCAGTTAACCCGACACCTAGTTACGCCGACCCAATTTCGGTTAAGCCGACACCTTTTTTGGATGAGCCAACACCTCATGGACAAAATTCGAGTCGAGTCGACACGTCATTTAAAGAGTAGTATTGTTATACTATGAAAAATTACCGTCGACAATGAAGGATTATTCAAATTTAATTTTCGGATGTTATTTATAGCTTCTTTGAGTCTGAATTTCAAATCCTTACACACGATGTGGGGTCGATTTGGACAAGTTTTATTGATGTTGCTGTTGTTGTTGTAAACAATTCGAGCCTAGAATATCTCGTACGACCACACGTTTATTTTATTTTAATCAATTCAACAACTCTTTACTCTTGTAGCATACAGCTATTGTGTGCAAGGATTCCCGACAGCGTCTCCGCCGTTCGGAGGTCCATTCTCGGATAGTTCTTGGATCCTTGCGCACAAATGTACATTGACTGTTTCACCAACAAATGTAACACACATGGATACGGTCCTTTGCCTGGTAACTGGGCTCGGGTCATCCGCCTGTTATATGAAGGAAAATAAGTGTTGGATTAATTGCTTCAAATCTGATGTGAGGCAAATTAGATTTTTTATATAATTTTTTATTATTATACGCCTTGCGTCTATATACATATTTCATGTTTAATTACCTTTTTTAGAGCAGAATTTATACCCACTAGGTAGGGGAAGGAGTCAGTGGCGTATGGCTTGCTGCATATGGGTGTGGTTCCCCGTGTGTGCGGGCGCGCATTTCATTGCGTGTCGGAGGGGGGGATAGCGATATCTAGGTAATTTCCGACAGATGTCCTCCCCGACATGTTCTGTTTGGGGTGCGCGCGTGTGGTTGGGGGGGGGGGGGGGGGGGGGAGGGGGCTGCATGTTTAAGTTTGTAGTAAGACACCGCTACTGAATCCCTTTTCAGTCCAACACAGGTTTTTCTTTTTGTAAATTGTATTTGCTTTTTAGGAGAGTTCGTCCGTAATTCTTTTAGCGCTCATATCCCGTTACTGCAAGATTCTCCGACCACCCTATAGAAAATCAAAGCGCCAATGGCAAAGTAGTGGCGTTCGTGTAGAACATCCTGCAAAGTAACAAGCAGTATCTCGGTGTAGGCCTTGCGATTTTCAATATATAAAGGCATATACAATAATGTTCGATCTCCAACTCAATTCGGCTACACTTTCAGCATTGATTGCTAATTGAAGCTAGAACGTACAGACGTGTCTATCTTGTACACTGCATGGCATCGTGTCCTTTAAACTTTTGTTAACCAGACTTATCATCTAGACGCTTTCATATATTACAACAATTACAAAATAAAGCGTTTATAATATTTAGATGTCAGAACAATCGATAACCAGTCTCGCGAGCTATTTATAGAACCTTTTCGAATCTCCATTTTAGCTAGGTGTTTTGAGAGTACTTTGCATGGCAGATAGAAGGCGCAATGATATTTATTATCTGCCCAAACATGAAGAAAGATAATATTTACATATTTTGACTCTATGTATACTTTATATCGACAAATCTCTAATATAAGTATCAATCCGTTACCAAAGTAGCACTGACATGATTATTATTAATCGTGTCTCTACATCACTGATGGAACTATATATTTGGCGGTTTAACGGATGTAGGTAAATTGGTTTGAAGTATTGCATAACAAGTCAACGGGCTGTTCAAAACTGACTATGTAATTTTTTCGTTGTTGATGATTTTGTTAGCATTGTGGCGATTGTCAACTCAATCGCAAAAAAAACCCCACATAATCATAAATAATTTATACCGACCGTCACTAGCATTTTGTACATAATTAGTCTTATAGGGCCTTCTTAGGTTTTTTTTTTGTTAGACTAAATAATTCTTAAACTATATTTCTTTTTTAAAAAGTGGCGGACGGTGTTCCAGATATATATTCAATACACTATTGAATAACTTATTATTATTATCACTACTATTGTTTTTATTATTCCACTACGAACATTAATAATGTATTACTTACTAATTCCCAATGCAGGACTCCAATATACCATTTACCAAGTCTCCCATGCAATACATTCTAAAGATAGACAATCACTAATATAATTCACATCCAAATGGGTGAGGATAATGTTATTGATTAAGCGACCTAATTACCAGACCCTATCTTTAGGCAATCTTACACTGGGAAACGAATTGAACGTCAACCAACAAAAGGGCACTAATTTAACAGACTCAGGGCCACATTGAAAGCTGGCCCATTCGAAACCTTCCCTATGGTAGAATATCTGAATGAGCACTTATCAATGTGATCAGGAAAATCACAATTCTAAAATTGGTCATTCTGGACATATAACATCAGATCTTTTATATTTTTGTGTTTTTCCATTTTAATTATCATAAAAAGAAATCAAATGTTGGTCAATTATTTCTGCAAAATAATCGGAAAATTTATTGTTATAAAATGTATATTCTAAAATATAGACGGAACATAGTCCGTAATTTATATATATTTAAAAATAAATATTGTTATGACAGTTTTATACCTCCAATCTCCCGATCGGATCAGAATTATCAAAATAATCTGCACAACAATTGTACGCCTGCTAATAGTATTTAATTAAAATATAGAGAAAACGATAGCTGCTCGCCAAGTGGCATTAATACCGATCGTGAGGGTAAACAACGTCAACAAAGTCAAGCATCTCATTTTCCACCACTAGGGCAGCATTTGAAAGATTTCATAATAACAGATTGAGTGTTTTGCCAAACAAAGATGACAATTGTTCCTCATTATGCAATCATCATGTTAAGGCCAGCAGAATGTAGGACGGATGATTACATGGACGCACACACATAAAATCATGACTGTATATTCAGCGACAATGTCTCGCTCATCGCTAATTATACTTAGTGCTTATGGCTTCAAACGACAGTACTCTTGTCAGAATGGTACAAGATGACTTATCTGATCAGTGCATCGGCACTATCCGATCAAGATGTACGCTATTATTATATATATTGTTTATAAAGGTGTCTTAGAAGCTTTTGTCAGCATGCGTATATTCTGTAAAGACGGAGTAGATATACGGACTTATCTGAACCTACACTGTTCAGAAATGCCAACTCGTAACTTTTCCCCATGGAAGTGCATATTAAGGCATGTTACTGAAGTGTAAACAGATACATCAACCTTGCATTAAAAGCTACCTCCACTAGCTGTCTAGAACAAACTGTTTACAAGCTATGGTATATTTTGAAAACATAAGTCGTGATGCTATTGTGGGTGAAAGAGCAAAATCTACTTTGTAGCAAATTTCCAGTTTCCTCACATTGGTATCGATAGTGTTTGGCTACACTATCGTCAAATATCGTTTTTTAACAAGGAAAGGGCTGACCCTTTCCCACATATAGATGCTTCTGCAGCGGACGACGTTTGAAAACATTGTGGCAAAGGGAGAAATTGCTCACGATGAGCAATTTCTGTTTTTGTTATATTGTTTTCAACTCTAATTAATAATTACACTTTCATTTAAAGAGATTTTCCATAAAGGCGTCTGATGCAGATTTGTTGTATGTAGGAAAGGGTTAAGGTATGTCATTTTCCGTTCGATCAACGACACGACTGACGGGCGGTAGTATTTAAACAACGTCGAGCCTTCGTGTGCTTTTCATTATAAGGCAGATCCTTTGATAGATGTTTAATAAACAGATTGAACAACTTTCAAATAATAGGTTCTCATCATGTATTCGCTTGATTCCAATTGAAGAGGAGCTACGTTCTCATCAATTATAAAAAGAATGTCGTCGGGTCCGTATAGCTTCGAAACGGGCTATAAAAAGACTTTCCATATTGCGGATTATGCTGTCTTCGGCTGCACTTTGGTAGCATCTGCTGCTATTGGAATATTCTACATGATCAAGGACAGACATAACCAAACGACAGACGAATATTTACTCGGCGGAAGACAGATGCACCCAATCCCCGTGGCCATGTTGTTGTTGTCGAGTTTTATCTCCGCCGTCACGATTCTCGGAACTCCATCTGAAGTGTATGTTTACAGTACGATGTACTGGTGGATTTCTATTGCCATTTTGATCACCGCTGCAGGAGCTGCTAATATAATATCTTTATTCCGATATTCTATAATCTCGGAATCACCAGCGTGTTTGAGGTAATTGAAGATTTTCTTGTTTTAGACAAACTTATTAGAAAATATAGTATGCGTCGATGCGCATAACAATATGTTTGTTTTTCCTACATCACCCCCTATGTTGTTTATTAAAACATTGTGTTATTGCAAAAGGGAGCCGATCTCAACGAAAATCAAACAAATTTATTCTTGAAAAGTGAAGAAAACGATTATTATTCTCATTTATACTTTGTTTTATAAATGCAAGCTGTACATAAGATGCTTATTGAATGTGCATATTCGACTTACTAGCGAACAGGGCAGATTTAGATTAACAAGCGTGGATGCGCAGAATGATCTGGTTGTTTTTCCCTTCATCACCTCTCATGTGTCGTTTGGTTATAGGATTATATTATGAATTATCAGTTCTGTTGGCCTATTGTGAAGATGATATAACGTATCAGGTTAAGACAGAATAACTAGAAAACATTGTTTGATGTAAAGGAATTGTTTGTCTAAAAAAGATGGCTATAACACGGAAGAGTAAATTTCATTAAAATATATCCATCAGTGTCCCAATTCAACACAATAGAATTTAAGTTTGATCACGGCTTCATTTAACGTATCCCTGATCCCTGGATAAATTAAGCAGGACTAGTTTAGGTAAATCCAGTGTAATATGTGTTGAAGGGTTTGTATACATGTGTATACATATGAGCTGCATCATGTCATTTGGAGCATTATTATCATCGTTCGGCTATACGTCTAGTTTTCTTGTATAAAAAGTTGTGTATATGACTATATTAAATATAGAAGGACAGTGAAGGCGATGGTGAGAGTGTGCTGGTCCACATGCTCACCAGAGTCTTCACCGTACTCAGATGCAATAACACACTGAATCGCTTGATGACGATCATATGCGTTTGTATGATGTATTAGCGAGAATGGTCAACACATTACCCCGTATCGACGTCTTCGTTACATTACTTTTTGATGAAATAACCCGTCTTCTTGTATTCGATCGCCTTAGCTGACGATACGACACTTGTGATTTAATGTAAAACACAAGAATATTTAGGAAGTGTAGACTGTAGCCAAGAGTGAATGTTTTTGTGTAGCAGTGGTGTGAAGGAGTTTAGCCTAGAGTGAATGATTATGTGAAGCAGTGGTGTGAAATGGTATAGCCTGGAGTGAATGTTTTTGTGAAGTAGTGATGTGAAATGGTGTAGCCCGGAGTGAAAGTTTTTTGTGAAGCAGTGGTGTGAAACAGTATAGCCCGGTGTGAATGTTTTATGTAACAGTGTTGTTAAAGAGTGTAGCCCGGAGTGAATGTTTGTGTAAAGCAGAGGTGTGAAAGAGTGTAACCCTGATTGAATGCTTTTGTGAGGCAGTGGTGTGAAATTGTATAGCCTGGAGTGAATGTTTTTGTGAAGCAGTGGTGTGAAATGGTGTAGCCCGGAGTGAATGTTTTTGTGAAGCAGTGGTGTGAAATTGTATAGCCTGGAGTGAATGTTTTTGTGAAGCAGTGGTGTGAAATTGTATAGGCCGGAGTGAATGTTTTTGTGAAACAGTGGAGTGAACGAATGAAGCCCGAACTGAATATTTTTGTGCAGCAGTGGTGTGAAATTGTATAGTCCGGAGTGAATGTTTTTGTGAAGCAGTGGAGTGAAAGAGTGTAGCCCGGAGTGAATGTTTTTGTGAAGCAGTGGAGTGAAAGAGTGTAGCCCGGAGTGATTCTTTTTGTGAAGCAGTGGTGTGAAATTGTATAGCCTGGAGTGAATGTTTTTGTGAAGCAGTGGTGTGAAATGGTGTAGCCCGGAGTGAATATTTTTGTGAAGCAGTGGTGTGAAATGGTGTAGCCTGGAGTGAATGTTTTTGTGAAGCAGTGATGTGAAATGGTGAAGCCCGGAGTGAATGCTTTTGTGAAGCAGTGGTGTGAAACAGTATAGCCTGGAGTGAATGCTTTTGTGAAGCAGTGGTGTGAAATGGTATAGCCTGGAGTGAATGTTTTTGTGAAGCAGTGGTGTGAAACAGTATAGCCAGGAGTGAATGCTTTTGTGAAGCAGTGGTGTGAAATGGTATAGCCTGGAGTGAATGTCTTTGTGAAGCAGTGGTGTGAAACAGTATAGCCAGGAGTGAATGCTTTTGTGAAGCAGTGGTGTGAAATGGTATAGCCTCGAGTGAATGTTTTTGTGAAGCAGTGGTGTGAAATGGTGTAGCCAATAGTGAATGCTTTTGTGAAGCAGTGGTGTGAAATGGTGTAGCCCGGAGTGAATGCTTT
This sequence comes from Serripes groenlandicus, assembly GCA_031761405.1. Taxonomy (NCBI): domain Eukaryota; kingdom Metazoa; phylum Mollusca; class Bivalvia; order Cardiida; family Cardiidae; genus Serripes; species Serripes groenlandicus. Next base: position 92,596,604 of record JASEVX010000004.1, read on the forward strand.
TGTGAAGCAGTGGTGTGAAATGGTATAGCCTGGAGTGAATGCTTTTGTGAAGCAGTGGTGTGAAATGTTATAGCCTGGAGTGAATGTTTTTGTGAAGCAGTGGTGTGAAATTGTATAGCCTGGAGTGAATGTTTTGTGATACAGTGGTGTGAAATGGTGTAGCCTGAGTGAATGTTTTTGTGTAGCAGAGGTGGGAAAGAGTATAGCCCGGAGTGAATGTCTTTTATGAAGCAGTGGTGGGAAAGGGTGCAGCCTGGAGTGAATGTTTTGTGTAGCAGTGGTGTGAAATGGTGTAGCCCGGAGTGAATGTTTTTGGGAAGCAGTGGTGTGAAATAGTGTAGCCCGGAGTGATTGTTTTTTTGAAGCAGTGGTGTCAAATTGTATAGCCCGGAGTGAATGTCTTTGTGAAGCAGTGGTGTAAAATGGTGTAGCCCGGAGTGAATGTTTTTGTGAAGCAGTGGTATGAAATTGTATAGCCTGGAGTGAATGTTTTTGTGAAGCAGTGATGTGAAATGGTGTAGCCCGGAGTGAATGTTTTTGTGAAGCAGTGATGTGAAATGGTCTAGCCCGGAGTGAATGTTTTGTGAAGCAGTGGTGTGAAAGAATGTAACCCTGATTGAATGCTTCTGTGAGGCAGTGGTGTGAAATGGTGTAGCCCGGAGTGAATGTTTTTGTGAAGCAGTGGTGTGAAATGGTGTAGCCCGGAGTGATTTTTTTTGTGAAGCAGTGGTGTGAAATTGTATAGCCTGGAGTGAATGTTTTTGTGAAGCAGTGGTGTGAAATTGTATAGGCCGGAGTGAATGTTTTTGTGAAGCAGTGGAGTGAAAGAGTGAAGCCCGGACTGAATATTTTTGTGAAGCAGTGGTGTGAAATTGTATAGTCCGGAGTGAATGTTTTTGTGAAGCAGTGGAGTGAAAGAGTGTAGCCCGGAGTGAATGTTTTTGTGAAGCAGTGGAGTGAAAGAGTGTAGCCAGGAGTGATTTTTTTTGTGAAGCAGTGGTGTGAAATTGTATAGCCTGGAGTGAATGTTTTTGTGAAGCAGTGGTGTGAAATGGTGTAGCCCGGAGTGAATGTTTTTGTGAAGCAGTGGTGTCAAATTGTATAGCCCGGAGTGAATGGCTTTGTGAAGCAGTGGTGTGAAATGGTGTAGACCGGAGTGAATGTTTTTGTGAAGCAGTGGTGTGAAATTGTATAGCCTGGAGTGAATGTTTTTGTGAAGCAGTGGTGTGAAATGGTGTAGCCCGGAGTGAATGTTTTTGTGAAGCAGTGATGTGAAATGGTGTAGCCCGGAGTAAATGTTTTTGTGAAGCAGTGGTGTGAAATGGTGTAGCCCGGAGTGATTTTTTTTGTGAAGCAGTGGTGTGAAATGGTGTAGCCGGGAGTGAATGTTTTTGTGAAGTAGTGGTGTGAAATGGTGTAGCCAGGAGTGAATGTTTTGTGTAGCAGAGGTGTGAAAGAGTATAGCCAGGAGTGAATGTCTTTTATGAAGAAGTGGTGTGAAAGGGTGTAGCCTGGAGTGAATGTTTTGTGTATCAGTGGTGTGAAATGTTGTAGCCAGGAGTGAATGTTTTTGTAAAGCAGCGGTGTAAAAGAGTGTAGCATGGAGTGAATGTTTTTGTGAAGCGGTGTTATGAACCGGTCAGGACCCACGTGACATATGTGTTAGTGAACTAACATTTTATCGTGATATGACAGGATGACGTTTTACCTCAGTCATTCAGTTATTCTAAACAAGTTAACGCTTTGTTCAACCCGTGTTATCGTGTATGTAATACATATTGAAACAACACGAAAGTCGGCCTTCAGAACGAATTATATAATTGCGTACGTGTATGGTTAAGTCTTGGTCTCGTCCATTTATTAGAGGCTTCTTGCTATTTTCTAAGACTATAATTCGAATATGTACCTACCTGATCAGACTGCACGGATACTCATCTGTAGGCTATACGCTCCGGTCGCCCAATTTCGAAGGTCTGTTTCATATGCTATGTCCTGTCTATAACTGCGTACATGTTAACTTTCATAATACGTCGCACATTGTTTCACTTTTTTCTTAAAATACGTTTTGTCTCGTCCCTAGCAGTCATTATTGTTCTCTGTCTAGACTTTTATTTATAACTATATGCATTTTACAAGTGAAAGTACCTAGGCCTCTTACTGGTAAAAGGATGAATAGCTCACCTCGAATAACGTTTGTTTAAACACTTTTCGATTCTTTATCAGAGTTGCAATTATTTTTATTCTGTTATTTTTAGCCGACTATTGCGATCGTCAACAAATGTGTGTGCACTGTTAACTAGTTTGATACGCTTATTGAATACTAAAATACTTATGCCATATGTGAATTATTTCGTATTTATGCAACTAGTGTTGAAAACATGCTTCTAGAAACACAAACTGTGCAAAATTATTCTGGTTTGAATTCAGTAGTGAAAGTGTATTGTTGAACATCATTCGGTTACATCCATGAGATGATCATACGATTAGTTCAAAGTCTTACCACAGCCTGAATTATCCGCCGACATGCTTTTTGGTCATAGCTGCACCTTCTGAAGAAAAAGCTAGAACTATAGCTTCATTAGTTTTTATGCCAATTTACCTACATATGATCCCGTTACGGAGAGTCAATAGGACCCTAAATTTCCAGATGCGGCTCATATATAAAGTTATGAAGCAACATGTCCACACCCTGCCTTATACATTGTCATATACGTGATACTCACATACTGTGTTCATAGTTTATTGCTAATGTACTGAACTTTCTCTAATCTTGCCTTTTATTTTTACATTCTTAAGTGTTAAACAAAGCAGACGACCCTAAAAGATAATTAATTAAATTTAATTTATTTCGTTTAAATGCTGCGACAGTCATTGCCTTGTAAAAATAAACATAAAACGTATTTATTCTCATGTCTCTTCTCAATCAAACGTCTTGTTAAGGTAACATTTTCCAAACACAAACAAATACAGACACCTACTCAACGGTATGATATGTTCGTTTGGTCGTCGGATTCAAAATTGTACGAGACAACTATAACCCTCCCACCTGCAGACACATTTTGACGCAATAGCAGCAGACTCGAAAACATTGTGGCCAAAGGTGAATGATGAGCAATTTCTTCTTTTGCCACAATGTTTTCAACTTTATTTAACATTTAAACTCGCATTTATGGAGATTTTTCAGGGATTTGTCACTGTGTCTTCAAAGTCGTCTGCTACAGATTTGTTGTATGTGGGAAAGGGTTAAAAACATTTTTATATGCATTACTCACGTTGGAACATCTTCGCATAATGAACTATGCACAACATCGCAGTGAAGTGTGCAGCACTAAGGTAAAACGCAGATAAAAACAATTGAAAACCGCTGTACTCAGATAGTGGGCAGCCTGATGCTGTTTGTAATCCAAACCCAGTATCCTTCTATACATACCCGACTTCAACCCTTTCCCACATACTGACTCTTTCTGACGCCTCTGCAGCAGACGACATTTGAAAACATGAGCAATTTCTCCCTTTGCCACAATGTTTTCAATTATTTGCAATCATTATACTTTTCTTTATAGTGAATTTCTATGTTTTTGCGGGTATGCTTTCAAATGACAATCATGACGAAATCGTCTTCTGCAGATTTGTTGTATGTGAGAATGAGTTGAATAAAGCTGTTCACTTTACTACAGCGACTGTAAAGTTAATTTGCCAACAATCTATTCCATAGCAGTTTGTCCGTTCGTGCAGAATTCTGGGTATACATTGTTCACTACTTTTTTATCAAAAATCCATCCATAAATGTGCATTAATCCAGAATGTTACTATTGGTAGCAGCAATTCAACAAAACATTAGTAACCACTTGTCTGATATACTTTTATTTTAAACCTTTAACCCTTTTCATATAGAACAAATATGCAGCATACGACGTTGAAAACATCGAGGAAAAATTTGGATATTTTTTATAAGGAATAGTTTAATTATTGAAAAAAGTTAAAAACATTGTGGCAAAAGGAGACATTGCTCGTTTTGAGCAATCTCTACTTTTGCCACAATGTTTTCAAAAGTCGTCTTCTGCGGAGGCTTCATAAATCGTCTGTATGGGGTAAAGGTTTATGTTCTGAATAAATAAACCACAACATGCACAAATCATCGATATAAATTACAAATACAGTATGTTGAAATGAACACCATTGTTGTAAAAATCTAAAACTGATAATTTCTCATGTTCTTACAATGTTTTCAAGGTAGACTCCAGAGGAATAAACAGGAGTTACCTGTGGTTATTAAAATATTGAAACAAATCGGTCAGTCTAAAACTTAACTCAAATTCATTTTAGTATCAAATGAACTACATTGGTTTTCATACGTGACGTTGAATCTTTAAAATGGATTTGTTCAGCTTTGTATTTAGAAGTCCATATCCAAGTCAAGGAATAATATAAGTGAGTTGTGCAGCCAACAGTATAGAACCTGGTCAAACAGTGCGGCGGGAACCGGCTGGTTTGGCTCTATGGCGGTGGAACAGGCTTTACCAAATCGGGTTTGGCAGTCAATGGGTAAAGCAACCATCATTTGAATCCTACTTACACGACTTTGAACAACATTTACTTTCGTCAAGGTAATCCTAACAATTTATAAATTCTCAGAAATGATTCCTCTATATATTTATAAGACGTTGTAAGGGTAACTATACACGTTTTAAGAATTTCCACTGGATAAACTCATACGCATTAACTCACCTTAATGATTATGCTAAGTGTTATTTCCTTTCATAAATCAAGGTGTTTCAAACTGAAGAAAGATATTAAAAGTGTAATATCTAATGCACTAATGAATAAAAAAGAAATACGGTGCAGCTACGAAGGTGTCGGTTCGTAGTCGTTAAAAGCACTATGCCATATTATTAAGAATTTGTTTATTTGAGTTTAACGACGTTTTCAACAGTGTTGCAGTTTTAGCATGGCGATCATTTTCTTGTTTTTTTCTCAACACTCATCCATCCACAATTATTACAAGGCAACTGGCCACTTTTCCACGTATACTATTTTAAGCGCTATGGAATCGTTAAGCGCTAGCAATAATATTTTTTAAAAATTATTTGAAAGAATCAAGGTTCGAACTTCCAACTCCTGAATTAGTGTGACCTTGACTTTATGATACTGACGACAAATCAATAGGAATCATCTGTGTTATCCAAAAGTAATCACAAAAAGTTTGAAGACTCTGACTGATTATATGTATTTATAGTAATTGAATGGAAACAACCTTCCAAGTTCGGGTAATGGGGACCTTAACCCAAAGTTTCCACTATCGCCATGTAAGGCAAAACAGCTCCGCCCATAAGCGGCCATGTTTTTCGACAAACGTCTTGAAGTATATGCATATAAAAGACACAAACTATGAACTGAACGAAACTGGTACAAGTTCACCAGGAGAACATTTCTTCAAGAATATTTGAACATCGGTTATAAACTTTAGGAGGTTATTATTTTTAAAGATTCCATTATAGCCATATAAGACAAAAAAGTCCACACCCTTTGTAAATAAAAGTATAATTATTCGATAGAATTGAAAACATAGTAGCAGAAGGAAAAATTGCTCATCATGTTTTCAAAAGTTTTCTGTCGAGGAGAAGTCAAAATTCGTCTGTATAGGGGAAAGGGTAACATTGTAGCATACCAGTGTTATTTGTATATAGTTACATGCGAAAGAAAAAACTACCCCGAAGTTTACTTATTTTAGAACATTGCAAGGTGCTTTGGTTTTAAAAGTAGCAGTTTCTTGTCGGAAATCGGGTAATACAGTTGTGTGGGTTTACATCTCACAAAACTAAAAGGGCGGACATTGTTGGTCTACAGTACAAAACAGATGATATGTAAGTAAATCTGCCTGTTTAATACCCACTTTTATGTAGCAAAGTGTGACTGTTGGGAATATTGCCTCCTGTTTGAAGTTTCTCTTACGCTAAATATATAGGCACTATTAAATAGTACCCTATACCGAGTTTCTCATGAGAAGGTCCCTTACGATATTATCCTTCCAAACTTGCTGACACATTTCGGAAACAATGTGGCAAAAGAATAAATGATCATTATGCTCTTTTGCAATACTATTTAAGACTTTATTCAATAATGATACTTTCATTCGTAGCATTATTCCAAATGTGTGCAGAGAGAAGTTCTAAGTTGTCTGCAGCCGATTTGTTAAAAGGGAAAGGGTTTATTAGATTACCGGGACTGTATCTAAAAAGAAGATGTGTTGCCACCATCTCTACGACGGCTGCGTTTACAAAATGTTAATGGTTTGCTTTTAGTGTTTGACGCATCTGCAGCAGACAACCTTCGAAAAAATGTAGCACAAGGAGAAATCGCCCATACTTCTGCTTTTGTCACCATTGTAATTTTATACATCGATTTTATTTTCCACAATATGTCGTAGGTGTTTATAAGGTCGTCGTCGGTAAACATATTATGTGGTGTATCTTGGAAAGATTAAAGGACTTAAATAGAATGTTCGAATGACCCATTCTAAAGAGAAACTAACCCTCATCAATATGCTTAGTTAATATACTAACAAGTTTGGTCATTCAATTAATATATCGAAAACAAAATATATCGTCTCCCGAAATGATGGCCCTTTACGGAGCTGCAAAAGGTGGTTCCTGAACGGAAATCCTATTGCAGTAAAATCTTATTAAAAGTGTTTAGCAAGTGTTTCTTAATAAAAGATATCATATAACTAAATTGACACCAGCCTCACAAACAAGGAAGCTTGAGTTTCTTTAAAGACTTGTTTGACAAAAGTTGGAAGCGTACCTGGCAAAATCCAGATATCCTGAAGATGTTTGTTTCTGAAATGTATCGACTAAGATCCGGCTGCGCAGTCCGCGCATGTAAATCCGGGTTGATGCATTCCGTCTTAGGTGGATAGAGGTAAAGAGTAATGAGTCCTGAAACAGACAATCCACAGGAGGCTAAAAGTGTCTGTCCGGGTTAGCCTGCGCGACATGCTAAGGCTAATCCGGGTCGATACTTTACGCAGAGTCCACAACGTTGGTTTCCTTGCGGGACGGCTCATATAATGAGTAAGGGTGTTGTCCTATGAATATAATGAAATCCAAAATACCATCTTTAAAATTATTGGTGTCGCCTGCTTTAAATGTTAAACCATAGATACCCAAAGCAATGACATATGATACAGTTACAGTGGAAACAGCCTTCAGCCCTTGGCCTAAATCAGTTGTAAATCTATTATATGGCTTTGAATATGTCTGGTTAAACCAATGTGCAACAAGTGAATACAAATGTTTGCATGTCTGTACGAAGCTGTGGCATTTACAAACAGAAACTACATTTTGACTTTGAAAATGTGCAGGTTTATCTAAATTTACACTGATAAAAATCCTCATATTTGTTTTTTGTTGTAGTATATATCAAGTAAACCCGTCCATGGGCGAATAGGTACAAGCTTAATGATGTAAACAGTGTATATTCAGATCAGCCTGTGTATCTGCTGTGTCTAGTTAAGATCAACAATGTTTGCATATTACTAACACAAACTTGTAAGAAGCTTCTGTCAACTTGCGTAGATTATAACTGAGCAGGTTTACAGGCTGATTTATCATTTGTTTGTTTCCCTGATAAAAAGACATAATCATATCATGTATTATCAAGTAATGATGAAAGGTGTTCCAACCGTATTTTAAATTTAAATTATAACTAAGCGCTAAGTTAGTTTGGTGGAATTGTAGTCTGATCAGCTGTACATTCGAATAGTCTGATCAACATATACACTATTCACTTATATCATACACAAAGTTGTTAGAAGACTTCTGATCAGCCTTTGCATTCGAATAGTCTGATCAACATATACACTGTTCACTTATATCATTACACAAAGTTGTTAGAAGACTTCTGATCAGCCTTTGTATTCATGCTCTCAATGATATATGAGTATTTTCTTGGATTTGGTTTCGGGCAAAATTATTAAAATAAAGGATTCCATAATGTTTGTTTCCGATGTTTGAGAGTTCTTTGAACTTGTAGATACTTCGGCATTGTGGATAATAGTTTGGTATAAGTTGTTGCCTTAAAGTGTCATAGGACGGACAAACTAATACAAAATGAAGCTCATTTTCAAAAGCACTTACATTTCATAAGGTACGAACACTTTTATGTTTTACGTGTAACAAGAGCGAAGTAACGAAATGGTGATAATATGTACGGACGTCTGTCAATGAGAATGTTTACATACATTATCATCTTAATGCAAGAAAGAAGGGAGTCTATGTACGTACCAGGACGATCTATTAAGCAAGAAAGAAGGGAGTCTATATACGTACCAGGATGATCCATCAATGCCACAATTATCGTAGTGAACCATTTCCCTGATGCTGGTGACTTTTCACACAACCGCAATTAACGACTTTTGAAAACATGGTGAAATTGAACAATTTTCAGCTTTCAATGTGCTGAACTTCAGATGGAGATAAAACAATAGAAATGTTGAAACTTCTGCAAATATTGCTTAGTAAATAATATATAGTTCAAAACTGTTTGGCAGTAAATGTTGAAAATTTGTCAATTGAAAGTCAATGAAAATATACAACATTTGGCTTACTGGGTATATCAACCGTGTAAAAATGAAAAATAAACGATCAATATTTAGATGTTTATTGTACTGGAAAGTGAAATTATTACTCTAATGTTATCTCAGACTTATGATTCTTATATTTCAAGACAACTCTTGAACAGTTTTAAAACTTTGACTAGACTGTCTATTTTGATAGATAGTTAGTAATTCACCTCGTTATAAGCATAGGGCATACTATAAGTCTGTTCTGTATTCATTACAATCTTTAGAAAGTACTCGAAACGTCTCTAAATTGCTGTACAGGTTTGTCCGTGTTTTACTCCCTACTCCTTTCCAATGTATAACACATCTGCAGCAGATAACTTTGAAAACATTGAGGCAAAACATTAAAACTGTTTTTAAATGAAAGCATATAATTATTGAATATAGTTAAAAACATTGTGGCTCATCATGAGCAATATCTCTCTTTGACACAATGTTTTCAAAAGTAGGCTGCTGCAAATGTACATCTGTGTGATGAAAACGTTTAATCAATTATTACATGGGTTACACAATTTTTCAAAATAATGGCTTCTTTTCCGTAGTAAAAGGGGGACTCTCAACAACTTTTGTCAGATATAAAATGAACAATGACTGATATCTAAAGGTAAATCAGAAATCTGTCAAACGCAGCATACTATTTCAAAGCAAGTTTTTACTTTCGAAATAATTTCACACGATTACCAGTTGAAGATAAAATAAGTAGGCAGATACATTGAACTAATTAAATATGGAAACATGACAAAAACAAGCTTATTGAGCTTTCAAATAAACATGCTTAACAAACATACTATATATTTAAAAAAAAAAACATGCTTCTATCCTCCATTGTTTCTTCTTTCTTTCATTTTTTGTTTTATTTGTTTCTCTATAACAAACATACTGTATTTAAACTAAAAAAAAACATGCTTCTATCCTCCATTCTGTTCCTTCTTTCTTTACTTTTTTTTTTGTTTCTCTTCATACTTTATTCGTTTTCTCTTATTCTCAATTTCTCTCTCATATTGATTTAATTACTACACCTATTGTTGCCCTCTGATCACATTGTATAATATATTGCAGAGCTGTCATTTATGTATTATGTATTATGTACATACTCAGCATCGAAATATTGTAAATAAAAAATATTGTAAATATTAAATTATCTATAATTTATTCATGACAAAAACTAACATGCTTTTAAAATGATACGTTTTGCTGCATGTTTAAATGTGAGCCACGACTGTCGATAAGGACCCCTCGTTTCCTATGCGAACAGTGAATATTCTGGCGGTGATTTGTATACGCACACTCTTTCCCTAAAGATTCTTCAAAGACTGTTTTACATTTAGTGACTCTATTTTAAAATATAGATATGTTTAACAGTTTTATTCAATAGGGAATTGATGTATATATATTAACATAAAAACGAACTATAATTCCATTGTTCAAGATGGACGCAACATAGTGTGTGATCTTTTTTAAATATAACCTGAAGAAGGCCTATGGCCGAACTATTGAATCATAGAGTGTTTTTACTTTAATCTATATATTTAAATAGAGAGAGACGTAGCGTCAGATATGGATACCTATTTAAGTTTCAAAGTATATTTTTAAAGTTAACATGAACTTCTACAATAACTGACACAAGTGTAGCATATCACATATGGATGGAAATAAAATTTATTTATTTATCTATTGTTTGCTGTATTACCCAGCTTTCAACAATATTTCAGTTAAATCATGGCGTTTTCTGGGTAAGTTACCAGTAGTTACCAGCCAGTCAGTCGTAACTACCGTGAAAATCAACCGTGACATAATGATTGGCGTATGTTGTTTTATTACTTATTTTAGAACATTGCAAGGTGCTTCGGTTTTAAAAGAAGCGGTTTCTTGTTGGAAATCGGATAATAGTTTGGAATAAGTTGTTGCCTTAATGTGTCATAGTACGGACAAACTAATACAAAATGAAGCTCATTTTCAAAAGCCGTTACATTTCATAAGGTTCAAACACTTTGATTCCTTTCAATGTTTTCATGACGACCAGTTTCAATTCCTAATGTATGGGACGAGAGCCTAAGCTTAGATAGAATGTTTCTTTATTTTGGAAAAGTTGAAATGTCCAAATAGCTCGAGAGTTCAAATGTTTATGTTAACTCTCCAAAAAGTGAAAGAGACATGATTAATTGTTGATATTTATTTTCATGCCAGGTACAATTATACATATCCCGTTATCTTTGCCGCAACAAAGGTACAAATAAATTGGTATTTACAGACTCTGGATAGAACCAAATCTCGTGAAATCTTGCATGTTACAAGATATCTCGAATTTAGATGACCAGTTAACCCTATTTACATCAGAGTATGCCTCATGCTTATTTCACATACTGTCACAGGAACATTGTAATTAATACAGGTGTTCGTCGTGTTTTCATGCTTTCACAAATCTACTAATAGACACTTGTCACACTAACCGCTACAGTAGGTCACAAGAGTTAAACAGTATTATTTATCACTAAGTAAGGTTGGTGAAACTGGACTCTGAATCTATACTGTTCGCAAAAGTCAATGTGTACCTTTTCCCATGCACGGACTCATATATCCTTAAATATTGTATCTGTTATTAGATTTATGCATTTTAATATAAAGGATTAGATTTTATAATCAATACTTTTAAAAGTTGTTAACATAGGTCTTTAAATCTGTCTCTAAAAGATGATCATGTTTTACGTGTAACAAGAGCGAAGTAACGAAATGGTGATAATATGTACGGACGTCTGTCAATGGGAATGTTTACATACAGTATCATCTTAATGCAAGAAAGAAGGGAGTCTATGTACGTACCAGGACGATCCATTAAGCAAGAAAGAAGGGAGTCTATGTACGTACCAGGACGATCCATCAGTGCCACAATTATCGTAGTAAACCATTTCCTTGAACTTTTCACATAACCGCAATTAACGACTTTTGAAAACATTGTGACATTGAACAATTTCCAGCTTTCAATGTGCTTCAGATGGAGATAAAACAATAGAAATGTTAAAACTTCTGCAAATATTGCTTAGTAAATAATATATAGTTCAAAACTGTTTGGCAGTAAATGTTGAAAATTTGTCTATTGAAAGTCAATGAAAATATACAAAATTTGGCTTACTGGGTTTTTCTACCGTGTAAAATTGAAAAATAAACGATCAATACTTAGATGTTTATTGTACTGGAAAGTGAAATTATTACTCTAATTTTATCTCAGACTTATGATTCTTATATTTCAAGATAACTTTTGAACAGTTTTAAAACTTTGACTAGACTATCTATTTTGATAGATAGTTAGTAATTCACCTCGTTATAAGCATAGGGCATAAGTATAAGTCTATTGAGCACCTTTAAGGGGGACTACTCCGCGTTCAATAACAGTTGTGAGAAGCTCTCGCCGGCGATTTGATGCACACAGTTAGTGTATTAATCTCATTCGTTAGAAAATACTAGAAACGTCTCTAAATTGCTGTTCCGGTTTCTCCGTGTTTAACCCCATACTCCTTTCCAATGTACAACACATCTGCAGCAGATAACTTTGAAAACATTGAGGCAAAACATTAAAACTGTTTTTAAATGAAAGCATATAATTATTGAATATAGTTAAAAACATTGTGGCTCATCATGAGCAATATCTCTCTTTGACACAGTGTTTTCAAAAGTAGGCTGCTGCAAATGTAAATCTGCGTGATGGAAACGTTTAATCCATTATTACATGCGTTACTTTCAAAATAATAGCTTCTTTTCTGTAGGAAAAGGGTGACTCTCAAGAACTTTTGTCAGATATAAAATGAACAGTGACTGATATCTAAAGGTAAATCAGAAATCCGTCAAACGCAGCATACTATTTCAAAGCAAGTTCTTACTTTCGAAATAATTTCACACGATTACAAGTTGAAGATAAAATAAGTAGGCAGATACATTGAACTAATTGAATATGGAAACATGACGAAAACAAGCTTTTTGAGCTTTCAAATAAACATGCTTAACAAACATACTATATTTTTTTTTTAAAAAAACATGCTTCTATCCTCCATTCTGTTTCTTGTTTCTTTCATTTTTTTGTTTTATTTGTTTCTCTATGTACTTCTTTCTTTTAAATTTCTCAATTTCTCTTTCATATTGATTTAATTACTACGCCTATTGTTGCCCTCTGATCACGTTGTATGATATATTGCAGAGTTGTCATTTATGTATTAAGTATTATGTACATACTCAGCATCGAAATAAAAAATATTGTAAATAAAACATATTGTAAATATTGAACTATCTATAATTTATTCATGACAAAAACTTACATGCTTTTAAAATGATACGTTTTGCTGCGTGTTTAAATGTGAGCCACAACTGTCGATAAGGACCCCTCGTTTCCTATGCGAACAGTGAATATTCTGGCGGTGATTTGTATACGCACACTCTATCCCTAAAATGTCTTCAAAGACTGTTTTACATTTAGTGGCTCTAATTTAAAATATAGATATGTTTAACAGTTTTATTCAATTGGGAATTAATGTGTATATAGATCAAAATAAAAACGAACTTTAATTCCATTGTTCAAGATGGACGCAACATAGCGTGTGATCTTTTTAAATATAACCTGAAGAAGGCGTATGGACGAACTATTGAATCATAGAGTGTTTTCATTTTAATCTATATATTTATATAGAGAGAGACGTAGCGTCAGATATGGATACCTATTTAAGAATCAAAGTATATTTTTAAAGTTTACACCATGAACCTCTACAATAACTGACACAAGTGTAGCATATCACATATGAACAGAACTAAAATTTATTTATTTATCTATTGTTTGCTGTATTACCCAGCTTTCAACAATATTTCAGTTAAATCATGGCGTTTTCTGGGTAAGTTACCAGTAGTAACTAGTACCACTAGTCCTTTTATCCTGACACCAGCAAGTCAGTCGTAACTACTGTGATAATCAACCGTGACATAATTATTGGTGTATGTCGTTGTATGGCGTAGAGCATCACTTAGTAAGTTAAAACTGCAGAGATCTACACATAAAGGTTGCATAAAAATATACTTTAAATCTTTCGATTTGAATAGATATCTTATAAATCCATCCATCATCTCCTTAACCCTATATGCAGCAGACGACTTTGAAAATATCACATTAAAAAGTCGACAATTTCTTTGAATGAATGTGTAAGTATTGTTTCGAGTCTTGTACCAAATGGAGAAATTGCTTATTTTGAGCATTTTCTCCTGGTGACATAATGTATAAAAATGTCATTTGGGGCAGAGACGCCAAAATGTCTCTGTATGAGGGAAAGGGTTATATATTCAAGTGCGGCGGGAACCGGCTGGTTTGGCTCTATGCCGGTGGAACAGGCTTTACCAAATCGGGTTTGGCAGTCAATGGGTAAAGCGACCTAATTTTCATCCTACTGTACGCGACTATAACAACATTTACTTTCGTCAAGGTAGTCCTAACAATTTATAAGACGTTGTAAGGGTAACTATACACGTTTTAAGAATTTCCACTGGATAAACTCATACGCATTAACTCACCTTAATGATTATGCTAAGTGTTATATCCTTTCATAAATTAAGGTGTTTCAAACTGAAGAAAGATATTAAAAGTTTAATGCACTGTTGAATAAAAAAGAAATACGGTGCAGCTACGAAGGTGTCGGTTCGTAGTCGTTAAAAACACTATGCCATTATTAACAATTTGTTAATTTGAGTTTAACGACGTTTTCAACAGTGTTGCAGTTTTAGCATGGCGGTCATTTTCTTGTTTTTTCTCAACACTAATCCACCCACAATTATTACCAGGCAACTGGCCACTTTTCCACGTATACTATTTTAAGCGCTATGGAATCGTTAAGCGCTATGTACAATATTTTTTTAAAAATATTTGAAAGAATCAAGGTTCGAACTTCCAACTCCTGAATTATTGTGACCTTGACTTTATGATACTGACGACAAATCAATAGGAATTATCTGTGTTATCCAAAAGTAATCACAAAAAGTTTGAAGACTCTGACTGATTATATGTATTTATAGTAATTGAATGGAAACAACCTTCCAAGTTCGGGTAATGGGGACCTTTACCCACAGTTTCCACTATCGCCATGTAAGGCAAAACAGCTCCGCCCATAAGCGGCCATGTTTTTCGACAAACGTCTTGAAGGAATTATTTTTTGTTGGGACATTCAGTGGATGCTTGCTGTGGATTTACATCCTAATTGATCCATCATAGTGGGTTACTTAAGGAACTTTCCTTCAACAGTATTAGACAATTGACTTGATATGCATATAAATGACACAAACTATGAACTGAAGGAAACTGGTACAAGTTCACCAAGAGAACATTTCTTCAAGAATATTTGAACATCGGTTATAAACTTTCGGAGGATATTATTTTTAAAGATTCCATTATAGCCATATAAGACAAAAAAGTCCACACCCTTTGTAAATAAAAGTATAATTATTCGATAGAATTGAAAACATAGTAGAAGAAGGAAAAATTGCTCATCATGTTTTCAAAAGTTTTCTGCCGAGGAGAAGTCAAAATTCGTCTGTATATGGGAAAGGGTAATACTGAAGCATTTTCTAAAATTTCAGAATCTCAGGCAGGGTTTCGTTCTGGCTATTCAACAATTGATAACGCTTTTGTTTTATATTCTATTGTTAGCAAGTATCTCAATATGAAACATAGATTTGTATATATTGCATTTATTGACTTTAAAAAGGCATTCGATTCTGTAAATAGAGCAATTCTATTTGATATACTTCGTAAACAGGGGTTAAAGGGAAATCTATTTAATTCAGTAAAAGCGCTCTACAATTCACTTAAAGCGATCTACAATTCAGTTAAAGCGTCGGTTCGATCATGTTCAAATTATACAAACTCATTCGACTGTCCAATGGGCTTGCATCAGGGATGCAGCTTAAGCCCTTTTCGTTTTGCTATGTTTATAAATGAACTTAATGATACAATGACAGACAATGGAATTAGAGGCATGCAAATATACTCGGATATTGTAGAGTTTTTTCTATTAATGTTTGCGGATGATATAGCTTGTATTGCGGATACAATCTCAGGATTACAAAAGCAACTTAATAAATAAATACGTATTGCCAAACTTATAAGTTAACAGTTAATACTGAAAACACTAAAATTTTAGTCTTTAAAAAGGGAGGCCAGCTGTCATTATAATGGCAATCTTCTTGAAACAGTGAATGGCTTTAGTTATGTAGGTGTATATTTCACTAACAGGCTTTCATTATATAAAATGGCAGAGTATATGTCCATCAAGGCACAGCGTGTTCTTGCACATTAATTTTATTCTTTCAATGAACTTTCATATATACCTGTAAAGACCTTTTTCAAGGTTTTTGATGCTAAAGTGTGTGCCATTATGTTATATGGTTCCGAAATTTGGGGATTGAAATCCATGGCATGTATTGAGAATATACAGATGTACGCATGTAAGCGATTTCTAAATGTTTGTTCAAGTTCTTGTAATGCTGCCATTTTGGGGGACCTAGGTAGATTCCCAATATACATTTACTCTGTCAAAAGATGCTTATCATATTGGCTTCGATTACTTCAATTATCTGATACAAGATATGTTAAATCTGTTATAAAATGTTTAAATATAACGATTCAATAGGGCATAACAATTGGGTCACAGATTTAAAACATGTTTTCTGACGAACTTTGTAAACAGATTAAAGGAGCAGTATATTCAGAATTGGAGAAGTAATTTGGAAAATAATCATAAGTTAAATTACTATAGGGAATTTAAACAAAACTTTTGTAGAGAATTATATATTACTGCCATTGCCATTTCAAAATTCAGAAAAACTTTAGCAATGTTTAGAAACTCATCGCACTCCTTGATGATCGAGAAAGGCAGACATTTCAACATTTCAAAAGAGTTTTGAAACTGAGTTTATTGTGAATGCTATATTGAAGACGAATACCATTTTTTACTAATTTGTCCCTTGTATGAAAATCTCCGCTACAAATATATACCTCAACATTTTACTCACAATATCAATTATTATAGCTTCATAAATTTGATGTCTAGCGAGAACGCAGAAACAATTCGAATTCTTGCCATGTATATATTTTGCATTCAAAAAAAGATGGGTAAAGAGTAATTGTTATGTACATGTATATCAATATCTCGACGTTCTGTATCATACTATTTATAATATGATAAACCAATTTTGATATGCAGAGACAGTAAATGAAAAATAAAAATGAAATATATTTTGGGTGGTTTTAGATGAATTAGGTTATATATTTTATATATTTTAAATTGTTTTTCATCTAAATTGACGCAAAATATGATCACTTGTATATCATAATACAGTTTTTTAAGCGTATGATGGTTAGTTAAAATAGATCAATTGTAAGGCAAAAACTATATAACTATCATTCCTACTATTGTACTTTATGTATTGTAGATAATATTGTATATGGGCCGGTGGCCTGAAATACAGAAATAAAGAAAAAAAGGGGGAACATTGTAGCATACCAGTGTTGTTTGTATATAGTTACATGCGAAAGAAAAAACTACCCCGAAGTTTACTTATTTTAGAACATTGCAAGGTGCTTCGGTTTTAAAAGTAGCGGTTTCTTGTCGGAAATCGGGTAATACAGTTGTATGGGTTTACATTTCACAAAACTAAAAGGGCGGACATTGTTGGTCTACAGTACAACACAGATGATATGTAAGTAAATCTACCTGTTCAATACCCACTTTTATGTAGCAAAGTGTGACTGTTGAGAATATTGCCTCCTGTTTGAAGTTTCTCTTACGCTAACTATATAGGCACTATTAAATAGTACCCTATACCGAATTTGTCCTGAGAAGGTCCCTTACGATATTATCCTTCCAAACTTGCTGACACATCTATTAAATAGTACCCTATATCGAGTATCTCCTGAGAAGGTCCCTTACGATATTATCCTTCCAAACTTGCTGACACATTTCGGAAACAATGTGGCAAAAGAATAAATGATCATTATTCTCTATTGCAATACTATTTTAAACTTTATTCAATAATGATACTTTCATTCATATGTGTGCAGAGAGAATTTCTAAGTTGTCTGCAACAGATTTGTTAAATGTGGGAAAGGGTTAATTAGATTACCGGGACTGTATCTAAAAAGAAGATGTGTTGTCACCATCTCTACGACGGCTGCGTTTACAAAATGTTAATGGTTTTCTTTTAGTCTTTGATGCATCTGCAGCAGACAACCTTCGAAAAAATGTAGCACAAGGAGAAATCGCCCATACTTCTGCTTTTGTCACCATTGTAATTTTATACATCGATTTTATTTTCCACAATATGTCGTAGGTGTTTATAAGGTCGTCGTCGGTCAACATAGTATGTGATGTATCTTGGAAAGATTAAAGGACTTAAATAGAATGTTCAAATGACCCATTCTAAAGAGAAACTAACCCTAATCAATATGCTTAGTTAATATACTAAAAAATTAGATTAATTCATTCAATTAATATATCGAAAACAAAATATATCGTCTCCCGAAATGATGTTTAGCAAGAGTTTTTTCAATAAAATATATCATATAACTAAAATGACACCAGCCTCACAAACAAAAAAAGCTTAAGTTTCTTTAAGAACTTGTTTGACAAAAGTTGGAAGCGTACCTGGCAAAATTCAGATATCCTGAATATGTTTGTTTCTGAAATCGCGCGTATATTTAAATATGGTTTTGATATATGGGGTTTTCATCCAGCATTGGCAAAAGAACGTTCGCATTTATCATTTTGTAAAATGCATTTTGGAAATATTTAGGTAAGGATCAAATGAATTTGTATGTATAATTGAGCCATCCCACGACAAAACCAACATTGTGGTCTCTGCGAAATGTATCGACCAAGATCCGCCTGCGCTGTCCGCGCATGTTAATCCGGGTCGATGCAATCCGTCTTAGGTGGATAGAGGTAAAGAGTAATGTGTCCTGAAACAGACAATCCACAGGAGGCTAAAAGTGTCTGTCAGGGTTAGCCTGCGCGACATGCTAAGGCTAATCCGGGTCGATACTTTACGCAGAGTCCACAACGTTGGTTTTCTTGCGGGACGGCTCATATAATGAGTAAGGGTGTTGTCCTATGAATATAATGAAATCCAAAATACCATCTTTAAAATTATTGGTGTCGCCTGCTTTAAATGTTAAACCATAGATACCCAAAGCAATGGCATATGATACAGTTACAGTGGAAAGAGCCTTCAGCCCTTGGCCTAAATCAGTTGTAAATCTATTATATGGCTTTGGATATGTCTGGTTAAACCAATGTGCAACAAGTGAAATTTTTTGCATGTATGTACGAAGCTTTGGCATTTACAAACAGAAACTACATTTTGACTTGGAAAATGTGCAGGTTTATCTAAATTTACACTGATAAAAATCCTCATATTTGGTTTTTCTGTAGTATAGGTCAAGTAAACCCGTCCATGGGCGATTAAGTACACGTTTAATTATGTAAACAGCATATATTCAGATCAGCCTGTGTATCTGTTGTGTCTGTCTAAGATCAACAATGTTGACATATTACTAACACAAACTTGTAAGAAGCTCCTGTCAACTTGCGTAGATTCTAACTGAGCAGGTTTACAGGCTGATCTGAACTTTCACTGGTAAACATTAAGCGCTAAGTTAGGTTGGTGGAATTGTAGTCTGATCAGATGTGCATTCGAATAGTCTGATCAACATATACACTATTCACTTATATCATACACAAAGTTGTTAGAAGACTTCTGATCAGCCTTCGTATTCATGCTCTCAATGATATTTGAGTATTTTCTTGGATTTGGTTTCTGGCAAAATTATTAAAATAAGGGATTCCATAATGTTTGTTTCCGGTGTTTGAGAGTTTTATGAACTCGTAGATAATTCGGTGCTGTGCATAACAGTTTGGTATAGGTTGTTGCCTTAATGTGTCATAGGACGGACAAACTAATACAAAATGAAGCTCATTTTCAAAAGTCCAGTCCAGTTTCAAATATTAATTCATGGGACGAGAGCCTAAGCTTAGATAGGATATTTTTTTATTTTGGAAAAGTTAAAATGTCCAAATAGCTCGAGAGTTCAAATGTTTATTTTAACTGTCCGAAGAGTGAAAGAGATATGATTAGCATTAATTTTCATGCCAGGTACATCTATACATATCTCTTAGCCGTAGCTAAGGTACATATAAATTAGTATTTACAGACTCTGGATAGAACCAAATCTCGTGAAATCTTGCATGTTACAAGATATCTCGAATTTAGATGACCAGTTAACCCTATTTACATCAGAGTATGCCTCATGCCTATTTCACATCCTGTCACAGGAACATTGTAATTAATACAGGTGGTCGTCGTGTTTTCATGCTTTCACAAATCTACTAATAGACTACAGTAGGTCACAAGAGTTAAAAAGTATTATTTATCACTAAGTAAGGTTGGTGAAATTGGACTCTGAATCTATACTGTTCGCAAAAGTCAATTTGTACCTTTTCCCATGCACGGACTCATAAATCCTTTAATAATGTATCTGTTATTAGATGTATGCATTTTAATATAAAGGATTAGATTTTATAATCAATACTTTTAAAAGTTGTTTACATAGGTCTTTACCGTGTACAAATGAAAAATAAACGATCAATATTTAGATGTTTATTGTACTGGAAAGTGAAATTATTACTCTAATTTTATCTCAGACTTATGATTCTTATATTTCAAGACAACTGTAACGTTACGGCTCGAACTACGATGAATTAATGAATAAATTATATTTGAAGGTAGGAAATGCTCGATGGTTTCCTTATCAATATTGGTCATAGTTATGTCTTGGGAGGAATCAATGTTGACCTCTCCAATATGAAGCTAGGTCAATAAAGAGAGTTATGAATATGTAAACAGGACAGTATTTAAAGATGGCTCAGAGCCGCTTCAGGGAGAAAGGGAAATACAGCTAGAAGCCAAGGCAGGAGGAAGAGAGAGGAGGGAGCGGGTGTTAGAACTACATCATGTAGAGGTGCTGCCTAGATCAGACTCTTGGGCGAGAATGCGGGCTAAGAGTGTAGAGATCCTCTCTGCGGGGACCAGAGTGGAATATATGGTATTAGAAATGATGTCGCGCAGAGATTATTGCCACTTTCGGCTAATGGAACATTTACTTAAATATCTTGGTAAAAGGAGGCACGACTAAAATGACTATTGATGTTGTTAGATGTTCGATGTGTCAGGGCGTATTATGTGTGAGAAGTAAATATTAAATAGTATGTTAGTCACCTAGACTTGTTGAACTTAAATATTAAATAGTTTTACAACGCATCGCGAAGTACTAAGAGTCATACGAAAACAAGCCAAAGATAAAACGATAACATTACACAACCTTTGAACAGTTTTAAAACTTTGACTAGACTATCTTTTTTGATAAATAGTTAGTAATTCACCTCGTTATAAGCATAGGGCATACTATAAGTCTGTTCAGTACCTTTTAAGCGGACTACACCGCGTACAATAACAGTTGTGAGAAGCTCTCGCCGGCGATTTGATGCACATTAGTGTATTCATTACATTCTTTAGAAAGTACTCGAGACGTCTCTAAATTGCTGTACAGGTTTGTCCGTGTTTTTCCCCCTACTCCTTTCCAATGTACAACACATCTACAGCAGATAACTTTGAAAACATTGAGGCAAAACATTAAAACTGTTTTTAAATGAAAGTATATAATTATTGAATATAGTTAAAAACATCGTGGCTCATCATGAGCAATATCTCTCTTTGACACAATGTTTTCAAAAGTAGGCTGCTGCAAATGTACATTTCGAAAATATTTCACACGATTACCAGTTGAAGATAAAATAAGTAGGCAGATACATTGAACTATTTAAATATGGAAACTTGACGAAAACAAGCTTTCAAATAAACATGCTTAAAAACAAACAAAAAGGATGCTCCATTCTGTACCTTTTTTCTTTCCTTTTTTTTTTGTTTCTCTATATACTTTATTCTTTTTCTCTTATTCTCAATTTCTCTATCATATTGATTTAATTACTACGACTATTGTTGCCCTCTGATCACGTTGTATAATATATTGCAGAGCTGTCATTTATGTATTCTGTATTATGTACATACTCAGCATCGAAATAAAAAATATTGTAAATAATAACATGCTTTTAAAATGCTACGTTTTGCTTCATCTTTAAATGTGAGCCATAACTGTCGATAAGGACACCTTGTTTCCTATGCGAACAGTGAATATTCTGGCGGTGATTTGTATACGCACACTCTATCCCTAAAGAGTCTTCAAAGACTGTTTTACATTTAGTGACTCTATGTTAAAATATAGATATGTTTAACAGTTTTATTCAATAGTGCATTAATGTATATATACATGTAGATCAAAATAAAAACGAACTATAATTCCATTGTTCAAGATGGACGCAACATGGTGTGTGATCTTTTTTAAATATAACCTGAAGAAGGCCTATGGCCGAACTATTGAATCATAGAGTGTTTTTACTTTAATCTATATATTTAAATAGAGAGAGACGTAGCGTCAGATATGGATACCTATTTAAGAATCGAAGTATATTTTTAAAGTTAACATGAACTTCTACAATAACTGACACAAGTGTAGCATATCGCATATGAACAGAACTAAAATTTATTTATTTATCTATTGTTTGCTGTATTACCCAGCTTTCAACAATATTTCAGTTAAATCATGGCGTTTTCTGGGTAAGTTACCAGTAGTTACTAGTACCACTGGTCCTTTTATCCTGACACCAGCCAGTCAGTCGTAACTACTGTGAAAATCAACCGTGACATAATTATTGGTGTATGTCGTTTTATTGCGTAGAGCATCACTTAGTAAGTTAAAACTGCAGAGATCTACACATAAAGGTTGCATAAATATATACTTTAAATCTTTCGATTTGAATAGATATGTTATCAATCCATCTATCATCTCCTTAACCCTATATGCAGCAGACGACTTTGAAAATATCACATTAAAAATGTCGAAAATATCTCTGAATGAATGTGTAAGTATTGTTCCAAATTTCGTGCCAAAGGGAGAAATTACTTATGTTGATCATTTTCTCCTTGTGACATAACGTATAAAAATGTCGTCTGGGGCAGAGACGCCAAAATGTATCTGTATGAGGGAAAGGGTTATATATTCAAAGTACATAAACAGGTTTAATGAGCTTGTTTAATAGACGGAAACATTCATCATGTTTATGTCCTTTTAAAATGAGGGGAAAACGGGTTAAAGTTACAATTACAAAAAACTATTTGATGGTTGAATACGATACATATGCATGTAGAAGGGCCATATTTCCGTCAAAGTGTCTTGTACATTATTTGTATCTAAATCGATCGCCTAAGCGATGGAGTATAGTAGCAAATGCTACCGCTAATACATTTGAAAAATTGACAAAGAGCGGGAATTAACTGCAAACGAAACAGCTTATCAGTAGAGGACATTTGTAATCATGCATTAAATCTTTAAATAATTTGAAATTAAAGAAGAATTTTGATATCGGTCCATTGGTTCAAGTGGAGATATCGTTTGAAGATTAATGTTCATTTTACCCATTTTCTGATGCCTCCTGACAGCTAGTCACTAAAGGAAGATTTCTACTAAACTATCTTCAAATCATACTAGACTGTGCCTTTAATAAGAATGAAAGTTTTGTCATTTTGCCCCTTTACTAATGCCGTCTGACAGCCATGTTTTTAAACCAATCAATATTACTTGAAACACATTTTTTAGAGGGTCACTCAAGGAACATTTTTATCAAGCTTATCCAGAGATGAAGGATTTCGAAGTTAAGACATTTTTCACCCGTTGTGATGTAACATCAACTAGAGAATTGCATTTAATCTATATATCTTTGGACAATTTAGAAACAGGAATAGAAACAGTCCTATTAAGTTTGTTGAAATTAGACAAGTGGATTTGTTGAAATGCCACTTGAAGCTCAAGTTATTTGTTTACTTATTCTGATGCAACATGTGCGCTATGTATTTCAATCAATGGTAATTGCTTGGAAACATCATATAGATGGTCTTTAAAGGAACATTTCTACTCTTTTATCTTGAATTCAAACAAGAACTTTCATAACAATTCAGTTTTAAAAACTTGTCATGTTGCCCATTTTCTGATGCTGCCTTACTTCCTGCCATGCGTTTATTATATCAATCAATGTGGCTCGAACAATCGTTGTAAGACTGAACAAATGCATAAGCTTATCAGGATTCATTAGTCACATATGCATGAAGATGATAGTACCATATGTATATAATATAGCATAACTCTAAATTAATGTCCTATGGCATGTACCATGTAACATCTTGATTTGGATGCAGAATAAATAACAACCACCAGGCAGATCTTTCATTATGTTGGCATCATGTAAATAGTGTACACCACCGCTGCATGGCGGCATTACATTGTATTGAAAAAATAAAAAATACCCTTTACATTTACAGACAGGTAGTTGCCTAGAATGAAGAATGGGTTTAATATTGCTAGAAAAAAACTTATAGTTAAAACTACATCTTATCACCGTATTAACAGAAGTATCGTTGAAAGTACAATTATCCTAAATGAATCACAGGATACAGCATGAACCTAACGACTGGTCAAGATCCTTTCATCAAACTGCGTTTTCCCAAAGCTTTAAAAAATATCTAGAATCATTGTTGCTTCAGGTATATTACAACATAAACAGTGATTCCAGGATTCTTCTTGTTATCTTTTACAAACCATTTTGATATAAGATTCATTTCTCAATGAACTAAATCCATGTCAAAATATAGATAGCCACTGAATTAGCAGTATCACTGGTTATACTATCACGTTATGGTTTTGCACCTGACTGATGCATGTATTAACATCATCTGAGGATGAAACACGCATCTTTAACAGATTATACATAGTATATATCTTCTATCATAAATGCAGATTGATGTAGTACATGTAGAATGAAATGAACATATTTCCAGGTCAGACTTCTGCAAGTGCAACACCCGTTGAGAAATTATTTCATGATCAATTTTTCTTCCAAATCACGTTAGCAATATAGTACTAACAGCACTGTTTAACTGGAGTCGGTATGTTGTGTACATAATATAATGATGCTGATTTCTACTGTCTATGATGTTTTCGACAAGTGTAGATTAAGATCTACCCGCACATACATCACACATGAGCCAGGTGTATACTGTTTGTCCGAAGTATAACAAAGGGTTTTTACCTATACACCTAGATGCGAATTAAATTGTATGAATTTGCACGCTGATCTGTTTCTTTAACGCTCGCAAATGCATGAAGGTTTGTTTTCATTAACCAACGCTCAGTTATACATCTATTATTGAATAATAATGACACAAAACAATATGTTTTGTATCCGTAATTTCAACCGAATCACACGATTTTATTTCATAGACTTTTGTTTTTCTATGACTATAAGTTCAACACCTTATTGAGGGCTATATATTATTCAATTTACTTTTCGCAGATGATGCAGATAAACTGTTTTCATACGGTCTTTTTAACATCATAGCAGCGTTAAAATATATTCAGTATGTATTTAAATTGAAAGTTGATGGTAATGATGGTATGTGTCAATGGTAAAAACCATTTCAAGTCAACCTCAGAAACATATTTTCAATTCTTAAACATAAATCAATCATTAAAAGGGGGAAATTTCACAAATCACGAAAAAAACAAAATAGTTGAAATGTTTACTAATCTTACACGCTCGTGTTTGTTGGATGTTTTGATTAAATAATAAATTCTTCCAATAAATGGGGCAGATAAACCGGCTTAACAGTATTATTATACTATTATATATAACGTCGCTCTTCATTTCATCCCTCGATGAACATTATGTTTATAAACCAAATCAAACTCTGTGTAAACATGTAATTTAACTTCAGCGTCACTCACAAAAAATGACGTCAAACTTTGATTGATGATTACGTCATTTCTAATGCTATGTCACTATCACCGGTTTTCTCATGGAGCGGCCCATATATAATATCAGATTTAATTCAGTGTTTGATTAGAACTGTTTGTTTCGTTTTTAATGAAGAAAGTACGCACTTTCTTTGGAAAAAGTAAAACAGGATTGGTAAATCTAAATGATGTCATTTTATGAGCGAAGGGTGAGCGACTTGATATAAAACGAACACTTGTTATTGTATTGAAAAGGGACCAGTTCCTTAAACGCATTTAGTTTATTTTGAAAGGTTTTCTTGTGCAATGAATACCATTTTGTTTGAGCTAGTTTCTAAGTACTTATAAAGAAACAGGCAAATTCCTACACAGTGCCACTGAACTGAGAAAAGAATGGTTATATATAGAGAGTTTAATCAACATGGTTTTCATGATACAGGATTTAAATCCCAAGTGGAAGATTCTTGCGATATAAAAACGAGTGCGCATGGCGCACAAGTTTTAATATGCAAGAATCTCTTTCACGAGGGATTTAATTCCCAAAACATGAAAACAATGTTTATTAAACTATATATTATATACTCGGCAATAATTTTCGTTTTTAAATGACAAAATCCCTGTGCAGCTCATTACTTTTAGCTCAGAAGCGGAGCGATTTAAATGACGTCATCTGCTAGTTTTGTAGTGACGTCACTAAACGCAACCGACAAATGCCGAAAATTCCGAATATCTGGCTAGTGAGCTATATCGCACACTAGGCGATATTGCTCAGTAGACAAAACGCATGTTATCATTGAGTATATAATATAATATATATATTAATCCTTAAATGTGAGTTAAATACTATTGTACTTTGTAGATCTATTGTATTGATGAATGTTCCATAGAAAAATTATGTTTTATTATTATGTTCACAATGGACATTTCTATTTTTCAGCCATAACTTTTAGCAGTTTATTCACATGAGTTGCTAAAGTAGGCTGTCTTACGAGTAATGTGCTCTTTTGTTACTGTTTTCATAGTTTAGTTCATGTAAGATGATATGGCACCAATATGTTTTTTCTTTGCTATATGTAGCTAGTTAACTTTTCGACTGAAATATGGCACCAATGTATGTTTTGCCATAACCCTTGTCGGGTATTTCGAGCAATAAAGTTATATATAAAGACAAAAAAATGGATAAACTAAAAGTTAGACAAAAAACACAGAAGAATTTATTAAAGTCTCTTCCGGGGTTTTTCCGTTACTAAAAAAAGCCTGGCCCTCAGCTTCTATCAGTGTATTCTGTTTGTTTTTTCGTAAAAAATATGGGAAAAATGCATTGTCGTTGGTTGTTGCAATAGAGATACAGAGAAACAAACAGGACTTAAATTTCATAGATTACCTAAGGCAGACATGTAGAAAGTTATGGTTAAATGCTATCAACAGGAGACATGAAATAAGAACAAGTATGTACATGCACAAATTAGTGCAGTAGACATTTACTTAATGTTTAATTATGAGCAATGAGTAATGTAAAAAGTTGAAATCATTGTTGCAAAAGGAGAAGTTGCTTGTTTCAAGTAATTTCCCCATTTGTTACAGTTTCAAAAGTTGTCTGTATGTGTGAACATATAATGACAAGAACAAGTATGAACAAACATTTTGGACTGAAATCTTTCAAATAGAAATGTAACTAGTCTGTCACTGCTTTCTTGTACTATTAATATTGTTAATTTGAATGACACTTAGTTTTCCCACATAGGACAAATCTGCAGCAGATGTTTTTTAAAAACCATAGGACAAATAATTGAAAAACTCTTAAAGTGTGGTAAAGTAATTATTGTAGAAAGTTGAAATCATTTATAATTGTGGCAAAAGGAGAATTTGCTTGTTTTAAGTAATTTTCTCTTTTGTCACAATGTTTTCAAAAGTTGTTTATATGTTGGAAGATATAATAAGAACAAATATGTACAAACAAGTATATAGATGCAGTAAATATTTAGAAATGTTAAATTATGAAGCAGAACAAATCAATTTCAGCATTCTCAATAACTGAATTGGTTGATTGGGATTTAACGCCATTTTTAACAATTTCTTAGTCATATCACGGCGGCCAGTTCACCTTCTCATGTGTTTCAGATGAATACAGTTGTTAAAATGGCCAAAAAGTCAAAGACATCTACATCTGAATGGTGTGAGGACAGATCACTAACTAGGATTGAGGAATTTGGATGCTCATCAAGTGAAGAATTGGACATTGAACGGCAGTTCTGTGTTGACCTTCCAGTACACCCCTTTGAAGACTTTTGGAAGTTGGAGGAGGAGTTGGAGAGTAACTCTACGAAACGAAAGGCCCTGGTGAGTATTAAAGAGATTGTTGAATGATTTCTGGTGTGTAGTTTCCCTCCTACAACAATTATGCAGCAGACGACTTTGAACAAATTTTGTCAAAGAGTGGAAAATCTCTATAATTGAATGAATAAGCTATGACTAAAAGTGGAAAACATTGTGGCAAAAGGAGAAATTGCACGTTTTGTGCAATTTTTTATTTGTCACTGTTTTCAAAAAGCCGTCAGCTGCAGAGGCGTCAGAAAGCGTCTATATGAGGGAAAGAGTTAACCCTCATCTCGCAAGTCACAACTACATTAATGATGGGTATTTTGGCAAATAACTTGGATCCAGATCATCACCGAGTTACTCAGTGTCTGATCTAGATCCAAGCTGGTTGACTATACTCCAATTGTTTCGCAAATTGTCAATGTAATAGGATGGACTTTATAGTTGCAATAGACGAGAGTATGAGCACACGACAATTTGTTGCAGGGTTGCAATAAGTGTCAGTTTCTGTCTTTATAAAATGGATAAACTTGAAATAATTTCCTCAAATGAGTCGTGAGTGAGAAATCAGTTCTAATCAGGGTATATATTGCAAACTGGTTACAGTCTTCAATTCAACACTTACTAAGCCCCTCATCAATGTCTGTTACAGTTTTCGACTCACAACCACTTAATAAGCCCCAACCAATGTCTGTTACAGTCCTCGACTCACAACCACTACCTAAGCCCCTCGCCACTCTCTGTTACAGTCTTCTACTCACAACCCCATAGCCTTTCACCACTGTTTGTGGGTTGGATCCTGGTCTGGGTTGGTTCAGATTTTAATATGGGGAAGTCTTCCGGCTGACTTCTAGTTGGTGGGTGGTTCTACCTATGTGCCCGCTTGTGACTGAATGAACAGGTTGGCTTCTTTGGTCTTCCTATGCCAGTAATTAGCTGGGTGTAGCAAATTGACTGTTATGGCCATGAACTGTATATATATAAACGATAACCATTTTACCTACCGCGACGTTCGGATCTCGAACGTCTTTCACATGTAAAATTCCTCGTGTAACCTATATTCGTGATCCAAAAGAGCAATACGGGTGATTAAAAGACAAGTAGAGCTCTAGCTATGGGTAGATTTATATATTAGTTATCTCAGAATAAACATAATTCTAACTTTTTAACGGTTAAAAAGAAGCTAGCATATTCTTCTTTCAAAGTTTCACACGCGCCAAACAGGGCGGGAATGCTAATTACTGGCTTCATACAGGGTGGCAATAGTCCATTGATCGTTACACACATTTTGTAATTATCATAGTATGTATTGGCATGCACAGATATACTTGACGGCCTATATTACCTGCAATTCCAGACAAAACATCTACAACACTTTTGATTCGGAATCATCCACTATCGTTTCCTCAAATATGGCGGCAGCCTCGATTTCAGTTAAAGTACCCGGATGTAACGTGACAGTTTGATGACGTTTTACAGACGTCACTGCACGAATATGTGAATAAAACGCATCCATATATGATTCAGTAAAATTTTATTCTGAAGATGTTCTATTTAGACTCTGTGTAATAAGGAATTATTTTATTTCCCATTTTTAGAAATGTGGCAATTGAAAATTTCATATTTTATAGCTATCTATAGTGTAACAATTAAGCATGTTATTTGTTAAATTAAGTGTTTGATTATCAGTATGTTTTTAAAATGTAGTGCACATTAAACGTCTACTACATTTGTTTCAAAGTCTCCACTTATCTAAAATGTCCATATGGTTTTGGTTACCAATACGTACTAAAAACGCATGGCAGACGCATGGCAGACGTCAACTGTTTTTTTTTTCAAAGTTTTCACTTAGTGTCCATATGGTTTTGGTTACCAATACGTATTAAAAACGTATGGCAGACGTCAACTGTATTTTTTTCAAAGTCTTCACTTAGTGTCCATATGGTTTTGGTTACCAATACGTATTAAATCGCAAGGCAGACCTCAACCGTTTGTTTTTTCTTCAAAGGCTTCACCTAATGTGCACATGGTTTGGGTGAGTGTATACATATCAAAATCCCCATGGTTCAAAAATTGCATAGTACTCAAAATTCCCATGGCTAAAATGACAGGCTATTCAAAGGTGTTGAAGAGGACGTGTCAATATGTTTTCTTTGTTGTCTGATGAAAACTTATGTATGTAGGAAAGGGAATATGCTAATATAAGTCAAGTGAAAGCCAAATGAAATAAGGAGCAAATTTAATCATTTTAATTCATAAATATGCATCATTTAATTTAATTGTGCAGAAATTATAGATAATATGAAAAAGTTTAAAAACTGTTTTATCAAATAAATCATATACTGCAAGCACTGTTTTTATTCTATTTTAGCACATTTCCACATTAGCACAAGTCCACAAAATCACATGGCATTTCAAACACCGAGTTAATTTTATTCTTATCACATGTTGAATACGCGACAGAATTTCCGCAAGGAACTCGGCACCACTCACATACTGAACACATAGGTATTTTAGCCTCTGCTGATGTGCGTGTTTTGCCTTCTTAACACGTTTCATCGTCGGTTCACCAAGGTCACACCGAAGAATGTCAGCTGCCACCATAAATTGTTGCATCTTTTCCAACGCATTTCACAACATTCCAAAGAGAAGGGTTGTTATGTCCCACCAGATGTTTAAATGAATAATTCACGAGTCGCACTGATTATTTGTGCAGTCCTGGTATTCAATGGTGGCACTGTGTACATTCCAAAGTACTGGGGGAATCTAGGCGATAAGCACCGGAACCTCATATGCCCGCTTGCTGACATTACTGCACGAAATGAGCCGTTCACACAATTTGAGTCAAAGTACTCCACCAGGCACTGCAGTTGTTGAGGGGCTTGTTCGCGAAAGACCGCCATGCCGTCTATCACGTCGTTGGATGGCAGAATTGCAAGATCATCAAGCTTTGCGCAGAATGTCCTAACCTCATCATCATTGTTATAGTCAGACTGCAAACCCTCTGATTGAACTCTTCTCCAGCCTGCAGGCAGGTAGCCTCGGTTAGATGGTATAGAAGCATCCCTGTATATGAATGTTGTATGTGAAGACAGTTCTGACGGCATTGTGTATCGCTACCTCGTAGTCTGCCATGATGCGCTCTGGGTTGGGTCTAATACCTCGCTGCAGACACACATCTAGTGGGGGAAGTCAGCATCTCTTCATATAGTCTGTTGCTTAGAGGGCATGCAAGAGTATGTATACATCTGAGGCACAAAAGTAACTGAGGGGCAAACGAATCACGAACAGTTGCTGGAACTGAGAGGGGATTGTTGAATGTGTACCGTCCATGAACCAGCTTGCGCTTTCTAGAAAGCGGAGACTGTCACAGTGGCAAACATGAGGATACGGCTATCTGGCGACTCGTTGTCATATATGACATTGGTTAAATAAAAACAGGGAATAGAACAGGAATGTCACGGATTGTGGATGGATTTTTTGGTGCCGTACCCTTCGAAGCACGTCGCACAGTTTGCTTCAGAAGCCTGACAGGACCAGCAGCAACGTCATCTGCATTTGTTTCAAAGTCATCATTTAGTGTCCATATGGTTTTGGTTACCAATACGTATTGAAAACGCATGTCAGACGTCAATTGTTTATTTTTACAAAGTCTGCACTAAGTGTCCATATGGCTTTGGTAACCAATATGTCTTAAAAACGTATTGCAGACGTCAACCTTTTATTTTTCAAAGTTTTCACTTAGTGTCCATGTAGTTTTGTTACCAATACGTATTGCAGACGTCATCAGTATTTGTTTCAAAGTCATTACTTAGTATTCACATGGTTTTGGTTACCAATACGTAATAAAAACGCATGGCAGACGTCAACTTTTTATTTTTTCAAAGTCTTCACTTATTGTCAATATCTTGTTGGTTACCAATACGTTTAAAAAACGTATGGCAGACGTGTACAGATTTTTTTTCTAAGTCTTCACTTAGTGTCCATATGGTTTTGGTTACCAATACGTATTCAAAACGCATAGCACACGTCAACTGTTTATTTCCTCAAAGTCTCCAACTAGTGTCAATATGGTTTTAGTTACCAATACGTATTAAAAATGTATGGCAGACGTCATCTGAATTCGTTTCAAAGTCATCACTAAGTGTCCATATGGTTTTGGTTACCAGAACGTATTAAAAACGTATGGCAGACGTCAACTGCTTATTTTTTCAAAGTCTTCATTTAGTGTCCATATGGTTTGGGTAACAAATACGTATTAAAATCTCATGGCAGACGTCCACTGTTTATTTTCTCAAAGTCTTAACTTAGTGTCCATATGGTTTTGGTTACCAATACGTATTAAAAACGTATTGCAGGCGTCATCTGTTTTTGTTTCTAAAGCTTCATTTTGTGTCCATATGGTTTTGATTACCAATACGTATTAAAAACGTATGGTAGACGTCTACTGTATTTTTTCTCAAAGTCTTCACTTAGTGTCCATTTGGTTTTGGTTACCAATACGTATTAAAAACGTATTGCAGACGTCTACTATATGTCTTCACTTATTGTCCATGTAGTTTTGGTTACCAATACGTATTAAAAAACGTATTGAAGACGTCTACTATATGTCTTTACTTTGTGTCCATTTGGGTTTTGTAACCAATACGTATTAAAAACGTATTGTAGACGTCTAGTATATGTCTTCACTTAGTGTCCATTTGGTTTTGGTTACCAATACGTCTTAAAGCCGTTTGGCAGACGTCTTGCAGACGTCTATAGTGTTCCAATTTGCTCCGAAACGTATTAAGCACGTAGTACAAACGTCTTGCATACCAACACCCATAGGAGACGTTGCTGTCACCGAAACGAATGGTTCACTGGGAAGTGATATATGTTTGGAACGGCTTGTATGCATTGAATGCATTTCTACAAACGTTTCAAAATTGTGGTCTTCATTATCAGTCAGACGAAGATGTTTATCATGGAGACAGTATAAGATATGATCGCATGAAACGGATATAATTAGGCCCTCTGAGTTCTATTCCATTGATGGATTGGTTCGTTTCAACTCAAGAAGTGCACACTCCTGACGGTCCGAGGAGCATACTCTTTGATGATCTAGTCTAGGTCAATACTACTAGCAATAACCTGCTAAGGAGGGAAGCACATCCATATGTTCATAGAATGTTGCATTTTAACTGGTAAGAGATGTTATATATTTATTTTCATGTTTCCAGTTCCGAAATGTAGCGAACACCAGTATACGATGGGTGTGTGACGGACAGAGGGATTGTCTAGATCATTCGGACAAAAACGCCGTTATATGTCAGAGTAAGTAGTAGATATGTGTGTCCTGTCGTCTAGCTTGTTTAATGAAGTGAGTCCGTGCGTGGAAAAGAAGGGAACGACTTGGCTTCTGTGAACAAAAAAGATCAAGATCAGGCTTTGCGAATTCTGATGTGGATCTACAATGTTCACATGTTACTTGCAAAAGCTTTTGAGAACATTCTGTCTATGTGTGTTTTGTTCTGTAAGACTAAGCCTACACTGCTAAAAAATACACACTTGTTCCTTTTCTCGTATCATATATAACATTGTCTGATGATAACACTAATTTATTAACGACAGGCATGTGATTGATGTAATTTGGACGGTTTTGCAATATATCAAACTGTTCGGTCTTGTTACCTTGACTTTAAACTTTGACCTACCATGAGGAATACCCCGTGACCGAGTAGGTCGGGGATTTGGAACCTAGCGTTGGTGTGGTCATTGTGGAATGCTCTTAGGCAAGGCACATTTCCTAGTAGTGGTTTGTTTACCAAGGGATTTTTCATAAGTGAACTGTCGCCGTGATATAACTGAACAAATGTTGAAAACGGCCTAAAACCCCACCAAAACAAACGCACAAATTAATAACCCGAGAAGGGTCATGTATGTTTCATAAACACATGATTTGAATATATTTGTAGGTACTAAGTGCGGTATACAGAACATAGGTCCTGTAGCACGAAAACTCATTGGCGGTTCTGACGCCCGTGTGGGCAGTTGGCGATGGATGGCTTCCATACGTGTTATCTTCCGGTCTGGTATACAGAGTAGGACACTGTGTGGTGGGACTTTGATAGACAGAAACTTGGTCGTCAATGCTGCGCACTGCCTTGGTCAGTAAGTATTCAATAATACTAAGACTGATTAACCAATTCCCACATACTGCAAATTTGGAGCAGACGACGTTGAAAACATCTAAGCAAAAATAGGGAAAATCTAAAAGGGAAAATTTGATAATTGACAACAGCTGAAAACATTGTGTCATTTGACGATATTGCTCGTTTTGAGCAATTTCTTCTTTTGTCACAATGTTTTAAAAAAGTAATCGGCTGTCGTCTGAAAGTGTCTATATGAAGGAAGTGTTAATTGATTCGGCTAAACGACATTATCAACACATGTTCGCTCACTCGATTGGTGATGGATCCGTTCACATACATATATGTTTCCTGTCTTTCCCACACCGGTGCTCAACACAACACGATTTTAAGCAACTGGCTGCTTTTCCACATATACTGTTAGCCCATTTGTGTTAGACAAATAAAGCTTGTCGAATTAGCTTTTGTCAAACGTTGTTCAGATTATTGGCAGGGCTGGATTTTGAATTTACAACTCCTGTCTTAAAAAAAAATAGATTAGTATAAGTGTGGAAGAACACCTTCCATCGCATTCACGCTAAAGGATCCAATGGACCTTGTTTGACTTATAAGTGAACAGTGTAGATTCAGATCAGATTGCACAGATTCGCTGGCACCGGATCTACATTGGGCGCAAATGCCTCACGGTTAGTGTTCGTAGAGCGCCGCTAATGAACGTCCCTTATCTAGAGTTCTGATGATTATCATGATAATAGTCACACTCATGTTCTCTCCTCATTATTATAATCATTATCGTCAAAGGTTCTCATTCATGCACTGCACCACCAATGTTCTTGTTGTCAGCGTCATGTGGAATATCGGTTCCTTATATTACCTCGGTTTGTACTCGGAATTTCTCAGATACTTTGTTTCCTCTATGATATGATTCATGATGGTTCATGCCTAAGCATGCCGTGCAGGCTAACCCGGACAGAAACTGTTCACCTTCTGTGGATTTTCTGTTACAGGAGCCATTACCTTATACCTCTATCCCGTGGAGGCGGAATGTGTCGGCTCGGATTAGGCTGATATGTGTCGATACATTACGCAGAGTCCATACTATTAGTTTTTCTCGTGGAACGGCTCATATATGGAGCACTGTATTTCGTATAAAGTGACACTACAGCTAGTGGTATAGCCCACTATTAAACCTTTTCAAAAATTAATTGCAATTATTGAACATAGTAAAAAAGTAAAAATTTGCAAAATGAGATATCGCTTAACATAAGCAATCTCCATAATACTCAATGTTTTCTTAAGTCGTCTGCTACAGATGGGTCGATAGTCGATAGTCTGTAAACAACAAACTCCCCTCTGTATAAGAAAGCTCCTACCAGGAACAAACGACACTAACTTTATCCACTGAAATTACCAACGTCACTTCCAGATCAATGTAAAAAAACCAAAACAAATACACGTTTAATATCCAATCCGGATGCGGTGAGGTACCTTTAATACTAAACACTGATAAGCGCACATTCTAAACACAATTTGGATGAGGTGATTTACCTTTAATGCAGTACCTATACATGTAGAGGCGAAATCCTAATATCAAACTCAGAAGTGTTGATGCACCTTTTATACCAGATTCCGATGCGGTGATGTACCTTTAATACCAAACACTTATAAGTTGATGTACCTTATATACCAAGTTAGATGTGGTAATGTATATGGAACGCCATGACTGTCTTAGTATGACTTGTTTGCTTATATACGGTAGATATTTCATTATGTGTGGTACGTTTTTCTTTATATGCTGTACTATATTGGTTATATGTAGTGCAACTCTTCTTATATGTGGTGGTACTGTCTTTATATGCAGTGCATTCGAATTTGTGTGCAGTACAAATACCAATATGTGCAGTAGATTTGTTATTGTGTGTGGAGTTCCATATAAAAGGATTCATACATTGGCTGACATTGCGTTATGAAAGTTTTGTAAAGTACATCAGACCTTCTGGATTAGATATTGAGAATACATCATCATCCTAAGGGTTTGGTAATATGAATTAAGGCAAAGCCTCAGAAAGTTTCGGAAAGTGCATTCAGTCTCAACAGATTTAATCACGTACTAAGCTGTTGTGCACTAACGCTTTTACTATTTGCTCAATTGATAATAGAGCTGTCACCCAAAAAAAACCAAAACATTTCTGGCAACTGAACTTGAAATCAGACAAGCAGTTGCAGAGGAAAAACGTTTACATTTGTCATTTTACCATTTTTCTTATGCCACATTTCAGCATTGCTTTGAACTAATCAATATCCCTTGAACAATTTATGTAGAGGGTTAATTAAAGAACGTTTTTTGCCAAACTATCTTGACATAAGACATGCAATTTAAGAGGAAAATTGTTATTTTACTCCCTTTCTGATACTTTTTGGCAGCATTGATCTTAAACCACTCTGGAAAGGGCAGCGTAATGTTTTTTTAAGCCAAATTATCTTGAAACTAGACCCTACACTCTGATAATGCCTAGCAACATTTGTTTTTATTTAATAAATATGACTTGAATAAGTGTATGGATGGTCACATAGGGAAAATGAATGCAACAGTGATATAACTTTGAAATTATACCTGCAACTTCCTTTTCCCATGCCACATGCGGATACTATTTTTCAACCAATCAATATGATTTGAATATTTTTAGGGTTACATAAGGAACGTTCCTGCCAAGTTATACAGAAATACCAGAATACCTAAACATTGTGTCACTTTAATTCTTTTCTGATGAGGTAGTTTCCAGAATTCAACACAGAATTTATTCCTTTGAACATTTTGAAAGAGGACACCAAATCAATATTTCTGTGCAGTTCAGTTAAAATTGGTCAAGTAGTTTAAAAGCAGTCATTGTTTAAATAAATAGTTGCTAGTGGATATTGCATGATGGATTGAGGATTATCACAAAAGCTGTGCTGATATTGAATAAATTGTATGTATTTAGCTACAGTGTAATTTTTCCCCTACTGAGATTTGAACTCAGAACTCCTGGCTAGACCAGGTGTTTTACCAGTTAAAACTATAAGGTCTCAAAATGTAGCTAAACACATTTAATTTACGATCAAATTGTCCTCAAAGAAAGTCACATTTAGTAAATGCCTCATGTTCTTTACCAAAAAAAGGAATTCCTAATAAATCAGAGCTTGTGATAGTTTAATTGTAATTCAAACAAGAGCTCCAAAGGTCACAAAATAATGACTGTCCTGTTTTTTTGAGACCAAGTTGAGTGATAATTGGTTGTACGTCAGGCAAATTTAGAGAGCGAACACTGTTAGTACAGTTTTGGCCATTCCGAGGGACATAAGTGTGTAGTGACTAAGATAACATGGTAAGTTATTGAACCTGACCAAGATATTCTGCCCATCAACATATTGTCTAAATTTGGTGATGATCGGATAAAGGCTTCACAAGTTATTTAGCTGACAAGACCAATTTTAGGTAATTTCTATAATAAAAGGGTGATAACTCTCGATTGACTGAAGCGATATGGCTAGTTATCTAACTTGTCCGAGATATTATGCCAATACACATTCTGACAAAATTTGGTGTTGATAGGTCAAAGGCTTCTAAAGTTATTGAGCTGACAAGACAAATTTTAGGTAATTTCTATAATTAAAGAGCGATAAATCTGGATTGACCAAAGCAATATGGCTAGTTATCGAACTTGTCTGAAATATTATGCCAATACACATTCTGTTCAAATTTGGTGATGATTAAACAAAGGCTTCTAAAGTTATTGAGCTGACAAGACCAGTTTTAGGTAATTTCTATAAATAAAGGGCAATAACTCTCGATTGACAGAAGCGATATGGCTAGTTATTTATTTTGTCCGAGATTTTATGCCAATACACTTTCTGACCAAAATTGATGATGATTGGCCAAAGGCTTCTTAAGTTATTGAGCTGACAAGACCAATTTTAGGTAATTTCTATAATTAAAGGGCGATAACTCTCGATATAGCTAGTTATCAAACGTGTACGAGATATTATACTAATTCACATTCTGACCAAATTTGATGATGATTGGACAAAGGCTTCTTAAGTTATTGAGCTGACAAAATACTGGTGGCGCCCGCCTGTACGCCTCAGGTAAAACTATAATACGTTCCGTTAAAAAACGGGCGTATAAAAACCTAACAAATTATGCTTTTCTAACATTGAATTGTTATCTTACAACAATATAATATTCTTATTACTGATTATACTTATGCAACCATGTCCCTTATATCATCTCATGTATTTGCTATGTAAAACATGAGTATAAGAAGTTGTTCAAATGCATTTACCAGTAGAATAAGCCATGTTTTTCAAGGATTGAGATAATTTAATCAATATTTGAAGAGGATGAACAATTGGGCCAAATTATTTTTAAATCAGGCCAGTATTTTCAAAACAAATGTATTTCCATTGCAAAGAGGATAAGCATTAAAGAACATTCTTATGAAGGTGGATTGCAATGGACAAAGTGGTACAGATGGAGACATTGTTTAACACTTTCCCACTTGTAAATGACATTTGAAATCGCTGTGGCAAAGGGAGATAACGCTGATAGTGAATATTTCATCCTTTTGCAAGTTTAGCTTTTATCCAAAGAGATTTTCCATATTTTGGCCTAGCTTTTTTTAATGCTGTCTTTGGGAAAGGGATATGAGGATGGAAAAAAAGTTCAGAACAAGCTTTAGACCCTAGTTTGGAAGAAACAAACAACTTAAGTTTAACCCTTTCCCTCATATGGACGTTTTCTGATGCCTCTGCAGCAGACGGCTTTTTGAATACAGTGACAAAAGAAGAAAATGCTCAAAATGAGCAATTTCTCCTTTTGCCACAATGTTTTTCTCTTTAAGTCATAGGTTGTCCATTCAATTATAGAGATTTTCTATCTTTTGACAAAATACGTTCAAAGTCATCTGCTGCAGAATTGTCGTACGACGGAAAGGGTTAATCATATTGAGCAATTATTTCAACTCTTATCAATAATTTTACTTTCATTTAAAGATATTTTCCATTTGTTTTGCTTAGATGTTTTCAAAATGGTCTGTTGCATATTTATTTTATGTGAGAATGGATTTAGGTTAATATATTTTATTTAAACTGATATTCCATTCTAATTTGGTGCTACACCCCTACACTCCTGCTTCATCATTAATTCAATTATACTGTGCAAAGACAAAAAAAAAAAAACTTTGTAACAAAGAACAATAGGTGACTAGGTCAAACTGAATACACTTTGTGGCAACATAATATATAAACAATGTTGTTATGCCTGTCAGTAAAAATAGCCATATTCAAGAATGCAAATCTTTTAAGTTGACATGCACAGTACATTTCACTTATATGAATCAATACAATCTTTTCACAATTGAAGGTTATAAGTTCATGCTAATCTAGTTTAACTGCCAATTTATCAAAGAATAATTTAAACAGACATCATCAATTTAATGCTTTAAAGCTTTCCTTCATATGACAAATCCGCAGTAGAAGACTTTGAAAATGTCTACTAAAATAATATATTATATAAGGAACATCTCTATAATTGTTAAAACCTATATAGAATGAAGATAATTTGCCACACATTGGTCAACATCAGCCCCTTTGAATGAATGTTAAAATATTTCATTTCATGTTGCCAGACGCATCCTAAACTTTTTATCAACTGAAAACAACATCAGGGGCTGCGCCCCCGAACCCCTGCAATTTCAATCTGAAAGAACAAGTTTAGTTGCACACATTAAAAAAAAAAATTGTTTACATCTTATTAGAAACCAGCATGTACATTCCAGCTTGCAAAATCCTTGATTGTATTGACTGTGTAGTGGACATGTACTAACATTATATGTTTAAACTTTAACCTATATGAATCCATAAAATCTTGTCGTAATTGAAAGTAGCAACAGAGTTAAGTAAATTCTGATTGAGAAGAAACTTTTTTCACCAGTGTGCCTATAACACAGTGGACGGCCTCGGCAGTGTTTTGGTAGAACGTCTGCCTTTGGTGCGGGTAGTCCCACTTTTATTTGGACTGGGATGCGGGAGGTCGCGAATCCGATCCCCAGTCGGGTCAAGCCAAAACCTTAAAAAATGGTAGTTGTGACTGCCATTCTTGATGCTCAGGGTTGCGGGGTTAGCATTAGAACTGACTGGCTGGTGTCAGGATGAATGGACCAAAAGTACTGGTAACTTACCCAGTACACGCCATCAGATAACTAGAGAATTGTTGAAGGCGGTGTAAAAAACTAAAACATTTAAATACACACCAAACAATGACACAGTTAAGAGACATAGCCAGTACAAGAGGTAGCAATGCCATAAAGCCAAAGTGTAACTGTACGGTGTCAGGTAAAATTTACTACTTGTCATAATGA
The DNA here is from genome assembly GCA_031761405.1 of Serripes groenlandicus. Classification (NCBI taxonomy): domain Eukaryota; kingdom Metazoa; phylum Mollusca; class Bivalvia; order Cardiida; family Cardiidae; genus Serripes; species Serripes groenlandicus. The sequence continues at coordinate 92,637,053 of JASEVX010000004.1, forward strand.
CTGTTCATTGGTTCAAACCAGTACAAATGGGCAACTTGGATAGGGAATTGTCTTTTCTACAGATCTGCTAAGGTTCATTAGATTCTACACATTCACACGGATGGACCCACCAATTGATCACTTATAATTGATAAGCTGATCCATCGGTTAAATGAATAAAAATTGGTATTAACTACTAAATATAAAGAATGTTATCTTTATCCATTAAGAAGTAACAATAACAAAATCTAAACCATCACTATAATGTCTTCCTCAAGGCGACGCGAGATTACAACATATATGAACAGAGAATATCTTCAGTGGTTCTACTTATCAGAGAAGCAGATGAACGAAAGACGAAACATACTGTTCACAACTTCAGACTTGACTTCAAGTGCGTAAAACATTGTAGGGTACGAAACGGAATCCTAGTTTCATTTTAAGCATTAAGAAGCATTGGACATGTCTGACATGGAAAGAATGTTGCGAGGTGCTTATACAAACTATTTATATAATCATACTTGTGAGGATGCAGCTCAAACTTACATGATAGCTCGGCAAAACACTCCGAGTCTGCACATTTTGGTTGTCTTTACAAGCATGTTAAACACGAACGGCAACTCTAATGTAACGGGAACATTGCAAATAATGATCATGTTTCGCACAAGTATGGTTTCGTGACACAAAGATTAAACAAAACAACATGACTCCCATTGGGCCTCGCAATAAACATATAATGTGACAAATTTGCCTAAGAATAAACTGAGTGACCACGATTTGTGACAAATGTGCCATGATCAACAGTTTTGAATGAATCACGCTAGCACCAGCTTACCTGACGGTCGTTGACTTTCAGCAGTTATGGACAGCTTAACGCAATAAATCCATTGAACAGATATCTAAATGATAAAATGACGGGTGTTTCCTGTATTGTGTTACCAACGAACGCATATCGGATCTACTAGATCGAAAAATTTAATCGAGTCGATACGGGCCAGAGGTCAAGAATCCGACATTTTTAACGTGGTTAATGAAAAGCTTGAAAGTTGAATGCGCTTAGTGACATTGTCGTCATTTTTATGGAATTGTTCTCTGAACAGAATCTTCGATACATGTTCAATGATGTAAACATTTGATATACAGTCTGAATTCGGAAAATCGGAAGACCGAGTAGCCCCGAATTGCCCACAGAGTTCGTTTTGTAACAAGCAAAAATAGCACCATAGTATATGTGACCTTTGACCCTGACTGTAAGAAGTTTCTAACCGAAACTTTATTAAAGCTACATAACCGCCTCTCGAATTGATATTAGGAATACATCTCTGCATATGGAGTTGGTATTACAGGTACATTTATGGAACGCCTTAACTGCCTTATTTGACGTTACAACTTGATGTTCAGTTGCAACATCATTACATATGACGCTTTCACCTTGATATGTGACCCTTTTATATATACATGTGACAACATTTCTAATACATGTGCCTGTTTTATAATAACATGAGACTGAATAATCATTTTGTGTGGTGGAGTCAACATTGCGTGTGGCAACAATTCTTATACATGTGACGGTTATATCAGTATACGCTCTATGTAATGCTCTTGTTATTACGTGTGGCCAAATGTTCTATACGTATAACCAAATGTTCTATACGTGTGGTGGAGTCAACATTGCGTGTGGCAACAATTATTATACATGTGACGGTTATATCAGTATACGCTCTATGTAATGCTCTTGTCATTACGTGTGGCCAAATGTTCTATACGTGTAACCAAATGTTCTATACGTGTGACCAAATGTTCTATACGTGTGACGAAATGTTCTATACGTGTGCCGAAATGTTCTATACGTGTGACGAAATGTTCTATACGTGTGACGAAATGTTCTATACGTGTGACCAAATGTTCTATACGTGTGACCAAATGTTCTATACGTGTGGCCAAATGTTCTATACGTGTGACCAAATGTTCTATACGCGTGACCAAATGTTCTATACGTGTGACCAAATGTTCTATACGTGTGACTAAATGTTCTATACGTTTGACCAAATGTTCTATACGTGTGGCCAAATGTTATATACGTGTGACCAAATGTTCTATACGTTTGACCAAATGTTCTATACCTGTGGCCAAATGTTCTATACGTGTGACGAAATGTTCTATACGTGTGGCCAAATGTTCTATACGTGTGACCAAATGTTCTATACGTGTGGCCAAATGTTCTATACGTGTGACCAAATGTTCTATACGTGTAATCAAATGTTCTATACGTGTGACCAAATGTTCTATACGTGTGACCAAATGTTCTTTACGTGTGACCAAATGTTCTTTACGTGTGAACAAATGTTCTTTACGTGTGACCAAACGTTCTATACGTGTGACCACGTGTTCTATACGTGTGACCAAAGGTTCTTTGCGTATGACCAAATGTTCTATACGTGTGATCGCATTCTTAATACATGTGACGGTACTATCATAACATGTGACAGAAAAGCCATTTTGTGTGGTGGAGTAAACATTACATGTGATAGTTTTACCCTGATGTGTGACTCTGTTATGTATACATGTGACGACATTTCTAATACATGTGACCTTGTAATCATTATATGTGACAGAATTGTCATTCCAAGTGGTAGTTCCACCTTGATATGTGACGACACTTCTAATACATGTGCCGGTTTCATCATTACATATGACAGAAAAGTCATTTTGTGTGGTGGAGTAATCTTTACGTGGGATAGTTTCACCCTGATGTGTGGCTTCTTTATTTATACATGTGACGACATTTAGGGATAGTTCACCCCTCGTGGTTCCACTTTTGTTAGTAACTCACGAGCTCCGTTCCTAACTCTTACACGATCTCCAATAGTCGTAACTTCTATGTTGATTATTTGTGTGTCAGTAAGCGATAGAATAGTATCCAATTCAGTCTTTTGTTCATAAAACGTCTCGATTAAACCATGTAAACCTAATGATTCTAACAATGTTGCTATATTTGCCGCCATCTTGTTCGTTAAAGTACCCAAAGAGAACAAACTATTTTATTTATATATTTTATTGACTAAAGTATATCATAACTACATAATTGTTTATAATATATCGAAAAAATAATTAATAAATGTCGATTTCGGTGAATTTGAGGTCGATTTCGGCCTCAGGGTCGATTTCGGAGGTCGATTTCGGTCTTATGTCGATTTCGGTGAGTCCAGGGACTCACGGAAAGGTGTTCACATAGGGCGAGTTCATATGGGATCCGAGAACAGCCCGAGTGCTCTCGGAATCCATTTGAACGGTGATACTTTTAACCTTAGTGACGTCATTTTGACCTTTTGACCCGAACCCTAATAACCCACCCAAAGCCTGGGGTTTCTAGCATTTTAAAATGGCGACCAACGATGCTTATTACTCATTCGGAATACTCGGTTATGAATGCTTCACCAATGGATGATGAAGGATTACGGAATTACCTGAGTAGTTCCGAATGGTTTACTACTAAGACGAGGAATGGAAAGCATTAGTGCGCATGTTTTCTGAATTTATATTTAGACATGACGTACAGTTCTCTATCCTAGAGAAGCCCATCTGAACTCGACCATATATAGATTGAACCGCCACACGTATAGAACCTTTGGTCACACGTAAAGAACATTTGGTCACACGTAATGACAAGCGTTATATTCCCCAAACGTATTGTTATAACAGTTTATATATTAAACGAAGTTACTTTTCTGTCACACATAATGATGAAACCGTCGCATGTATTATAGGTATCATCACATGTATAAATAAAACCGTCTCATATCAAAATGAAACTACCATACGTAATATTGACTCCACCACATGGAATGACAAGTCTGTCACTTATAATGATATAACCGTCACATGTATTGGGAATTTCGTCACATGTATGAATAAATGTGTCACATATAAGGGTGAAACTACCACACGTAAATGTTGTCTCCAACACACGAAATGACATTTCTGTCTCATGTAATGATAAAACCGTCACATGTATTAGAAGTGTCGTCACATGTATTAATCAAAATGTCACACATCAGGGCAAAACTACCACACGTAATGTTGACCCCACAACATGAAATGACAATTCTGTCACATACAATGATATAACCGTCACATGTATTAGAAATGCTATCACATGTATGAATAAATGTGTCACATATAAAGGTGAAACTGCCACACATAATGTTGACTCCAACACACAAAATGACCTTTCTGTCGCATGTAATGAAAAAACCGTCACATGTATTAGAAGTGTCGTCACATGTATGAATAAAAGTGTCACATATCAGGGTAAAACTACCACACATAATGTTGACCCCACAAATAAGGCAGTTACGGCGTTCCATACGGAGCGGTAACTTACACATTAACTGATGGGCCTGTGTTTCCCGTCTGTGTACTTTTGATGAATGAAAGTGGTAAAAGTTTGTGTACACCAATCTCGTCATTTTGAACTTTCACATGATACAGACAGTTTAGCACCTTCGAAGAAGTCTTCAGGTACTTCAGCCTTAAATATGTTTTTGCAGAAGACGATATGGGTCCCTTGGCACGTTTTGTATATTTTTCTAGAAGGATACACGAGTTTGTGATCACGTTTTGAATTTGCCTCATTTATTTTAATATTGTTAAACCCTATATGAACCAATCAAATATAAACCACGTCACTATGGCAAATAATCGCTTTGCATTTGAGAGCCGTTTTACTTAAACGGCGATTCAACAAGACTTCTTTTCACATGGCGCTGTCTCAAATTTAAGTAACAACCAGTGTCATTGAAGAACAATAAATACAAACACACACACCCAAACGAGATGCAAAGATGCAAGCTAACTTGTTTGTCTTAGATGTTTTTCAAGTCTTTTTTTTTTTTGCAAACACATGAAGAAAGACATATAAGACATGTAGTAAATTGACACATTTTACACACAATACTAAGGAAACGGAAAATGTGTTGGTTCTGGTACAAATCGCCTTCTCCCACAATGTTTTCAAATATCTTATGATGTATTAGGCTTTCGAAATGATCTGTATCTGGAAAGGGATGATATTACCGAACATGATGACATCGTGTTTCAATTAGCTCATCTTCCTTACCAATATTTAATTTAGTTCTGAGTATATTTGATTTAATAAATTTCACCGAATGACATCATAAGCGAACATCACTGGCTCTGTACGACCATGCTATTATATAGATTGACAATGAATCAATTCGTACAAATCATAGGGGATGTTTAGTCTTATATTGAATACGAAGCAAGTTAAAAGCAATTTTGTTAGTAGTAGCATAATAAGAAGAAGTAGTAGTAGTATAAATAGTATTAGTCGTAGTAGTAGTAGAAAAAGTATTAGTAGTAGTAGAAGGTTTTGTAACAGATGACCTGGTTAAGTACATTAACAGTTTTATTACTAACGAAGGTTTTGGAAGCGAATGACCTGAATAAGTACATCAATAGTTATATTACTAACGGGGCTTTTGGTAGTGAACGACCTGGTTAAGTACATTAACAGTTTTATAACTAACGGAGATTTTGGTAACGAATGACCTGGTTAAGTACATCAACAGTTTTATTACTAACGAAGGTTTTGGAAGCGAATGACCTGAATAAGTACATCAATAGTTATATTACTAACGGGGCTTTTGGTAGTGAACGACCTGGTTAAGTACATTAACAGTTTTATTACTAACGAAGGTTTTGGCAACGATGACCTGGTTAAGTACATCAACAGTTTTATTACTAACGAAGGTTTTGGTAACGAATTACATGATTAAGTATATCAGCAGTTGTATTACTAACCAAGGTTTTGGTAACGAATGACCAGGTTAAGTACATCAACAGTTTTATTACTAACGAAGGTTTTGTTAACGAATTACATGATTAAGTATATCAGCAGTTGTATTACTAACCAAGGTTTTGGTAACAAATGACCAGGTTAAGTACATCAACAGTTTTAATTCTAACGAAGGTTTTGGTAACGAATTACATGATTAAGTATATCAGCAGTTGTATTACTAACCAAGGTTTTGGTAACAAATGACCAGGTTAAGTTCATCAACAGTTTTATTACTAACCAAGGTTTTGGTAACGAATGACATGGTTAAGTATCAGCAGTTGTATTACTAACCAGGGTTTTGGTAACGAATGACCAGGTTAAATACATCAACAGTTTTATTACTTACCAAGCTTTTTGTAACGAATGACCTGGTTAAGTACATCAACAGTTTATTACTAACGGAGGTTTTGGTAACCTATGACCTGGTTAAGTACATCTACAGTTTTGTTACTAACGAAGGTTTTGGTAACGAATGACCTGGATAAGTACATCAACAGTTTTATTTCTAACGAAGGTTTTGCTAACGAATCTCCCGCGAGACCGATATTCAAAACCAAGTCAGTCTAGATAATTAATGTTAACGTATTATCATACGGGCAACGCTGATTATTGACTGATCTGACCTCTACTGGTCGCGCCAATTCCCGAAGCTTGGGTTTTGTGTGACAATGCAAATATGTATTTATGTTCAAAGAAACTGATAGATTGACGTGTCCACAGATTCGGGATTAAGTGCCCGTCCGGGTTCATATGTCCGTGTGATTTCCTAATGATGTCTAAAACTCGCAAATAGATTCAAGATCTATTCAATAGTCTAAAATGCAACTGTTACACAAAAATGATGCATACCTCTGTGATACACCATTCCCCACATTTCCAGAAACCTTAGAAATCTGCCGTTTTGTCAGGATCCTATGATGTGTGGTCGTATATTTTGAATGCGCTGATGCACGTCCTTTCATTTATCATAAGATGCAAATGTTCGTGCCTTTTTCGCCATGTGGATCATTATAGACGCCGATTAACAATTCATGAACCGCGTCTAGCAATATGGGGTCTGAATGTATTTGCATACAGTGACAACCTAGGCGAGCCTGTGTATCGGCACAGTCTCACCAAAACCCTCCCTGTCCGTTTACATGTGGATGTTATGTTTAACAAAGAAATACATGTGTAGCTCCACTATTGTTACAGCGATTTACCTTTATATAACCCACTTACAGAGGAGAGTCAGTAAGACCGCAAATCACGAAACGCTTCTTATATCCCTTTCTCACATGCAAACGCTTTCTGGCGCCTCTGCAGCAGACGACTTTGGAAAACATTGTGACAAAAGAAAAATATTTCAGTAATTATACCTTCATTTTCAGAGATTTTCCATAATTATTTCTAGATGTTTTCGATGTCGTCTGCTGCAGATATTTCGTATGTGGGAAAGGGTTATATAAGTTGAGCATCGTTTAGAAAATTAGTTATTTCAGTGGAAATAAGCAACATAATAGTCGATAATAGCACAACACACATCACATACTAACGGACAGTAGTTTAAACATAAATATTAAGATTTGTAGAAACTCTATGATTATTTACTAGATCAATGTGCATTGGTAGGAATGACCAAGCACACCGAACATATTGATTATTCATAAACAAACAAGGACTCCGGAAAGTATGTAAAACAGTACGTCTCTGAACTGCGCAAATAATTAGATTCGATCCGGAAAGGGATAAGTCAGAAATAAAATTGTGCTGTGTTATGTTCATATTCTCCTTTTGCCACAATGTCTTCAACTACATGTATACTCTTCTCAAAAATGATAGTTTCATTCATAGAGTATTTCAATGTTTTGTCTAGATATTTTCAAATTCGTCCGATGCAAATGTCTCTTTAAAAATTATAGAAACTACCCTTTAATTAAAAGAACGAATATTGATTAAAGTTGAAATCATTGAGACCAATTGTCTTTTTTGCACAATGTTTCCATACGTCTGCTGTATAGGCGTAAACATGCGTCAGCAATCTGTAAAGGGTTAATACGATACTTACTTGTTAAGCGTCGGCTTCTTCTTTTCCCACCTGCAGACGTTTGTTGACGCAATATCAGTAGACCACTTTTGAAAACATTGTGGCCAAAGGTGAAATTGCTCATGATGAGCATTAAACACATGACTAAACACAAGTGTGGCAATCCTATGTGTCATTAAGTGACAGCGTTACGGACAGACTGATAGACGACAATGAAGTAATTCCTGTGTCTCCCTGTTTATGGCTGTAGGGCTATCATTACGACGAATGCGCTGGTGTCAAAATAAACGTATCAATACTACTGATAATTCACACAGGAAATGCCGTGATACAACGGATATAGATTTGAATTGGCATAGGTCACAATTCAAAATATACGGCGGATTACGTATTTATGTCTATAATTGTCCGGATGTAGCTTCATTAGACAGAGCGATACGTCTGAACTTCAAGTTTATCTGGCTCGTTCACATGCTACTGCATGTAAGACATGGTATTTTATACTCGACTCGACCAGTTTGTCGACTAATATATGGTTTTCGCGTGTATTTCCAACATGCTCTTATCTTACAAAAACATAATGTTAAGAAGAATTGCGTAATGTCAAACTGGGTGAATACAGTGCAACGCCTTCAAAGTGCAGACAAGCTAGTAAACTAGTCATCACAACGTCTAGACAAGTAGGTGCTGAATATAGGCTGAAACCTGTCTACTACAAGTATGAATCGTTGTGTAATCACACACTTTGCTAATATAGGAAACACCCACACAAGTGTTCTTTTTTTCTATTGCAAAGGAGAGGGGCTAATTTGTTCACGAGCAAACAGAAAACATTCTGAGAAAATCGGTCCTTAATCCTAGATAAACAAAAGACACTGAAAATCTACAAGATTTATATGACTAATGACTCTTAACAAATACGAGATAAGCAAACTGCATTGGCAATATCTGTTATAAATGTAAACGTTTAATTCATCTCTATTAAGGCTGTCAGAAATTTATATTTTGTCGGCGCTCAATAAATAGCAATGTTAGCATTATTATGATTATTTTAGACGAAGTGATCTCTGTGGTTCTATTTTAAAGGATCAAAATGCAACTGCTTTACAGAACTTTCTTGAAACCGTCTGTGGCTTATTGACAACCATTGCGGAATGCGCTGTTTGATATGGATCTATATTGTTCTTACATGTTTTACGTTTGTTTGTTTTTTGAGCCACATCCATTTGTATTTAATGTAGGGTGGCTCAGGCGGACCATTATTCTGTGAGCGTGGATCGAAATGGTACCTAACAGGTATTGTATCGTGGGGTAACGGGTGTGCCAGATATTTCTCGCATCGGATCTACACAGTTGTCAGCCAAAATATAGAGTGGATAGCCAAGGTTGTTATTACAACGAATAAACAAAATACAGCGGATGCATTTGTAAGATAAATAAATCATCGGACTGTTCTTGTCAGTATTTTGTTATTATTTTAGCCTGATCGCGGGAAAAGAGTGTAGGTCATCCAGTGTCCATCTGCGCAGTCTTTTTAAACTATACACAAGTTGACAGAAGCTGCTAACAAGCTTATGCAAGAAGTACACTGTGAACAGTGTATGTCTTGATCAATCCTGTTCAAAAAGGCCAAGCCGTACCCTTGCCCATGTACGAGCTCATATACAATAAGAGCCGTTTCACGAGAAAACCAACATTCTGGACTCTGCGTAAAGTATCGTCCCGGATCAGCCTAAGCATGCCATACAGGCTAAACCGTACAGACACTTTTCGCCTTCTGTGGATTTTCTGTTTCAGGAATCATAACTCTATACCTCTTGAAAATAAAAACTTTTACGATACGGTATCCCTTTGTGTTACACCCCGAAATGACCCCAATGTGTATCCACGCCAAGGCAAACGACATAAGACTAACCATATACATTCTTTATGCCATTGATGAATAATGCTTGTCGCATGACTTTTGTCAAGAGTGGGTCGGAAAGATTGTTGCCTGCGCCGATATTCGAACTCTCGATACTTGATTTTGGGTCTTGATTATAACCCACTGGGCATCAAAGGCTACGAAACAAAATAATTCATGACAAAACTATTTAGTAGAAACGTGTTTTAATATAAAATGTATGATTATTTGAAAATAAAGCATAAAAATCGTATAAATGTTTTTTACAAATGTAAACTATAACAACTCGAATCATGGTATGAGTATAACAGTTGTATGGGGCTTATCTAACAGGAGCTTCTTTAGATATTTTGAATAATGATTTAAAATGATAACCTTTCCACTTACCCATTTGACACCAGATATCTATACAAAAAGCTGCATAAATGAATAAATAGTTTAACCGGTTTTAAAGACCACCCTTGAATATCAATTCCCTATCTATAGCGACCGCACTTTTAGTTTTCCCAAAACACATTATGTGAATAAATGACCCTGCACATAAGGAACACATGAGACCAAAGATCTGATTGTTGTCTTCGCATGAATGGTCTTTATACACAGGTTCCACTTTATATGGATTAGACACTATCAATAAACAGATAATGGCAGTCACACAGATTAACCTTTTTTTCAGTATGCAATCGCATTACGACACATATGAAGCAATCGAGTTTTGAAAGCATTGTAGCAAAAAAAGGATATTGGTCATTCTGAGCAATTTCTTCTTTTGCCACTATGTGTTCAAAGTATTTCAATAGGTATGCGTTCAGTGATAGAGATTTTCAAAATTTTTATTAATGCATTCAGACTCATCAGATGCAGATGGGTAATTTGTAGGAAAAAGCTTATGTAGTGTACCAAAAATCCATACATGTAAAGCAAACTCGCTGCAACAGGTGGGTAACTCTTCTGCTCGTTGCATTGCACTTGAAATATTAATACTATAGACAGTGAGTGTATACTTGAATACAGGATGAACTGGCTTTTTTTATTGGAAACATATATACAAAATCATCGCCTGCATAAGAGGTGTTGTATTTGGAAAAGTGAAACATTGTCTTTTACCCACAATGTTTCTCTTACTTAACACAATCTTATTTCATGGGTACTTAAAGGAATCGTCTCAGTGAGACAACATAAGGTTTGAATGTCAACTAAGGATTTTAGAACAAGACAAATGCCCCTTATTTGGAGCTCTAACGATAATAAACATGATAATAAACAAATCTATGTTATGTTTGTCAGTCGAAATGGTAAGGGATATAATTATGATATTCACACTTATGTACATTGAGATATATTATATTCTATAACTTCCTCACAACATATCAAAGTTAAAGAAAGGTTTAAGCTGTGAAAATGAGGGAATTTAGCAGAATTTCATTTTCTTGTATACTTTTTTCCTTTATATAATAGTTGCATTATATTAAAACAATTTAAATGAGTGAACAATAAAGGATTTGACAAAAACAAAATTTGATGATTCTACAATCGTGTATCTATGCCATTGAATCCTTTGTTGTCATGGGCTTTTCCGTTTATGGAATCAGGTCGGTATTCGTCATCGAGAACTGATGCTACTTTGTCTTCCTTTTCTCTCTTTTCACCATCGTAAACCTGAAAGCAGTTTAAAATGTGTGTGATAAACTAATAATCACTTTAACCTTTTCCCTCATATAGACGCTTTCTGACGCCTCTGCAACAGACGACTTTTGAAAACTTTGCCACAATGTTTTCAAGTTTATTCAGTAATATAGCTTCATTTAAGGAGATTTTCTTTGTTTTTGTCTAGATGTTTTAAAAGTCGTCTGCTGCAGATTGTCTGTATGTGAGATATGGGTTAAGATAAACGTGCATGTGTTTGTATCAATAAGTATACTAGACCCTTTGAGGTTTGAAATTTATTTAATATTGTTTTACACGTAACTCATAAAACAATAGAAAAGTTATTGCCGGTCAATTACGTAAATATTACAAAGTACAAACTTTAATAGGTTCTAAACGATATAAATGAGTAAATGAGCCCTTCCAAGAGAAAACAAACATTGTGGCAGAGTGCCTAAAGAATCGACCCGGATCAGCCTAAGCATGCCGCACAGGCTAATCCGGGCAGACACTTTTCGCCTCCTGTGGATTTTCTGTTTCAGGAATCATTACTCTAAACCTCTTTGCCCTTGAGACAGAGAGGGGCGGCCCAGATAAGCCTGTTTAGCCTGATCCGGGTCAATACATTACACAGAGTCCATAATGTTGTTTTTCTGGTGAAACGGCTCAAATATCTTACCTCGCCGTGTCTGACCCCAAATCGCAATGGGTTTCTGACTTTCTCAGGTAAAAAAGGACAGAATATGTCGAAGAATGGACAGATGAGTTTGGGATTTAAAGTAGATGGTTTTGTTTTACCTGTAACATCAAATTAAAGAAAATCATTATGTTATCACTATACTTGTTCCCTTTCGTATTATAAGGAGAGGAAAGGGTATTTACATCATATATCAAAATACACATAATTTCATTAATACAATCGTAATTGGCATGTTGTAATAGACTCCAGACCCTTCTGCCTATAATAGTTTATGTTATACCTGTACAATGTATAATGTTACATAGTTTTATATGGCAATAAAATATGTTTAAACTAAACTATAATAGACTTTAATCTCTCTTATTAAATTGCTTTAACTACATTGCAAGAATCAAAACTTTAACCGTACAAAATATTTCTCTCACATTTCATAAGTGTGTACATAATAGAACACGACAAATCAGCCTTACGGTCAATAGGTCATTAACCCAAAACGTGTTTCGCGAAAAACAATTATGTTTTTTTCGGCGTAAACCCTTTGTGTTTCACAGATTTTTTATTTTTTCGCGACAACCGGCATTTTTCACGATAAACATTTGTTATAATATGAGAAACAATATTTTCCATACCAGTAATAAAGCTGACAATCAACCCTACTACAACGACGGTGCAAACACCAATTCCGGAATACCACATATACGATACAGTGTACAGTCTTTCTACACCGCTGAAAATATAATACAAATACATTTACCACAGGAATAGAAATAATTAAAAACAATGATCGAGCTTGTTATGATTTTGTTCGTTTTTGGTTGCGGGTAGAGTTTGCGAATTATATAATTTTCTTACAATTTTTTCTCCCGACAATATGAATTGGTTTATATCGTACATTTTTTGTTTGTTTCTGTGATGAACCTAATTCTGCCACCTTGAACTATGTCGCACGCATGTGCATTTACTCTCATTTGTGACCTCTGAAGGTCCAGATCAGTCAGCGCGTCTGCTTTGTCAGATCTGCCTCTGCATGCTTCGACAAATAGTCGTAAAAGGTATCAAGAAACTTTTGTAAAGCAGTATCCATTTGGAACCTTAACATCAATACGCAAGTAGGTGTTTTTCTACACGTGTACAATTTACGTTAAAATATGTTTTAACTGAGCACCGCTCATATCTACAGGTCAGATGGTATCAATTCATTTTCCATAAGCGACCGTCATAGCGTTTTAGGCTATGGCTCTTTCCCAACATTCTCCAAAAAACAGAAACCTATATTAAATTTAAATTATTCACACCTCGATCGGGAATGTTGCCATAACTGTGAAAACGGCCGCACTCGATTGTATTGACAACTGGCTACATTTACGCATATTTAATAATCCCTTGGCGAAGACAGGTTACGTCATGCACAATGAATCATCAAGAAAAAGGAATAACTGGACCAGAGTCACTGTTAAGCAATTACGTACCCAATCTCAAAAAGCTTTTGGAATGTTTGCACGACGAAAGAGAAAACGTGAACGATCCTGACCTGACTGTGCCGAACGAAGCATATGTTGATCTGGGTATTCATTTGTGAAACCTGATTCATTTGTCTTGTCACAAACGCACCATGCGTTTGTTTTCACGTAATGTGGCTCATTTGTAGTCTCATTATATTATTTCTTTCTACCATTAATTGATTATTAGTGCAATAAAGAAAAAAACTAATTGTCTGTTTGTTATCTTTTTACTTATTTTCCTGTCGCAAACACCTCCTGCGTAGGTTTCTGTGTTGCTCGGCACATTAGTTGTAACCTTATATTGTTGTTTTTCTACAATTAATTGATGAATACTGTAATCAAGAAAACACTAATTGTCTGCTTGTTAGACAACCGAATATTTTACATATATAATATTTAGAAAGAAACTTATTAAGTTGAGTCGGGTAAAACAGAATCATGTTAATCACTTAAAGAGGTTTATCAGTGGAATAATAAATTGGAGTAAAACGTTAAGCTATATGTCGGCCAGTCACCAATAGGACGACGGCACGTTCATCTAACGTCTTTATCCTGACTTTCCCGCACCAGTTCTCCTCACATTATTTCCCCGGGACAACTGGCTACCTTTACGCATAGACTAATAATCCCTTGGCGAAGACAGGTTACATCAGGCACCATGGCATTTATGAATCATCAAGAAAAAGGAATACCCGAACCAGAGTTCGAATTCGAATTCCTGGTTTGATAGCCCTCGTCGAAGGTAAGGGTTTTATTAATTGATTGACGCTCTGTGAAATCAAACGGTTGAATGTTGCGACCAGTGTAGAGCCAGATGGAAAAGTGAAGCCACGCAATCTGATATGGCACTGAATTGTTCGCCAATAATTCATAAAAAGTGTTAAGAAACTTCCATTTGAAGCATAGACAAAACTTCTTCCGAACATGACATGATTACGTTAAGCTTGTTTTCCTGGAGCACAGGTCTAAGTCATTTTCAAAAACTGTGACTTTTTTATTTGTCGTTCGAAAGAAGAGACACTGATAGGACCATGCATCTATTTGGTAAGCAAACTTTGATGTCTTATACAAGGCTAGAATGATATGTTAATGACTTATTAATGTCATTGGAATGAATTTGATAAATTCGAATTATTGTATTTGTAAATTATTTACCTTTAGGATTAGAATATTTAAAGAGTAGTTTTAAGTTTTAAACACATTTCCCCTGAGTTGGTATTGAAAGATATGCAGCTATGCACGATTTTCATTCAACATTTTATAAATCGTATAACGGTGACTTCGTTAAAAACGAATATTGTTTTACTATAAATTAAAAACACAGAATTAAAACAGTTGGTTGACACGATTGAAAACGTACCGATAACAACGTTTTAGTCTGATTTATACATGAACAGGAAACACAAGTTAAATCAACAACAACAATAACAAAACCAGGAAGCAAGTGAATATTTATTTTCTATGAATCTATACGACCCGAGTAACCGGTTGCAAAACTATACGAGTAACCGGTTAGTAATATCGGTATCCGTTGCCATCCCTACTTTAAATGCATCTACTTTTGGGAAAGGAAAAAGAGCAGCTAACCAGCGGATATAGGAAAATTTCTAATTTTAAATCTATTTCTAATAGAACTTATATGCTCATTTAATCCATAATACAAAGCTGAAAAGAAAATCAGAAAGATATTGAAAAATAACTTACGAGTATTTGTCAAAGATATGTGTAGTCACTTCCGGTACAATAGTAGTTACATTTGACATCACGAGAGCCGGTGTTGCCAGGCCAGTTATGTTCCAAGTGCATCCTGCCACAGATACAGAGGGCTTCATGGTCACGCTCGTCTTACTGAACAAAGTACCGAGCCCAATCCATAATAGCAACATCAGGCTAGTAAGGATAACACAGCCACCTCCCTTAACTTAAAAAGAGGATATTTTATTCCAAATAAGGAAACGTGACATCAACATGATACCAACATTGCTATGGTTACCATAATGAAGGAGCTCTATTTTAAGTTTTAATATCTAAAGAAGTTAACGTTCGTGAGCCCGAAACATCAACATCTCCAGTCTTATAACACATTTGTTAGAACCTAATAAATATGTTTTAAAAAAGTTATGAGTACATTTATTAGGGGTCAATTATTCTTAAACGGGGAGTCGGCGGCAATAGCTTAATTCTTAACGTCAACGGCTGTCAATCAAGTGTCTTAAGTGTGAAAACAAACAGATTTTTTGACAAAGGTCATTGTAACTAACGTTATTTGTCTACCAAATGGCTAAATATCATATGTTGGAAGGTGACTAGTTCCTTCAAAGGTGTACAGATGCGATAACTGATTTAACTGGAATATCATTGAAAATGGTGTTAAACTTCAATAAATCATTACATGAGCCGTCCTGCGAGAAAACCAACATTGTGGGCTCTGCGTAAAATATCGACCCGGATCAGCCTAAGCATGCCGAGCAGGCTTAAACGGCTGGAAACTTTACGCCTCCTGTGGATATTCTGTTACAGGAATCATTGCTCTATACCTCTATCTCCATGAGACGGAATGTGTCGGCCCGCAACAGTCTGCGCGTACTTCGCAGGCTGGTCTGGATCGATATATTACGCAGAGGCCATACTGTTGTTTTTCTCGAGGGACGGCTCATATCTAAATCAGGGGCATACTAAATGCAACTTATGTTATTCCACATAGACTTTAAATCACAAATACAAGTACATGTACTTGTATTAGTTGTAAACATAGTAACGGTTGCAAATTTGAATTCATCAAATATATTAACACATAGTTCCAAACCATTGCACCATACAGATACAGTGTTGTTTGAGTTAGTAGTAAAGCAGGAGCGGGGATTTAAATCGAAGAAGGAACTCGTTAATAACTACAATCATTTCAAAAATGCCAAGAATCATGACGCGGACGACTTTGAAAACATCACAAAGACCATTTTGTCCTATTGTCGCAATATTTTCAAAATTATGCTGCTGATCTTTCAAATTGCCTCTGCATGTGGAAATGGGTTTACTCACGTGCGTATCATGATCCATGAAATACAAGAAGCAATCGGTCTTTGCCAATGTGGTTTAACCCTTTCCGATTAACAGATGCATTTTGACAAATCTGCAGCATATGGCATTTTTAAATATTTTGACAAAAGGCGACAATGCTTGTAATTGGCAATTTCTGTTTTTCCCACTATGTTTTCAACTTCAAAGATGACACTTCAGTAAAAGATAGTACGTTTGAAGAAGATTTATTTTGTGTGGTAGAGGTATTCAATAATAAGAAGTCATACTTGAACACTGATTTTCATTTATAATTTTTTTTAAACTAAAACCTACCCATTTATTGGCCCAGGGAAACAGCATGCCCAGTGTAAACAGACCTAGTAAGGGACCACCAAGTACACCAAATAATACGTAACCTAGCTGTAATACCACAACGGATATATATGAAATACATAGACAACAAGTTTCATGTACTTTAAGAAGGTTTAAAATTCAATTCTTACTGTTTCTTAGTATGTTATAAACAAACATGTACTTGTTTGTTTTGTGAATAAATAAATAATATTGATTTCCCTTTAATTGTATAAAAATATATTCGATAAATGATAATTATGTATATTCAATTGAATTATATTTTCCTCATATAAAAATCGAACATTTCTTGACAATTTTATCATTACTACGAAATGCACTATTTGTCAAATATTGATCAGATTTGTTTAAACTAATAGAGGTGTTAGCCATCGAATTTTGAAATTTTATCCACCAAAAATGTGATCCATGCATTCCATATTTATTTAATGTAAAAAAAAGACCGTAGATTAATTGTTTGAAAAAGCATATAGAAACAGTACCTGCATGAGCGTGGATCCCACTAGCGATAGAATGAAAGCAAAGACAAGGGACAGCAATCCAAAGAACACAACTGAAACAGTAATATCTTCATCGATACATTTTCATCAAATTTATTCGAATGTACGTTTTCGACGAGAAAGAAACTAATCAAGGTCTATGTCTTTAAGATATACAGGTCCCATTCTTAATGGTTTTTTTTGTAAACAATAACACGAATTTGAATTGTATAGATGTGCTAGATTCGTATGGCACACATATTGTTTTAATTGGTATTAAACAAACACTTATACCATTATATCATAACCATACTGATCATAAAATATGTAGGTTACATTGTTATGCCATCTAACCATGGTATCGGTGTATATATTGCAGCAAATTGTAAAGGCAGATTGTTTATTTTAATACAAAAGAAGGAGTGACTACAATGGTTTAATCTTACCAAATGCTCTTGACATCCACGTGGCTTTAGATGGTGTTATGTTTCCGCAACAAAATGGTTTAACGAAATCCTGAAGCATTACAGCTGCTAAAGCGTTAAGACCAGAAGATATTGTACTCTAATATTTACATAGAGAAAATAAAAAAAAACTTCGTTCAAAAAGATTTTTTAGAAAAGCTTGAGATTGAAGGCAAAAACGTGAATTCGATAAGTTAATAGAAACTTTGAAACTTGAATGCATATTGTGGAGTGTAACGCAATCGTGAATCTGGCACGTTCAAAACACGAATTTAAAGACGTTGATAACCTACCTGAGACTACCACTAAACACACAAGACAGTAGGAGCCCTGGTAAACCATGTAAATCCCCCAACAGATCCATCACGTACAACGGTAACAGCTGTAAGACAAAGTTAAGTATTTGCTACAATAAATGGTAGACAATACAAGATTACCATCGTGTATATACATGACAGTAAGAGCCGCTTAATTCCCCCAATATGTCTCTCCTGTTCAGAAGAACAGCGGTAAAACAACGTTACGTTTTAACATTTGTCATAATAAATGGCAGACACCATTTGACTACCATTGTGCCTATACGTGACAGGAAGTGCCATGTAATTCCCCATATAGTTCCCTCCTGTTCAGTAGAACAGCAGTAAAACAACGTTACAGTTAAAGATGTGTCATAATAAATGGCAGACACCATGTGACTACCATTGTGCCTTAACGTGACAGGAAGTGCCATGTAATTCCCCATATAGTTCCCTCCTGTTCAGCAGAACAGTAGAAAAACAATGTTACAGTTAAAGATGTATCATACTAAATGACAGACACCATTTGACTACCACTACGTGACAGGAAGTGCCATGTTATTATCCATATAGTTCCCTCCTGTTCAGTAGATATAACAGCAGTAAAACAACGTTACAGTTAAAGATGTCTGATAATAAATGGCAGACTCCATTTGACTACCATTGTGCTTATACGTGACGGGAAGTGCCATGTAATTCCCCTTATAGGTCCATCATGTTCAGTGGAACAGCAGCAAAATAACATTAAAGTTAAATTGTTGATATAATAAATGATAGACGACACCATTTTACTATAACTGTGACCATACATGACAATGAGACTAAAGTGAAGTGTAAATGTGATCTTTATCTTTTCCAAGGTATCGAAGACAATAGGTCGGGACTAAACGCTTTATACGATTTTGTATATATCCAAAGGAATTATATTCAATTGAAATTTAATTATTTGACCTCAAATGCGAAGTATTAATCACGTGCGAAGTTAAGTCCCCGGGGCAGAACCCACTCTTCACGGGAACAAGATTTTTCATAACAATGCGTGTTGACACAAATAAAGATGTAAATTAGATATAAGTCTTCATACTTTTGTATTTGCATTGAAGTCATTTGAGATCGCCTTGGTAAATTTTTTGGTTTAATTAAAAGATAGCAAAATTTGTAATATACCCTTTCCTTTATACAACAAACTTCAAGCAGACGAATTTTAAAACATATATGAAAGCAAAACTATAGAAATTCTCTGTAATGTAAGTATAATAATCGGAAGGATTTTTAAAAAAAATCGCATCAATAAAAAATAATTATTAAAAGAACATTCTCATTGTTTAAAACACTGTTCTCAAAAATCGTCTTCTGCAGGGTTGAGAGTGGATGTATGACATTCGACAAAGGAAAATAGACCTTTGACTATTTGTTTTGTTTATAGTTTAAATCAACCCATACATTCCTTAAAGGATTAATCAACGTACATCCCGATTGAACTGTGCGTATGTACATGTTTGTGTAAATATACACAAAAAGCGAATGTTCGAAGGCCGATTTTCCTACGCAAATGCTCTTATGATACCTGATCTGGCTTGTCTATGAGTCTGAACTTTACGGGATCACATTTGGAATAAAACGCGGACATCACAACACCGACCAAACAGGAAATGGTATTGATTGCTGCCATGCCGGGCCAGTTGAGCCACATTGCCCTTGATAAATAAAACAGCGAAATATTAACACATTACGATGTCTTTAGGTTGTGATGCACACAGTCGTCTATATGACATACACAAATGTATGCGTATTAACAGCAAATAACTAGTTGTTCAATACTTTGCAAATCAAGAGTTTTTGTACAACCAGGTGATGAACGTTTAATCACAAAGGCATGTCAATATTTGTTTTAAGCTACCATGTAGCCCATTTATTGACTCCTTAATAGGAGTGAGTGGGTCAAGGTCATCCAGACTTACACCTTACAAGTTTGATACATATTACATAATTAATTAATTTATTACATGTACGGTAAGTTCTCCTTAAACTACGTGGATTTTTTGTTAAATCTTTAGTGTCCCTAAAACTCGAAAGGTGAAAGACAGTCTTTATCAACGTAAACAGTTCAAATTTTGCTATAAAAATGCAGTTGTAAACAGGGAAATCTCTGATAAGGAGCAATTTCCACCCTTCCTGCCTTCAAAACATTTACAATGAATACACGCTTAGAGAAATTTACTTTGACCTTTAGACTATGGAACTAAGTTGTAATAACAAAAATGACAAGTCAACATCTATTTGTAATAAATATTTATTTGTCCATCGTTCACTTACAATTTGGCCATTGATACACTTTTGACAGAGATAGCTCTCTGTACTTGCGCCTGATTGGTTCCGTACACGGAACACCAAAGTATTCCTCCGCCAATTACAATGCTCCAAACGCTATGACGTAATCTGGGATCGGCGTCGAACCTGGAAAAGGATTATTAGGAAACAGTTACATTAAGTATTCAAAATAACCTTCATCAGTTTGTCTGCTGTGTAATTTAAGTTGAGTCGTCATGAATTAAGGCTTGAACTGTTTGATTTTAACCCGTTAGTAGTAGAGGGCATGACCCTAGACCAAAGTGTTTACTATATGTTCAATTAGAATCCGTCATTTTGTTATGTGGAGTCAATTGTTAGAACATGCCATTATCATTCAAGATATGAAGGTGCGGTTCACACAACTAAATAGGCACATCGCTCTCGATCTAACAACATCTCCATCCGTCCAGATGGCACTTTTAATATTATATTGAGCTCTTGGGTATTCCCAGGAGCGGAACTCAATGTTTAACCATACTGCTCTACAAATCGCTGATAACATAATAACAACATAAGTCTTTTTTATATGTTTTATTTTTACTTATATATTTACATGTATACACTCATAAACACCAGAATTATATAAAATAGTGTATAATATATTATAGAGCACAGCAAAGTTAAGTCATTAAATAACCACAGGGGTATCACATATAGCCGTCATTGATAACTCTTTTATCGAACACAAGTCTATAATCTTTTTTCTGAGATGTGGTCAATAGTCGGGCTGTATCTCGACCACGAACAATCTTGAACTGGTCAGCTACTGTAACTACATCGTATTTGTCTTTCGTCACCATTTTCTTTAATGTTTCAAAATGTTGTGTCCATACAGTTATTGTAGTTGAGTGTAATACCGCGCACTTTACACAATGTGTTGTCTTTCCGTCCTTGTCAGGATGAACCAACTGATAGGCATAATTTATAGGGCCACCCGTTACGAACACCTTTATTGTATTCCCAAGAGTTTCGTCTGTCAAGTCACCTAAATAGTCACCAAGGCTAGGCACCCATTCTCCCGTTTTTTTTCGAAAAGACGACGGAATCCGTGTCTGCAAATAGGGCACGGGGACCAAGCTGTTCCAAGCAGGAATAGAGTTTTAAACGTGCCTGAGCAGTTGTATAGGCAGCTATGACAACCTTTGTTTTTTCGGAGGTTTCAATGAATTCTTCTTTATATTTCCACCTTATTTCTACCATGTCATCCGCAACAAAGTTTACGCCCGTCACGCTTCTCGGTCTGAAGTTAGTTTGTCAAAGTATATGGAAGGGTCGTCAATGTATTCGACCTGAGACATGTTAGGTCTTTGACCAAATTTACCCCAGAACGAATTCAACATGTGTTTGGCCAAGGAGCGCATACCAGGATTCCTTTGTATGTGGTTATAAACTAATTAAATACCTTCTTACTCATAATATAATTGAATGTATTTCTGTTTATCAACTTCTGTTCTACACTAGTCAGGCCAACCGCTGGCTTCCTGTTTGATTTTAAAAAATGTATTGACGTACTGGGTAAATAGGCCACCGCTTTTTGTTTCATTGTCATATTGAGATATGTGATCGAAATGCCATACTTCGTATTCAGTGATTACACGGTACACCTCCTCAACAGCCTGTTTCGCTTCGTCTGTGACCCATATACCAATAACTGAACAGAGAACAGAGGCCGTCACCTTGTTTAAAGAAACTAATAGGGATGAAACACTCAACTACTATGACGTCACGTCACTGTTCCCTTTTATCATTAAAACGGGGAAAATACCGTTAGGTCATCCTTCCATCATCCCTGAAGATTTCGACAGTATCGACACCTACGAAGGCCTTATTAATTAAATGTAAGGTCCTACAACCAAAAGGTCTCTTCGTACCTATATTACTTTGTAAATTAATGGTAAATTACTGTTTGCTTTATGTAGGACATGCGCCGATACAAAACAAGAAGAGTCTTGTACACACATGGACAGTGAATGTTCATTTATTGGTACATGGGTCACAGACGAAGTGAAACAGGCAGTTGAGAAGGGGTACCGTGTACTCACTGTATACGAAGTATGGCATTTCGATCACATATCTCAATATGGCAATATGGCAAAACAAGTACGCCAATCACATAAAAAGGAATCCTGGTATGCGCTCTCTGGCCAAACTCATGTTGAATTCGTTCTGGGGTAAATTTGGTCAAAGACCTAACATGTCTCAGGTCGAATACATTGACGACCCTTCCATATACTTTGACAAACTAACTTTAGACGGAGAGGAGGTGACGGGCGTAAACTTTGTTTCGGATGACATGGTAAGGTGGAAATATAAAGAAGAATTCATTGAAACCTCCGAAAAAACAAACGTGTCATAGCTGCCTATACAACGGCTCAGGCACGTTTAAAACTTTATTCCTTTTTAGAACAGCTTGGTACTCGTGCCCTATATGCAGACACGGATTCCGCCGTCTTTTCCACAAAACCGGAAGAATGGGTACCTAGCCTTGGTGACTGTTTAGGTAACTTGACAGACGAAACTCCTGGGAATACAATAAAGGCGTTTGTAACGGGTGGTCCTAACAACTATGTCTATCAGTCGGCTCATCCTGACAAAGACGGAAAGACAACACATTGTAAAGTGCGCGGTATTACACTCAACTACAAGAACTGTATGGACAAAACATTTGTATACATTAAAGAGAATGGTGACGGAAGACAAAGACGATGTAGTTACAGTCACTGAACCAGTTCAAAATTGTTCGTGATCGAGATAAAACGCGACTATTGACCACATCTCAGAAAAAATGATTATAGACTTGTAAAAGAGTTATCAAAGACGGCTACATGTCATACTCCTATGGTTTCAACTTTATTCAATGCAAATATGTTTGTTATTCCTATGAACTATTCGCGAGTTCGTCAAAAGGACAACAACCTGGACCAAAATCGAAAGTACTTCTATCGACATTTCGGATGGTTCAGTTTTTTTCGTTGCAGTACTTGTTAGTGATATTGCGATTATTTTTCCAAGAAACATTTCGGAATGATTCGTTTTTTTCGCTGCTAAATGGTCAGTGTTATTGTGATAATTTTCAAGGAAACCCATAATGTGAAAGAGAGTAAACATGGGCATAAACCTGGTAAAGCTTTGATGCATGCGATAAATGTTCATAACTATCGTATTTCTTCTTTATTTTCAATTCATCCCCTTTTTGTGTCACCTGCGTAGCATGGTGGGCACTTAGGGATTACTTTTTTTTTTATCCGGCGTCTGTCTGTCCGTCCGTCACACTTTTTCGTCACGTCACGTCACGTCACGTCACGTCACGTCACACTTTCAAATTTTCAAATAACTTTTTTTCTACTCAAGGGATTGAATTGAAACTTCTGGCAATTGTTTATATTAACATTTGTGATGGCTTCACAAAAGAGGGATAATCCAAATATTATTATATCAGACTTATTGCCCCTTTTCTGTCAAAAATTATTTCATTCATATTGCGTAGCATGGTGGGCACTTAGGGATTACTTTTTTTTTTATCCGGCGTCTGTCTGTCCGTCCGTCACACTTTTTCGTCACGTCACGTCACGTCACGTCACACTTTCAAATTTTCAAATAACTTTTTTTCTACTCAAGGGATTGAATTGAAACTTCTGGCAATTGTTTATATTAACATTTGTGATGGCTTCACAAAAGAGGGATAATCCAAATATTATTATATCAGACTTATTGCCCCTTTTCTGTCAAAAATTATTTCATTCATATTGTCAAACTTTTTTTACTCAAGGGATTGAATTGAAACTTCTGGCCAATATTTTTTATTGGTACACAAAAGGGGGATAATCCAAATATTTATTGTGTCACCTGCGTAGCATGGTAGGCACTTAGGGATTACTTTTTTTTTTGGTCCGGCGTCTGTCTGTCTGTCGTCACACTTTTTCGTCACGTTTTCAAATAACTTTTTTTCTACTCAAAGGATTGCATTAATACATTTGACAAATGTTTATATCAATGTGTGTGATTGGTTCACAAAAGGGGGATAATCCAAATATTTTTATATCAGAGTTATTGCCCCTTTCTGTCAAAAATTTAAATTTTCAAATTACTTTTTCAAATGACTTTTTTTCTACGAAAAGGATTGGATTGAAATTTCTGACAAATGTTTATATCAATCTATGTGATGTGTTCACAAAAGGGGGATAATCCAAATATTTTTTATATCAGAGTTATTGCCCCTTTTCTGTCAAAAATTAAAATGTTCTGACAAGGCCCCGGCAGGTGACACATGTGCTCCGGGGAGCACTCCATTCTAGTTAAATGGTACGACAATATCACGGACAATTACCGCAGCGAAGAAATCCGAACCATTCCGAAGATTGTTTTTTTTTTAAAATGGTCCTGCCGGGAAAAAAATCGTAATACCTCTGACAATTACAGCAACGACAAAAACGAACTATTCCCAAATATAATCGATAACAGGTACTTTCGTTTTTGGTCCAGGTTGTTGTCATTTTGGCGAATTCGCGAATACTTCAAAGGAATTAACATACGGAGGGAGAACAAATTCAAGTTATTTTGGTATAATTCTATAGAGAAAAGTATTATTGATCGATTCCGTACTTCAATTTCATATATTTGTTCGAATACTTTGAATAAAATTAGTTGAAGCGAGGCGACCAAGAAAACTGTGTCAACCCTTGTTATTAAATAAATATCTATGCATAGAGTAGGTCATATCTATGTTTAGAAGAGCAAGTCCCTGTGATTTAACATGAAGAATGAGTCGCCATATTTAAGATGGAAGAGTTTACTTAGGAAAGTCGGCGAAAATATCTTATAATATTAGAATCATAATTCTGGGATAAAAGAAGAGTAATTATTTCACTTTCCAGTACAATAAACATCTAAATCTTGATCGTTTTTGTTTCATTTTTACTAGGTAGACATACCTAGTAGGCCAAATATTTTACAATTTCATTTTCACGGCAGACAGTTTTTATTTACAATTGTTCATTCACCCGAGCTATAAACCCCTCAAAAATAGAAAATATGTTGCAAATTTTAGCGAGAGAGACTTGCAATGTTGTGCAAGAGTCTTGCTTAATACGATATTCGTAAGACAATCTCGCAACAGTATCACGACTGTCACTCGACAGTAGTGCGACAGTCGTTAGATTGTTTTGACTAACTTCTGGTACCCGCGACAAAATATGTATCGCACGACAGCCACAAGACATAGACACAACAACCAAATCGTCGAACAAAAAGGTGCATGTCCAATTTTGCCTTCGACGGCATGTCGTTGCCACGATGCTCAACACTTCGTAGAACTGTCTTGCGACGACCGCTGACGACCCACGATTTGTCAAACGTTTATGTCATGTCGTAGCACAAATGCGTCGTGGGTTCGTTGTGACCAATCCTTAACCGTATACATCAATTTTGCAGCAGACGACTTACCTACTTAAAAGTTTATAAAATCTCTCTCGTTATATATATTTGATATTGAACGAAAACATTATAATTGAATTAGTTAATTACGTTGTGGGTAGCAAAAGGAGAAAATGTTAATATTGGGCAATTTCCTTTTGCAACAATGTTTTAAAAAGCCGTCTGCAGCAGAAACGATAAGATGCGTCTACACGTGGTGTTGCTGCACTGACACTGTCCCGAATATCCTTGCCATTATGAAAATATTGTATTCGGGAAAAAAAAGAAGGATGGACAAGAAAATAATGAAAATTTGAAGCCTTACGAATCTTGCGAGTGGCCATACACATGATTGAAGGAGAAGGGCGGAGCGGGCATTTTATACCATGTTGGGCTACCCTAGCGACACTATCTGGCGATTTGCAAGATATTCTTAATGCTTGTAAGGCATTCTCAAGCAGTCGCATTCACTCGCAAACGTTCGTAAGGCTTTCGCAACATTCTTAATTGATTAGCAATAAATGGTTCCAATATTTTTAAAAGTTCGTAAGTCATTCGAATTGTTCGTAAGGAATTCGCAACCATTCGCAAGGTCTTCACATACTTCGTAAGGGCAATATATAACGAATGGTTGCGATTGCCTTGCAAACACTACACATACATTGCGATGCTTAAGAATGGCTTACAAATACTTATGAGTATGTTACGAACAAGTGAAGAATATACCTTCCTTGCGAATTTTAGTAGCATGTTGCTAATATTCGCAACAATACACGAATGGTAGCGAGTGGTTAAGAACATTTACGAATGTCTTTTAACCACATGCCGATTATTACGATTAATTGGCCAGTGCTACTTGCAAGGGCAATCGCAAGGAATTCGCTACTGTGTGAGAGCCGCATATAAAATAATGCCGATGAATCACCTAAATGTACCTACCAGTGCCGTATAGAACAAACATACGAGGCCGACAACAATCACAGATCCCCACAAAGACAGACCTGTCACTAAAGTAGATTGGAAAAAGAATGAGTTAGAAAAGGGGGTACAATATCCGTGTGGGCCAAATATGAATTTTAGAACAGTTTATTGTTTAATTCACTATCTCTTCTCCTTGATAGTATATGAGTATAATGTGTATGAGCCGTTCTTTGAGAAAACCGACATTGTGGAATCTGCGTAAAGTATCGACCCTGATCAGCCGAAGCATGCCGCCCAGGCTTATGCGGACAGACACTGTTCGCCTCCTGTGGTATTTCTGTTTCGGTAATCATTCCTCTATACCTCTTTTCCTCTGAGAACGAATGTGTCGGCCCGGATTAGCCTGTGCGGACTGCAAAACAGTACAACCTAGCCTTTGATTCTGATCTAGATTTACACTTTTAGCAAACGACTTACAATGTGGATTGTTAAGGACTTCTGTTGAGTTTTTAATATTCAGATGAGACTGAGCATATACATAAGCTTGCATAAACTTACACTCTCGTTTTTAAAGATGTTCTAAAACAAAGATAAAATCATTTTTTGCTTTTATTATTTGTTAAAGTTGTAAACCATGCACGAACGATTAAAGCGTTAAAAAGAAACATGCACGAACTGGCAAACAAAAGAAATGATGCAAACATGTGTTTCCCCAGACGAAAACAAATATAAGGCGATTTCAAATAAAGTATGGATTCAGATCAGATGGAAAATTGTGTATACTTGTCTTATTGATAAAATATGTCAGGGGCCCTCGACAAACCAATGAATTAACGAGCGATGACAGGCGATGGCAGATTTGCCCATATACAGACACATTTTTACCCATAAAAACTGCATGAGCAATTTCTTCTTTTGCCACGACTTTATCAGTTATATTCAATATTGTTAAACCTTTGTGCTAAGATATGTTTAAGGTGTATGTGCGAAAAGGACCCGGTTATTGACTGTTCTCTGGTTCCTGAATCATCTCAGTTTTTTTTCTAAGGATTGGTTTTATACTATAATACGTTTATTTGATATAGCCACATAAAGATAGGGTGATGCCTCCACGTTTAACAACATGTAATCATCTCAGTTCTATTCTAAGAGTTGGCTTTATGCTGTTACACTTGTCTTTTATTTGATTAAGCCATACATAGATAGTGAGGTGCTGCCATGTTAAAACAAAGAAGCAATGAATATCTATATATAAGCCGTCCCGCGAGAAAACCAACATTATGGCCTCTGCGTAATGTATCGATCCTTTCCCTGATAGAACCGAATGTTGACACCTCTGCAACAGATAACATTGTTGGAAAAGAGAGACTTGTTGGGCAATTTGCCGTTTTTTTTTCAAAGTTTAATTATACTATTAATTAATCATTTGTTAACCTTTTCGAACATAAGGCGCATATTGAAGTATCTGCAGCAGATAACATTTGAATTGTGGCATAAGGAGAAATTAATGAACTGTATTAATTAATTGTAAGTTCAATTGTGTATATCTTTGTTAAGATGTTTTATAATGTCATATGAAGATATGATGTATGAAGGAACGGGTTGGTTGTGTCGCCTATGAATGTGGAGTGAGACATAGCAGTCACATTTCACCCTGTTTCACAAAACTTCAATTGCTTTTGGACAGAAAATAGCATGATAAAGTAACTATATACATATGCTTCATTATTCCAAATTACAGGATAAAAAGCTTACTGACAAAATGTGACATACATTCATTGCACTGGTTTAATTATTTTGAAAAGAATCAATTTCTCATATTTGCTTTAGACACAAAACTAAATAGCCCGTTATCTTTAATTTATAAATAGATATTTTTCAGTTTTACCTAATTATTCAAACCACTCTGCTTTAAAAAATTTGCATGTAATTACATGGGTTTTTATACTGGCATACAGACACAGATTGACACCTCTGCAGCAAAAGACATTTAAAAATATTGTGACAAAAGAAAGAAATGCCCGAAATGAGAATTTCACGTTTTGCAACAATGTTTTCATATTTCTTCAATAATTGTTCTTTCCTTTAAAGAGATATTCAATGTTTTTGAATATATGTGCTCGAAAATGGTCAGCTGTATGGGGAAAAGGGTTAACAAAATATATGTTTTATTCCTTTAGAAATAAGGATATCATTACCTTATTCATATTCGAACTCATAAACACTGGCTAACTTAAACCCTAGCCCAAGTTAATACAGACCATAGACTGATCTACTGGGGCTCGGCGAATAACCTAAGGTAAAATTCTTGAAATCAGACAAGCAGATTTAGATGAGTACAAGTTTTGTCATTTGATCCCTTTTCTGATACCACCTGGTGGCTAATTAGTTTTTGTTTTGTTCTGTTTTTCAATCAATAGCTA
This sequence comes from Serripes groenlandicus, assembly GCA_031761405.1. Taxonomy (NCBI): domain Eukaryota; kingdom Metazoa; phylum Mollusca; class Bivalvia; order Cardiida; family Cardiidae; genus Serripes; species Serripes groenlandicus. The sequence continues at coordinate 92,666,407 of JASEVX010000004.1, forward strand.
TGCCTAAAAATGTAGAGGGTCGTATAAGGAACGTTTCTGTCAAATGATCATGAACTCAGACCAGCGAGTTTGGATAATTTTGTTTAAACAAATAAAATTGCACTTTTCTCCCTTTATGATGCTGCAGCAATCAATGTTCTTACATTGAATTTAAACTCAACAACATTGAAGGTACATTCCTGTTAAGTTTGGTTCAGTGATTTAAGACATGTTGTTTGAAGCAAAAATTTACCAATAGACCAAAATCCTTGAGTCTTAGACTCTAAAATGTGACATTGTGTAATTCCCACATACAGCATATACACAACATATGACTTTGAAAATATCTGGACACAAATGTGAAAAATCTGTATAAGTCGAAGAATAATTATTAAATAAAGTTTAAAACATCGGGACAATAGAATAAACTGCTCATTATGAGCAATTTTGTCTTTTGCGCACTTTTTTCAAAAATTGTCTGCTACAGAGGCATCACAATATATCTGTATGAGGAGAGGTTTGTTATCAATAAACGTCCGTCTAGTACACTAGCTTTATCAAAATAAAATAAGGTAAAAACAAACTGAACATTGAAATCTGCAGATACAGAGGATCAATCTCTTTTTAAATTCAACAAACACTCAAAATACTTTTTATTCAAATAAATATGTATAAACATTTTGGTTGAAAAATAAAGAAAACTTCGTCTGTTTTTCAACAGAAAAGGCTTTATTATAAAAACTTAAAGGCAGTTCATAATTAATGTCAGTTATAAGTCACCCAGTGACCTCACATAAGTGTTCTGTCCTCTGATATAACTGAAATACCACATAAATGTATCTGTTTTCTGTTTTCTATGTAATTTATTGTGAATTCCATTTTTTTTCTGTGTGAAATTGTCTAATCTATACAATAGAAATGGTAAAATTTAAACTGGTATACATTCATTGTATTAAACAAATTATTATACTTTACTGGTAATAAATTACAAATATTTACATGAACTGCTGCTCAAAGTAAAAACCTATACTGTAGTTCAATGGTAAAGCATCTGGTCTAACAAACATTCAAATCTCAGCAGGTACATGTTTTGAAAGAAGCAACTAAACTTAACAATTTATACATGAAACAATTATGTTGTGGGGAGTTGTCTTACTTAAACACTTATTACATTTTCAATCAGGTTTCTAGTGAAAATATTTTACTCCCTGTACCCTTTTCAAAAGCTTTTATAATTGAGCAATAATAATTAAAAAATGGGACAGTTATCAACATTAATAACTCTGAGAATCTGTACATGCTCAAGGTCTGATCAGATTTTTCACTATCCATTTTTATTCAAAAGACATATTTCATATACATATATACAAAATCAGTTGTTGACACTAAGTCTGATACTTATTAACAAATAACCTGATGCTGTTTCATGTTTTACAAATTCAAAACCAGAAAAGGAGATAGGGGTTCAAAGTGAAAATGTTGTTGAATTGGAACATATTGTTCATTTTGGGTATGTTCATTTTGGATAGTTACACCAATCCGACAATGTATTCAGATTAGTCACAGACATCAAGTAATTAACATCAGGCAAGAGGCTAAACTTTACCCTTTCCAACATACATCATTGTAAATGGGACTCTTGAAAATATTTTCAAAAATTACAGTTTTCTCAGTCTGTAGCATAGTGTTCTCATCTTAAAATGTCTCAATATAATGCATTCAGCCAGATCATGCAAAGGTAGCCATCTGCCTTGGAAGATTGTTCTGTGGAGTATTTCAAAATATTCTAGAAAGCCAGGGGAAAATGTTAGGTGAACTGAAGTACCATTGAAAATAAGCTCAAGTCATTGTAAGAGTCAGTTTCCAATTATATTTATTACTAGTTTACAAATAACTGGCATTTCTAAAAATAAATCAGAACATTCTTCAATGCCTTCTAGTGTTGTTTTCCATCAACATCCTTGGAAATCTTACAGTCTGTTACAATCCTGACCTAATAAAAAATAAACAAATATGTACAAATTAAACTTAAATGCATGATAAATTTGGGTTTTTTCAATATGTTTTTCAAATTCTGTTTTATAACTTTCTACAATTTGCCTATTAATTTGTTTCTTGTTGGTGGACTGACACTGCTTAAATTATTGTTTTTACTTTCACACTACCTAGGCTTTGTCTATTAACTTATTAGTATGCTATGAATAATTGAATTAAGATGACTGACAGAGTTGATGGGTAGTCTTACCCTTAAGACATACGGTACGTTAGATCTTGGGTACGGATCGTATAGTTTCCTAAACAAAATATACCCGTTGCGTTTAAACAAATTAAGCATGTTAAAAAGAACAAACACTAATGGATGATCATATTATTAAAGAATCTTACAGAAATCAATTAAACATATCTATAGTTAATAATTATCTTGTCGCAGCATTAGCGGTTTTGAAATCGATATTTGACCGGCCAACAACTGTAATCTAAGAGTTTCGTCCCTTAGATAATTTGACCTAGATATTTTATAAACACAACCTAAACACAAGTTAATAAATATGGGATTGTATTTTGACATATACGTACACTTTTTAAAAACAATTCTCACATGACATTTGAGTCGCTGCTGGTGGCTGGTCGATTGTCGTCGTCTTTTGACTAACCAATGTGTTTTCGATCATTGAAATACTGCGACTCAAATTTGTAAGTCTAAAGAACAACACGGCACCACAAAATAATCTCCATGATTGTCTCTGGCAATTCAGACGATACGACAATGGTTTTGAATCGACGGATTTTGTTTTGATCGCCGCAATGTTTGCGACTTTTCACCGACTTAAAGACTGATCAGACGTAACTTTTTACCCGAAACTTATGGTTTTCTTAGTTACGAGTGTTTGATAAAACGGTTATCGTACGTAAAACCGGACTTCCGTCCAAACTAAAGACACGCTTAGTTAAAACCGAGTTACGGCCGTTGATAAAACGGGCCCCTGAAACAGAAAAATCCATAGGAGGCGAAAAGTGTCTATCCGGGTAAGCCTGCGCTTTATACTAAGTCTTGTCTGGGTCGATACTTTACGCAGAAACCATACTTTTGGTTTCTCGCAGGACGGGTCATGTGTTGTTGTTCAATCATCAGTAAAATAAGTTCTATAATTCCAAACAGTGTCAAACCTAATAAGAAGCTATGAACCGTCATTGCTGTTCTATGGGAATGGTCGTGTCTAATGTTGTGTGAACGTGTGGCCCCTTTGCCTGTAATAATATATGATATACCTGTACAATGTATTATGTTAAATAATTTTATATGGCAATAAAATATGTCTAAACTAAAACTATTCTATGTCGATGAAATTTTGTAAATCGTAACGTTCCGATTTCTTTTAAAACGACTATAATTATTTGAAAAGAATACAGATGCCAAAGAGAGCATTTGCTTTCCAATTACCTGCATTTAATGCCAGCGATGGAGCGTAAACAACGATAGCCATGTAAAACATCTGGAAATAAAAATAAAATTGGGTGAATTCTATAATTCCAAGAAAACATTTGTTATATCTTAATGACCATTTCACAAGTAAATAAATCACTTTTATAAAGGATATACATTTGTAATAATTATGTTGAGGTTTATTTTCGCAAAGCACCGCTTGTACAATAAATGGCGGAGAAAAGCAGAACAAAAAACAACTTTAAGCTGTATTAGCTGGTCACAATTTATACAAATCATACGAAATATTTAACCCTTTCCCACTAAAAGACGCATACTGACGAATCTGTAGCAGACGACAATTGAAAACATTATGAGAAAATAAGCAGTTTCTACATATATCACAATGTTTTTAACTGTATTCAATTATTAAACTATAATTTGTAGAGATAAATCAATTTTTCCTAGATTGTTTTCAAACTCGACTGCTGTATAATCGTGTATGTTGGGAATGGTGGTTAACCTTTGTTCCGCTAATTTTTCTGCAACCGGTATCATCATTCCTTAACATTTGCAAGTGTTTAAATATTTTTAGAGACATCTTTACAAAATATCGATAAAATATAGAGATCAATATAGGCATAAGAGTATGCTGTTCCTGGTCAATATTATTCTCCAATACAGTTAAAAGACGTTATAAACATGGTATAAAAAATATGTATAAAGTCGAGCATATAAGGTTAAGCGTTACCAAATTGTATTATAAAACACAAAATAGAATACAAAGCGGTCAATTAAAATAAGATTCGAAAATATATCCTGATCTGGGACAACAACCTTGTGATGAGCATGAGCAAAGCGATCTTTAAAAGAAATAACCTTACCATCCATGTCACATATATGATACAGGCAATCACACGAGTAACGTAGCCAAACCGCATCTCTACATACTGAAATATAGAAAACATGGGTCACTTGACCAAACAGCAAATCTACTTACTGATATACATATAACATATAACGGGTAACGTAACCAAATAATATACATATATACTTACTAAAATAAACAAAAACGTGTAACGTAGTCGAAATGCATATTTACATAATGAAATAAACAAAAACATGTAACGTAGCCGAAATGCATATTTACATACTGAAATATATAAATCACGGGTAACGTTACCGAAATGCATATTTACATAATGAAATATACAAATCACGATAACGTAGCTAAAATGCATATTTACATACTGAAATATACAAATCACGGTTAACGTAACCGAAAAACAGTTTTACATACTAAAATAAACAAATCACGCGTAACGTAACCGAAATGCATCTTAACATACTGAAATATACAAATCACGGGTTACGTATAGCCGAAATGCATATTTACATACTGAAATATACAAATCACGGCTAACGTAACCGAAATACAGATTTACATATTAAAATATACAAAACACGGCTAACGTAGCCGAAATGCATTTTTACATATTGAAATATACAAAACACGGCTTACGTAGAAGAAATGCAAGTTTACATACTGAAATATACAAATAACGAGTAACCTAGCCGACATGCATTTTTACATAGTGATATATACAAATCACGGGTAACGTAACAGAAATGCATCTTTAAATACTGAAATATACAAATCACGGGTAACGTAACCGAAATGCATCTTTAAATACTGAAATATACAAATCACGGGTTACGTATAGCCGAAATGCATATTTACATACTGAAATATAGAAATCACGGGTAACGTAACAGAAATACAGATTTACATACCGAAATATACAAATCACGATAACGTAGCCAAAATGTATATTTACATATTGAAATATACAAAACACGGCTAACGTAGCCGAAAAGCATATTTATATACTGAAATATATAGAAATCACGTGTATCGTAGTCGAAATACAGATTTATATGTTGAAAACTACAAGACACGGCTAACGGAGACGAAATGCATATTTGCATGCTGAAATATACAAATCACTTGTAACGTAGCCGAACTGCATATTTACGTACTGAAATATACAAATCATGTGTAACGTAGCCGAAATACAGATTTACATATTGAAATATATAAATCACGTGTAACGTAGCCTTTTCCGTGCATTTACGTGACTTACTCTTTTAGTCCGTTGATGAAATAGGATCATGTCATTTTGTTTATCTGTTATGTTCCCTTAACAATATAGTTTATAATTATAGGCTCCATCCATAAAAGTCATTTGCAACAGTACAGTATAAATGAAATAGAGTGTTATAGATCAGACAACATTTAAAAAAAAAAAAAAGCTGAAGGCTTTTGAAAAGTAAATAATTGTTGTACCACACCTACCTTTAAAATACAAAGATACAAAGCTACATAATAAAATAAGGTTTTTAATAACCTTATGAGAACGTTTGCTGATATTACTTAAAAAGCATGCCAGATTTTAACAATGTCGAATTTCAACTTTCTTTCATAAGTTTTAGAAAAACGTTTGGTTGGATCAAGGTAGTCTATTATGATCAGTCTCTGTCTGTCGTCCGTCAACATTCGGTTTTAGCTTCATACAACATCTCATCATAAACCACTTGACCCGTTACAACACAACTTCACAGGTATGATCCTTTATAAATCCTCTTTCAAAATTGATCACAGATTTAGATCATATGAAGACATTTGATTGCTGCGGCATCAGAAAGGGGGTGGGAGAGGAAACCTTTAAATTATCCTCTGAATTCGCTTGACGGATTCCAATATAATTAGATATAAAGGTCTATTGTGTGACCCCATGTCAGGATCGCCCATGTCCATGCAGTTTTACATTCTTCCTGGGAGTAAGTTTGAAAGAAATGTTGAAAGCTAACTTAAGTATGAATTATAAATGAAATCGGTATTGATTGAAACCCTCTGTAGGTCGGTTTGGTATTGCATGGCGCATCGACGTGTGTCGTTATCTATTCATCCCAGCTGTCATGAATGAATGCAAAATATTGCAGATATGAATAATTTATTTGACAAAAACACACCTGAACATTTTGCTATCTATTTATCCCAGCTGTCATGACTGCAGAATAATGCAGATTTTAATGATTATTTGACAAAAACACACCTGAACATGTTGTTATCTATTTATCCCAACTACCATGTCTTCCCCCACTGATGAACAAAGTGTTGTTTGATTAGAACAAATTAAAGCAGAATGTTGCTTATCTGAATTTAAATAAGAGAAAATGATAACAAATATCATCATTTGTTAAATTAAATTTACTTATATAACAAGGCATACTTCGATTGTTGATGCAAGTTTGTTGTTGTTATTTGTTAAAAGTCATTCAATACTTCAGTTATACGTACAACACAGATGAGCGGAGCGTTCGTAGTACTATCCAAACAACCAAGAGTACTAAAGAGTGGGTTTGACTATTGTCAATTGAGAATTGATATTGCACCGACAGGAACTCGGACACTGATCTCAGATCTTTATGAGGTCGCTATAATATCAAACCACACAGGTTTAAGGAAATTGGATAAATTTGAAATAAGACCTCGCTAAACGATTACTATAAGAAAAGCCGAATTTAAATACATGCAATTCATTTCCTTCAATATAGTAGATCTAGATTGAATATATATTTTCCGGATTTGTTCCTAAGTTTGTAAGCAATCGATGCACCCGGCGGCATTCAAATAATCATGTGGTTGCGTAGAATTATTGTTCGTGTAGAACAGGAAATAAGACTCCAACACCATGTCATACATGTATTTTTTTTTTTTCCCGCACGACCCTAACATCTTGTTCAAAACCCCGTGCTTTATGGCGCTGTCACACTATTGCGTATCGTACTAGCGTATGCCAGCATATTAAAAATACCACGCATACGCTGACATACGCTAGGCGTACGTTAGACATAGGTTGTATACGTTTCAAGCACGGTCGCATACGCTGGCATACGCTAGCATACGGCGAGGCAGTATATTTTGTTTAAGCATGCCTAAGAAAGTTGTGCGTATTCGGACGTTTGGTTTATACGCAAAGCAAAGGCTGAAAACGCCCAAGTTACGCTAGAGGTACGTTACTCATAGGTCGAGTAATTGTTTTTCAGCACGACCCTAACATCTTGTTCAAAACCCCGTGCTTTATGGCGCTGTCACACTATTGCGTATCTTACTAGCGTATGCCAGCGTATGAAAAATACCACGCATACGCTGGTATACGCTGACATACGCTAGGCGTAGACATAGGTTGTATACGTTTCAAGCAAGGTCGCATACGTCATGAAAATGACGTCGAAGGCATTTCAGCAATTAGTAACACACGTCTATTATTGACGTCCATAACCGCGTCAATATTTGTCATACGAAGTCTAGATATATATCAAACAAAACTAGACAGGTTGGACTATAATAACTGGTAAAAATCCCAAAATCGAAAATACTGTCACTATCACCGGTTTTCTCATGGAGTGGCCCATATATTGTGAGTTTATAATGACATGTTATTCATTTCCACGTCAAATAATGCAGTAATAATGCAGTATTCATTTTTCCACTGATATACATGAGTAGATACTTGATAGAAACATAAGGTATACGTTTTAGATCACCCGAGCCGAATGAAATTCTCTATAATTGAATGGGTAACCTATGACAAAAAGTGGAAAACATTGTGGCAAAAAGAGAAATTGCATGTTTTTTGCAATTTCTTGTTTTGTCACTGTTTTCAAAAAGCTGTCTGCTGCAGACCTGGCACCAAAAAGCGTTAAATTTTTAAATATACCCCTGTTAAATACAACTTTATATTCAGAGCATATAAACAGTAGTATTAAACAGGATTAGATGAAATAAAACTTGTGTGTCAAGTTTACAGAGCTCCCGTTGAGTTATATTATATATAGAAGTTAAAGGCCAGGTTGCTTTACAACACTTGATGGTATGATAACTAAATTATAACCAGGTACTGGCCATGATGATTATAATGAGTTACCCCATTATTAGGTTTGGTTGAGAAAAAATAGATTTTTTTATAATGTATTTCTCTTATCAGTTATCTTGAGCCCACAACAAAGTTACATTGAATCTTCAAAAGCGGGTTAAATCTGCAAATGACGGATCTTTAATGTAATTAATAGAGCTATGACGAAGCTTTGCCAAATATATTTCATAAAGACTCGTCGTAATACAGTCTTACTAATTAATTAATATGAATATAAATTAAAATATGTAGTTTTCAAGGCTGAAACCATTAACAAAAGTAGTATTATTAAAGTTAAGGATTAGTCCGAGTTCAATTGTATTCCCTGACAGAAAATGTTGTTCACCCAAATTAACTAGTCTGGATTACCTGTCCCTACCACTATGTTACACTATGTTACGGGTCAGGCATACTAGAACAATGGCGGCTCCCACAGGACCATTGTATTACGGTTAAAGTCAATGTTGTCTGCTGGGCACTTTCATAGCAGTAGTTTTTTCGTGTGAATATTATAACAAAGAAGTCATTGGTAACTTCATATTTTATTGCCTTTAATGCTAACCGTTGAATTTAATGCATTTGTTAAGTAGACGTATTTCGGAGGCCTTGTAATTTCGGATAAACGTTACCTTTAATTTCGCATAACCTATATGTTGACAACATGGCATAAAACTAGGTTTACAAAATAGGAGTAAATGAAAAGAAAAGTGTATAGAAGCAACATATTTGTATTTTTTTGCAAGAATACATATTATTTAGTCAAATAAATGAAAGCTTCATTCACAATCAATAGCCATTCTCAGTGATCAGAAAGCAGCTGAAACATGTTATGGTCTTTTTGTAAACACTGGTAAGACAGTTATACCAGCAGACTTACAAATGGAACATCTTGTACGACTATTCAAGGGACATTTGCGTGCAATGTGCTCCAATATCACTGACAATTCTTTGGTGATTGAAGCGAAGTGGTGCTTTTTTTCGGGACGGACGAGGTAACCAATAACTTTGACAAGGAAACGGCAGTAATCAAGTGGGCTCAGAAGCATAAAACGCTTTCGTCTGTTGAAGTTGAAATGAAAATTATGAAAAACTTGAGACAAGAAAGACCATTCCTTGAAACTCCTGGAAGGCATAGTTTATTTAAAAAAGAGCCGAAAAGTCCTGTGGTGAAACTTAACTTCGATGATTTTACATTATGGATTGAAAAACACAAAACACTGTTATTTTATGAGCTTTAGATCGTTAGTGTTGGCAATTCTGTCTGCAACAGGTCAGGTTATCAATAACAAAGAATATCTTTAAATTTTATGGTTTATTAACCCTTTCAATCATATAGGCGCTTTCTGACGCCTCTTCGGCAGACAGCTTTTTGAAAACATAGTGACAAAAGAAGAAATTACTTAAAACAAGCAATTTATCCTTTTGCCACTATGTTTTCCACTTTTAGTCCATTCAAATTCAATTATAGAGATTTTCGTTTTTTTTTACAAAATATGTTCAAAGTCGTCTGCAACAGATCCGGTTATCGATAACACCGAATATCATTAACTTTTATGGTTTATTAACCCTTTGAATTATATATGCGCTTTCTGACGCCTCTGCAGCAGACAGCTTTTTGGCCACAAGGGGAGGGGGTGCTATTTAGCCTGTTATGGCTATAGTGAAAACTTAAAAAATCTTCTCCTCTGAAAGAGTCAGGCCGATTTTCAAATTATTTCGTAGAAATGTTCTTTGGATGACCCTCTATTAGATTCCTTCATGCCATGTTGATTGGTCAAAAGACATGGCCGCCTGGAGGGCGGGGCTTTTTGCGTTATATGACTATAGTGAAAACTTAAAAAATCTTCTTCTCCAAAAGTGTCAGGGCGTTTTCAAATAATTTTGTAGAAATGTTCCTTGGGTGACCCTCTATCTAATTCCTTGAAGCCATGTTGATTGGTCAAAAAACATGCCTCCAGGGGGCGGGGCTATTTTGCCTTGTATGGCTATATTGAAAACTTAAAAAAATCTTTTCCTCCAAAAGTGTCAGGCCGAGTTTTAAATAATTTTGAAGAAATGTTCCTTGGCTGACCCTCTATCAGATTCCTTGAAGCCATGTTGATTGGTTGAAAAACATGGCCGCCAGGGGGCGGGGCTATTTTGCCTTATATGGCTAAAGTGAAAACTTAAAAAATCTTCTCCTCCGAAAGTGTCTGGCCGATTTTCAAAAGATTTAATAGAAATGTTCCTAGGGTGCCCTCTATCAGATGTCTTCAAGTCAAGCCAGTGTAGGAAACTACCAGGGGGGCAGGGCTTATATGGCTAAAATGGAAAAAAAAACAAGATGAGCGATCCAGGGCCATCATGGCCCTCTTGTTTATTGTATCTCACCAAACTTATACAGTAGTTAGATATCCATCAGAGCTCGGTTCCTTTCGAAAACCAGTCAGAACTGCCCATGCATGACTGGATTATGGCCCTTAAAATTGTCAAAATTGCTATAACAGAGCTTGTTAACAAAATACAATCTTTATTTTTTATTGTATCTCAATCAAACTTATACAGTTAGAAATTCATAAGAGCTTGGTTCCTTTCATAAACCAGCCAGATCCGCCCATGCATGACTGGATTACGGACCTTGAAATTGTCAAAATTGTTATAATATAGCTGGTTAACAAAATACAATTCTTTATTTTTGATTGTCACAATAACACCTTCAATATCCATGCCAGTAGAGCATGGGCCTCTTGTTGGTAAATATCTCTTTAAACACCAGTGGCAACATTAGTAAATGTTTAGGATAATCTAGAGTTTGTGACATAACAATTGAATAGCGATCATTATGCCTGTACTTTAGATGTCATGTACAAAGATTAATGCTTGTCTTGATAGTGTTTGTTTGTAATATATATGTATATCAAATAACAGCAGCAATTATATAACACTGTCTTGAACAGAACAGTACAAGTAGTTAACTTCCAGTGCCATTTGATTTTAAATTGTTTTCTGCAATTTAAATGTAACTTTCATGTAATTGTTTTTAGCTCACCTGAGCTTTGCTCAAGGTGATTTATTGTGATCGCCTTTTGTCCGGCGTCCGTCGTGCGTCAATTTCTTCTCCTCAGTAACCAGTGGGTCAATTGGGCTGAAACTTCACATGAAGCATCCTCACAATGGCCTCACCAGAATTCCTTCAAATTTTTGGGATCCATGCAGAATTCCTTGAAGCCATGTTGATTGGTCGAAAAACATGGCCAACAGGGGGTGGGGCTATTTTGCCATATATGGCTATAGTGAAAACTTAAAAAATCTTCTACTCCAAAAGTGTCTAGCCGATTTTCAAATAATTTTGTAGAAATGTTCCTTGAGTGACCCTCTATCAGATTCCTTCAAGTTATGTTGATTGGTTGAAAAACATGGCCACCAGGGGGTGGGGTTATTTTGCCTTATATGGCTATAGTGAAAACTTAAAAAATCTTCTCCTCCAAAAGTGTCTGGCCGATTTTCAAATAATTTTGTAGAAATGTTCCTTGGGTGACCTTCTATCAGATTTCTTGAAGCCATGTTGATTGGTTGAAAAACATGGCCGCCAGGGGGGGGGCTATTTTGACTTATTTGGCTATGGTGAAAACTTAAAAAATCTTCTCCTCCAAAAGTGTCGGGCCAATTTTCAAATAATTTTGTAGAAATGTTCCTTTAAATGACCCACTATCAGATATTTTTAAGCCATGTTGATTGGTTAAAAAACATGGTCGCCAGGGGGCGTGGCTGTTTTGCCTTATATGGCTAAAGTGGAAACTTAAAAAATCTTCTCCGAAAGTGTCTGGCCGATTTTCAAAAGACTTACTAGAAATGTTCCTAGGGTGACCCTCTATCAGATTTCTTCAAGCCAAGTCAGTGTAGGAAACTACCGGGGGGGGGGGGGGGCGGGGCTTATATTGCTAAAGTGAAAAAAAATCAAAAATCAGGTGAGCGATCCAGGGTCATCATGGCCCTCTTGTTTATGGGATTTAAGCCTTAAAATAACTTTAACGTTAAACTTTCTGATAATTGTATTAGTTGGCTTGCGATCTTCAGGCTCTGCAAATTATGTAGACCAAGCCCAGCGACCACGTTGTGAACGCGACGCCTGATCAGGGTTTACAATATTTAACGCTGGTAAAGATAATTTCATCCAATACTATCTCAAACAGTTTAGACCTTGACCAGATATTGACAATGCGGAGGCTGATCTGTGTAAGCATTGTTTTCGATTCTCGAAGGATGCCTGTCATTTTAATTATCATTTCCTTATTTTCATAACAGGTGTATTGCGAAGGAAAACGCCACAGGAAACTGAATGCAGTCTAAGGTCAAGGGCCAGTGATGTACTGAAGTGGTCAAGCGGGCTAAAGGGTGGTGCAGCTTATAAAGCCAAAAAGATCAAACTGGCGTCTTCATTTAGCACTCCAAAAATTGAACAATTCGAACTCGATGAAACTTCATCCTCATCCAGTGACAATGAAGAAATAAACGAGTGATTATAACTTTACCCTGTCCTCCACAGAAACTGTTTTACTGATGATTATTGAAATATTTGTAGGAAGAAGAACACTTGGTCATAACATAATGCTCCATTTCCTACACGATTTCAATCCAATTGAAAAATGGCACTTTACTATGGAAGGGAATATCCCCCAAAATGCTATGGGTCTTTATGACATTCTTATTTATAAACATTACATGCTCATGTGTCTTGATGACATTCTCATTTATAAACATTACATGCTCAAACTCTATGGGTCTTTATTACATTCTTATTTATAAACATTACATGCTCATGTGTCTTGATGACATTCTCATTTATTAACATTACATGCTCATGTGTCTTCTTTCTAAGCCGAGCCCCATTAGCTCAGTCGGTATCGACGAGGGCTGTCAATCCAGGGGTCGTGAGTTCGAATCCCGGCTCGGCCAACATTCTTTCTGACATTTGACAAAAAGCAATGCGACATGCGTCATTTGTCTTTCACCAATGGGCTTAGTCTATGTGGAAAAGCAGCCAGTTGCTTGGAAAGAATGTTGTGTGTTGTACTGGTCTGAGAAAACCAGGAAACATATGAGTAGGTGAACTGGCCGCCGTGATATGACTGAGAAATTGTTAAAAATGGCGTAAAACCCCAATCAATCAACTTCTTTCTTAATATTGTTCGTCTAAGTCATATTATGACACCAGATGGCGCTTTAAATTAAATTCTTATTGAACTCCCAGCTATAATGAATCACTCTTAATATATATACATTTCACAATTATTAATATAAACTCGTTTGTGATAGAATGCTACCTAAACACCGGTTACCTCTATTTTGAAGAGTAGTGACACTTAGGGATCCTTCATTAAATGTGGGATATTTTCCGTTCATCTCCCTGGAATAAGAATTCAATTTAAAGCGCCATCTGGTGTCATAATATGACTTAGACAAACAATATTAAGAAAGAAGACACATGAGCATGTAATGTTAATAAATGAGAATGTCATAAAGACACATGAGCATGTAATGTTTATAAATAAGAATGTATTAAAGACCCATAGAGTTTGAGCATGTAATGTTTATAAATGAGAATGTCATCAAGACACATGAGCATGTAATGTTTATAAATGAGAATGTCATCAAGACACATGAGCATGTAATGTTAATAAATAAGAATGTCATAAAGACCCATAGAGTTTGGGCGGATATTCCCTTCCATACTTTTCTGCCTAGATTCTCATATTCTTTCCTTGTTAGATCACCTGGGAGCGTTAACTTTTAGCTTTAAACATCATCTCCTCCCAAACTACATGAATAATTTACTTAAAACATCACAGGAATGTTCCTCTGGTTGGCCTCTTTCAAATTTGTTCAAAACATTTAATTCCATCAAGAACTGTTGTTGCTGCGGCATCAGGAAGGGGGCAAAATGTCCAATCTTTGAAAATCTTCCTCCAAATCTGCTGGTCTGATTTCACTATCACTTGGTAGAAATGTTCCTTAGCTGACCTTTTTAATTCCATTGAAACTTTGGTTGCTGTGGCATCAGAAAGGGGGGCCAATTTCAAGCCAAATTGATTGGTTAAAAATCATGGCAGTCAAGTGGCATCAAAAAAGGGGCAAAATGACAAAATTTGGAAATTTCTTTTTTTCAACATCATCTTCTAAACCTCAAGACTTATTTCCTCCAAACTTCACAGGAATGTTCAATTGGTAGGCCTCTTTAAAATAAAATCAAACATTTTAATACAATTGAGAACCTTGGTTGCTGTGGCATCAGAAAATAGGAAAAATGTCCAAACTTTAAAAATCTGCTTCTCCAAAGCTGTTTGTCATATTTCAATGTAATTTGGTTGAAATGTTCCTTGGGTAACCCTCTACAAAGAGTGTTCAAACCATACTTATTTGTTGAAAAACATTGCATTTAGGAGACATCAGAAAAGGGATAAAATAACAAAATCTGGAAATTACAATTTTTTGAAAATCTTTGTCTGATTATAAAAAAAACTTGAGGAGGAAATTACTTCAGTGATCCTCTACGGAATTTGTTCAAGCTGTTGTGATTGGTAACAAAATCATAGCAACCATGCATCATCACAAAAGGGATAAATTGAACCTCTACCTACAAATGAAAACCGTCCTACCATTCCACTCTGCCAATTTCATGGTAACTTAACAGGGATGTTCCTTTGATGGTCCTCCAAATTTGTTCAAGACTTACATTCTGTGTAGAACTTTATAGAAATGCTGTGGCATCAGAAAATGAAAAAATACCCAAACTTTCAAAACCTTAAACCTTTTCCTCCATAAAATCGATAAATTCATTGGTAAGATTCCAAGATAGTTTGGCAGTAATGTTCTTTTGAGGTATTCTCTACAAAATCTGCTTAAATCTTATAGATAGTGATTTTGTTGACAAACAGGGCAGCAAAGTGGCATCAGGAAAGGTGCAACATGACAAAAGTTCTTGTTACATTTTGAGATACAAATGGCCTTTACTGATAAGCTTTTTAGCTCACCTATGCACGAAGTGCAAGGTGAGCTATTGGGATCACATTTTGTCCGGCGTCCGTCCGTCGTCAACATTTACCCTTGTTAACACTCTACAGCCTACATTTTGCATCCAATCACCATGAAAGTTTGTCCGAACATTCGTCTCCATGAAGTCTCTGAAACTGGGAAATTTTTGGATGGAGCATGTTGAAACTTTGTCAGAATGTTTGTCTTAGTGATATCTACCTAGGTCAAGTTCGAAACTGGGTCATGTCCAGTCAAAAACTAGGTCACTAGGTCAAATTTAAGGAAAATTTTGTTTACACTATAGAAGCTATACTTTTGGATTGGGCATGTTGAAAAATTTTCAGAATGTTTGTCTAAGTGATATCTAGGTCAAGTTTGAAACTGGGTTATGTCCGGTCAAAAACTAGGTCACTAGGTCAAATTTGTGGAAAACGTTGATAACACTCTGGAAGCTATATTTTTAGATTATGCATGTTGAAGCTTTGCCAGAATGTGTATCTTAGTGATATCTAGGTCATGTTCGAAACTGGGTCATATCCGGTTAAAAGCAAGGTCACAAGGTCAAATTTTAGGAAATTCTTGTTAACACTCTGGAAGCCACATTTTTTACTTGAGCATGTTGAAACTTTGTCAGAATGTTTTTTCTTAGTGATATCTAGGCAATGTTCAACACTTGGTCATGTCCAGTCAAAAACTAGGTCACCAGGTCAAATTTAAGCAAAATCTTGTTAACACTCTTGCAGCTATATTTTTGGATGGAGCATGTTGAAACTTTTGTCAGAATGTTTGTCTTAATGATATCTAGGTCAAGTTTGAAACTTGAGTTTTCAGTGTATAGTTTTTTTTTTATATCGAAATTTTAAAGAAAAATAAAAGGTTCATTATATACATGTCTTCGCTTTGTCATTAAAACCTTTTAAGCACTACTGTAAAACGTCTTCAGGGGGTTTCTGTCTTCTTTTCATTCTGTCTTGCAAACGTATTGATGCGGTTTGCAAAACGTTACTATAAGGGAAACGTTTTAAGAACCTTTTAAAGACGTGTACATTGCAGGTCTTGGCAAAACCTTTGAAAGGTTTTCTAGCAGTCTTCAGCACGTGTTAGCTGGGAAACGTCCTAATATCGTCCTAAAGACGTGTACATTGCAGGTCTTGGCAAAGCCATTTAAAAGTTTTTTAGCAGTCTTCAACACGTTCAGAAAACTAAACCGATACGTCAACGATATGTAATATTTTTGGGTGACGGCAACGTTTTCAGCACGTGTTATCTGGGAAAACGTCTTACGATCGTCCTAAAGACGTGTACATTACAGGTCTTGGCAAAGCCATTTAAAGGTTTTTTAGCAGTCTTCAACACGTTCAGAAAACTGAACCGATACGTCGACGAAATGTAACAAATTTGTGTGACGGCAACTTCTTCAGCACGTGTTATCTGGGAAAACGTCTTACTATCGTCCTAAAGACGTGTACATTGCAGGTCTTGGCAAAGCATTTTAAAGGTTTTCTAGCAGGCTTCAACACGTTCAGAAAACTAAACCGATACGTCGAAGAAATGTAACAAAAAAGGGTGACGGCAACGTTTTAAGCACGTTTTATCTTGGAAAACGTCTTACCATCGTCCTAAAGACGTGTACATTGCAGGTATTGGCAAAGCATTTTAAAGATTTTCTAGCAGTTCTCAACACGTTCAGAAAACTAAACCGATACGTCGAATAAATGTAACAAAAAAGGGTGACGGCAACGTTTTAAGCACGTTTTATCTTGGAAAACGTCTTACCATCGTCCTAAAGACGTGTACATTGCAGGTATTGGCAAAGCATTTTAAAGGTTTTCTAATAGTCCTCAACACGTTCAGAAAACTAAACCGATACGTCGAATAAATGTAACAAAAAAGGGTGACGGCAACGTTTTAAGCACGTTTTATCTTGGAAAACGTCTTACCATCGTCCTAAAGACGTGTACATTGCAGGTATTGGCAAAGCATTTTAAAGGTTTTCTTATAGTCCTCAACACGTTCAGAAAACTAAACCGATACATCGAATAAATGTAACAAAAAAGGGTGACGGCAACGTCTTCAGCACTTGTTAGCTGGAGACGTCAGGAAACGTCTCCGTCACGTTCAGATAACGTAGAATGGTTCACTGGGTTGTATTAATCGGACACGATATAGTGTTCAATTACAAATGCAGATAACATTCTGCCTGTGGCTCTACACTTAAGGATCATAATGAATACAGTTTTTAAGAAGTGCCTTGACAACTTCATCTTCTATTGCTTATTGTCGAACTGTGCATATACATATTTGCTGGTTGATCATGATCTACACTGATCGCAAATGCCATATTGAACCTTTGCCAACGGACGAGCCAAATTTAAGTTCTACAACCAGTTTCTTGAATTATGGCCGTAATGAAAGTCAGTTACTCTTGTGATCGTTTTCATCTGAATGAAAATGAGTACACGTGGCTGGCGTCCTTTATAGTTACTCAACATTGGTTAAAGACCACAGATCATCCAAAATAATGGCTAAACCCTTCCCACATAGAAAGAATTGGTAGCAAACGACTCTGAAAATCTATGCTAAATTAGGGAATTTATTGAATAGAGTAGAAAACATTTTGGCAACAACAGAAATATCTCATGTTGTGCAATTTCTCATTTTGCAACACTGTTTGCAAAAGTCGTCTGCTGCAACAGAATGCGTCTGCATGTTGGCAAGATATAGCTAGCTTACTATGGGTTTTGCTTGAAAACTTTAAATATTTGACAAATTTATCTTAGTTTGTATAAACAGGTATAACATTTATACGGAACTCAGTTGCAAATATTTCCCTATATAGATAAACGACACACGTGTTTAAAGTTTCGGCGATAAAGTTTACATAAGGTTATTTTCAAATATCACAATATTAATAAGTATTTCTTTTATAAATATATTGACGTATAAAAGCTTACCATGAGATTTCACTGTTGGCGGTAATCATCTCACTCCGGCATCTTCCGCGTGGATTCAACCGGGAATACCTCAGACAGACACACACATTGAGGAGAGAGCGGATAGTTGCGGATAAAAACCTTTAGATGAGGATAGGTACCTTCAGATACGGACTGTTGCCCATGCTTTGCGGATAGAAGGTGTGACGTCCAAAATCGCCATTGGCATTTTGAACATAAATTTATTTCTTACACTTATATTTTTTTGAACTTTACTTACCTTTATTTTATAAACCTTTATTTCTTTGTCCTTAATTAGACAACTGAATAAATACCATGGTACCGATCCGGTCTCTCCGCTGTAGTAGTACTTGAGACACAGCCTCCGTGGCCAGGACACCGGATGCGTATGTGCTTGCCATCCAAGGCACCTACCACATGGTGAAAGTTCCACCGGCTGCAGAAGCCTTCAGCGACCTCCTTTTCCACCCCTCGGCTGTCGTCGGGATGCCTACCAACAGTCGCCGAACTCGTCACAAATGGCCTGACAGACGTCCCGGACTATAAGGTAGATGTTAGTGTGCGTCACAGAGAACAGGTACATCATCGAATTTTAGCAGTCCCCCGTGGCCAGGTGCCTGAGTGTGATGGCCACCTTCAGTCCAACTTCCTGCGAGTCTCTGTACCATGTGTCTTTCTTCTGTATTCTCGGCGTGAGTCGCTCAACCACGTCTCGGAAGATCTCGGGGTGAGCCTGGTGAAGTTACGAAACGCCACCACATCCTCGTTACTCAAGAGCATCATGAGGCTGCCATACGCTCCCTGTTCCAGCCTGAGAGTGATCCAACGGCGAATCCACCACCTCCTCTCCCGACGGGAGTGCATAGATGAGTGAGTATGAGGTTTATATTGGACTGGCAAGAGAAGTCTGCGTTCGTTATCCATGGCTGTGAAACTAGGAAGACACCAATTGTTATGTCAGAAGACCATCCAGTATATAGAGATCGAGAAACCTTGTCAGAATTATGGGTGCAAAGTGGCAGAGATCGTCGTACAAGAAGTTAATGGAACGCAGGAGTCCGTTACAATCGGTATGTATTCGTATTTGAAATTAACTATTCGCAATTATCCGCATACATCCCCACTAATAGGTATATGTCAGTATTTGAACGCAAGCTATCCGTATTGAAACGTTTCATTAGGTAACAGTCCGTAACAATACGCAGAACGAGACCCGAAATTAATCGTAACTAAAGGTAACGATCCGCATGAAACCGTATCAGTCCACAACTTGGGATGGACCTCGGAATTATAGGTTTATATACGGATTAGATACGGATAAATGCCTTCAGTTACCTCCAGTTACGGATCATTACGTTTTACTCGTCCATTCCTGAATTTGAAAGTTTTCAAAATTTGGACTCGGATCATGGTGACCCTGCGGATACGATTAGGATAGTAATGGACTCTTCGGATGCGAAACAGACCAGTACGAATAGAAGGGATATATATACGGGCGAGCAATCCGAAGCATCCGCAGAATCCGTGTGTGTGTGTGTGTCTGACTAGGGCATACAGGATAGGTCTAAAACATAAACAAGTAAACCTGTTGGAAGTGCAGAACCATATAAGATAAATTAAGCCTTCATATTCACCCTGCTCCTGTATATTTAAACTTTAATGTCGAAAGTATCCACAAGTTGGAAAAACAGGCAAATGAATACTGATAGAGTACAATTAATTAAGCGGTGCTCCAGGAAAAGTTATTACACATCACCAATGCTTAGGGATAAACAAGAAGCTGCTTTACAATTGTTTTTTTAAATCATCTGTGGCTAATTGGCGGACAATGCAGAACCGCATAAAACTGCGTAGATGCATTGATTCTGCACTTGACGAAAATACCTTTCATTCGGTTTTAGCAGAACAATCATATCACCGTGTGACATGCAATCGACATGCATATTATTTAAAATTAACAGGCAACACGCTTAGATTCACTTTTTGTTTAATCTGGTTTTACCATAGGCGTTCCGAGATGCCTGAACGACTAAATGACGAAATGTTGAACTACTGATTAACCCATGAGGAGGCACAGATCTTGATCTTGCTGATCGCAAAGTCTCGAAGATAGGTTTTAGTGTTGCATGATATAAATAATAAGCAAACACATAATCTTTGCAAGAGAAATGCACCAAACCTAGACTTCTTTTTATGAAATGGACTATGTCTTGGTTGGAAAGACAGTAATGTGCGAGTACTGGTGCGAGAAGGCCAGGAAACACATAAGAAGGTGAAGTGACCGCTGTGATATGATGAGTTTTTGGGCTGGGGCTTGAGCCCCTAGTCATAGTAGTAATACTATTTTTTCGGAGTTGGCAGCCTTCCTATTGCTGTTAACACCCTACAACGCATTTAAGGGTGAGACTGCGCGAGAAAAACATTGTATCATTGATTCAACAAAACTGCATTTAAAAGGTTAAGATCCCACTAAAGAATAATTATAATGTTGTTGGAACAGAAGTGAAAAACTTAAAGTGTGAAAACCTAATATAAGTTTAACAAATGCTTAGAAATTAATGCGCCGAGAGGTCCAATATGGAAGCTTATTGTTAACAAAGAAGTCGCTTGACAAATGCAGTAGCGGATTTACGGGCATAAGGGGGAGGCGTAGGGCCTGTGCGACGAATAATGAATGGTAAACAAAGAAGTCGAGTGACAAATGCAGTGTCGGATTCCCCTATTGGTGAATCCGTCAGCATAGTATGTACTATACCGGTTTATGTAGCCGACAGACACACCGTAACAACAATCTAGATGATACTCCGGGGGAATACTATAAGCCTGTTATAACTATCCTATTCTTAGATCATCTGCTCCAAGAATTCTTCAAGCGATTTACGTCACTCTAGCAGCGGGTGACTACGATATTCTAAATGCTCCCGCTAGTTGATATAGCACTCAATGACGAGTCGGTCAACTTTATCAGGGAAGACCTGTAAATCGAGCGATGGAGGAATACATGCGGTGGTACCCTTATCTTACCGCCCAGTCAACCATTGACGACTTGATTGATGAATGTGATCCGAATGTCCACACAGTTCGTTGGATAGTGAGCACATTTTTGGTGACAAGTTGCGAGATCTAAGAAAGAATTTCAACTATTAACCTCGTTAAGTCCGATTTAAGATCATTAACAGTGAAGAAAAGGCTTACAGGAATGTGCCTTATGTCTTCACATAAAGATATGATAACCAACTTTTAAGTTTTCAAAAGTCTTCTACTGCAGATTTATATTGTTTTCAAAAGCATATTTATGGATTAAAAATGTAGCCTACCTAGTATCCCTTAAACCCCTGTCACAATAACTTTGGGATAGGTTTGCGAGTAGTTTGCGGATTTCTAGGTATTTTCGGCCGGAACCCTTCGGCACTCCTCGCGGGCATCGAGTTTCTTTTAACTCAACTTATAACCTGATCGCACATATCGGGCGAGCGCCGGGCCTAATTTTGGACTACCAAGACTATCTAGACGCCCCTCAGAACCCGGCCGGAAATCGTGCAGACATCCTTGCCGATCACCCCCTGTGGCTCGCAGGTTATAAAAGCCGGCTCATCGCATCATCAAACCAGATTATCTAGTCAAGCTTATCACAGAAGGTAACAAGCTAACACACAGTTTATCAAACAAGTGTCAGATTAACAGTACTGCAATATGCCCTAGAAAAGAAGCAAGGACTGAAAGAGAAGGAGGGGACAGTATCAGCAAGAGAGGGAGAGTGGCAGTAAGGTGAATGAGACCATGCTTCTCCTCTTCAGCCACCTATGCACCAATAGCTAAGTTTTAGCGGTAGCGTGCAAATGCCAACCTCTCCCTCAACCGGGGACCCGATCGCCCTGTGCAAGTGGCAGCAAGCGTTGTGGAGGTATCAACGGCATTCCCGTAGGAATGTTTGTCATAATAATATCTAAATCAAGTTCGATTATGGGTCATATTGTGTCTGAAACTAGGTAACTAGGCCAAATTGAAGGGAAATTTTCTTAACACTCTGGAGGCTGCATCTTTAACTTGAGCATGTTAAACCTGTATCAGAATATTTGTCTTAATGATTCGAATATTCGTCATGTCTGTTCAAAAACTAGGTCACTAGACCAAAATGAAAGAAAATCGCGTTAACAATGTACAAGCGTATTTTATGCTTCAGCAGTTTAAAATTATGTTAGGATGTTTATCTTAATGAAATCTATGCCAAGTTCGAATATGGGTGTTACCGGGTCAAAACAAGGTCTCAATGCCAACTTGAAGGAAAATCTTGTTAACGTGTGACGTGCGTCATCAAAAATTGCCTTGTTAACACTATACAGGCTACATGTTACATCAGATCTTCATACAAGTTTATCAGAGCATTCATCTCCATCAAATGTTGGACAAGTTCTAAAACTAGGTCAGTAGGTCAAATTGATGGACAATTTTGTTTACACTCTGGAAGCTTCATTTTTATCTTTGAGCATGTTGAAACGTTATCAGAATGTTTGTCTTTATGATATGTAGGTCAAGTTTGAATATAGGCTACGTTAGGTAAAAAGGTATGTAACCAGGTCAAACTAAAAGGAACATCTTGATATCACTTTAGAGGCGGTGATTTTTAAAAAATAAATGGTTATCTTAATGGTATCTAGGCCAAATTAATGGGAAATCCTGTTAACACTCTGGAGGCTGCATTTTTTTATTGAGCATGTTGAAACTGTATCAGAATGTTTGTCTTGATGAGATGTAGGCCAAGTTTGAATATTGGTCATGTCTGTTCAAAAACTAGGTCACTAGCCCAAGCTGAAGGAAAATCTTGTCAATACTGTAGAAGCCACATTTGTTAAAATTTGGTTAGAATGTTTATCTTAATGATATCTAGGCCAAGTTCGAATATTGGTCATGCCGTGTTAAAAACTAGGTCACTATGCCAAACTGAACTAAAATCTTATTAATTCTCTGGAGGAGGCATTTTTCTGGTTCAGCAGCTTGAAACTTTGTCAGACTGTTTGTATAGATGTTATCTAGTCCATGTTCGAATATGAGTCATATCAGATAAATAGAAATAGGTCACTAGGCCAAATGAAGGAAAATCTTGATAACACTCTAGAGGTTTCATTTCGAATCCTTGTCAGAATAATTATCTTGATGAGTTTTGCATTGATCGAAAACTTTCTCACAGTCTAGTATGTCCCTATTCTCTGTTTTTCCATAATAATTTTCAAGATTAAACAGGGATGAGACATCATTACATAATTACCAAAAACATGAATCCAGACATAAACCGACCTCGGTCCAATGCAGCCAGCGAATATTCAGATAAGTTTCTGCCTCCGAACAGTTTGATCAGGAGTTATCATTTCCCGTCTAATATGCTTGAAGCAATTTGAGAACGACAGTGAGCAGAACTCCGATTTAACAAGTAAGGATGGATGTCTCCTCTAAATTTAGTCCTACAAAGAAAGACATCGCGTATGCTCTTTTTCTCATTTGGTTATTATCCTGCACACGTTAAGAGTCTTACTAGAACGTGCGAAATTCCCGTCGCAAATTCCGACTATGTATCTGGTCGGAACTTTTGGCGACGCTTCAAGGGTCGATTCTAGCGTTTTCAATGATTGTCACACGAAATTACACGTATGGAACAACATTTTACAATTTATCTATTGTAAAAGTAAACACAAACGATATTACTCACGTGTGTGTGTGTGTGTGTGTGTGTGTGTGTGTGTGTGTGTGTGTGTGTTCTTAGACTCAATACGCTGTGGACACCGTCAGTTGTAAAATAACCTACTTTGTGGACACATTTTGAATTGTGGACACCAAAACGTGGTGTCCACAAAGTTAACGTTAAATATTATTACATTTAATATGTTTTTTAATATTCAACGGGAAGTACAAACTGCAGTTGTGAACCACTTTTACACACACAAAGGTAATTCCTCAAGAATCGCAGAATTTGGTGTGTGGCACAAGTAATCTCCCGACAGACGCACTCTTGTAACATGATATCATCTCGCCTCTCATGGGGTCTAAGCCATGGTAATTAGTCTGCCAGAATAGCAATAAATCGCAATAAACGAGCAATAAAACAGTTAGGACGGGCTTATCGGGGCTTATCGGCTATTTAACGGTCATGTGTGCGAATAAAGGTAGATATTTTATATAAAATTATAGTTGCTAAGAAATCTAACTTTTCAGCATTTATAAAATTATGTACATCCGGATTTAGATTAGTGACACAACATTGAAACATTGATAAATATAGAATGCCACGCGGGGAAGTCCTCTTATACATGTAATTATGTTATTATACCTATAGAAAATATCCATTTATACCTACTCAAAATAATGGGAATGATCCCCTCATTGCTATGTACTGTCTACCTTTATACGTTATGTGCTTATTATGGTAAGGGTATTTTAGTATTAAAAACTAATAAAGATTCAGACTATTCTAATTAGGGTCTACACTGCAGTTGATGCAGACAAAGTAGACTGTGTGTTGGTGGATGTACAACTGTGTAGACCCAGATCAAACTTCGATTAAAGAATGTCCAGCGTGTCTGCGTCTACCTTTTTTTTCAGAATATAAATCCATAGCCTGATTAAGACTCTTTGACATATTCACATAACACCGGTAGGTTACCTACTTTTAATCAAACAATCATTACTGAATTATTCTGTAAATAAATATAGCAAACGTTTGTTTATCGCATATCAAGTCGATCACTAAACTTAACGAACGAATGCATTATCACATGTACAGATTACGTGTTGACCTGATAATGTATCAGCCTAGATAGTCGATAATTCTAAAACTATTTTACAATGTGACACTAAGGCGGAATGGTACAGTTGAAATATTTTATTACGTCATTTTATTGCATATATTTACCATGACGTCACACTCATCACCACTCATCACCATGTAGAGTACACACAAATTAAATAAAACATTCACCGTAAGGTTTTTGTTATACATCCCATTTCTCTATGAAACATTCTCACGTCAATTTTACGTTCCTGTCAATTTTATGTTGCGTTAATTTCAGCATTAGATGTGTTTTTAAACATTAACCCCCCCCCCCCCCCCCCCTCCCAGCCCCCCGCCCTCACCTACCAAGAATAAGTAACAGGTCCTTCATTTTAAATCGATATATTTGTAACCCAGGGCGTTTGTTTGTTTGGTGTTAAATGCCGCTTGCAACATAATTTTCAGTTATATCAGGGTAAGTTATAACTACTACTTGTTCATTTATCCTGACAGCAGCGAGTCATTCGTAAAGCTAAATCAATGCTAATGAGGTAAACGCTCGATGTTCATGGCGTTAAATTAATTGAAAATAAAATGTCAATGTATACCGAAATGAAATATAAGGGACATAACTTATTATAGGCACATTTCTGAAACAAATATAGTCATTTCCCTTCCTCATCGTGTTAGTTTCGAACAATGCTTACATGAATTTTTTTATTATTTTGTTTTACTTTCTGTCTGAATTTACGTTTTCACAATATCGTTGTCAGTCTTAAACTTTTCACACAGTAGTTTAAATTTCATCTATTGTCACAATGTCTACTGCAGATGCATCACACAGTGTCTGTATCTGGGAAATGGTTAACATTTGACTATATGGCCAGAGTACTTGCCTTCTATAACTTTTAAATAATACTGCAATGTTAATGAAACACTAGAACGTACAATTCTAATATTAGATCATCCTCGGTACCCATGCTATTCATAAAATATATGATACCCTGTACATATCTCGTACTCATGAAAATTCATGAGGTGAAAATGCAATCACTTGATTGGTCGCATGACACAAACCTCATGCGATACGAAATTTAGAATGTAGTTTCGGAGGTAATCGTGGTGCATGCTTTATGAAGTTTCGCTAGCCAATTTGCCCAAGGTATCATATATTTTGTGAATAGCCTGGGTACCGAGCATGATATTAGATATGCTACTACAAAATGTAATAATAACACAAACTGTTTTATAAAACTTGAAAAAGGGTACCTATCCTGAACGACGGCCATTTCACCTAACCATATGTTGTCTTACTTTTTCCAACCAGTTTTCCGCACACAATTATTCATACGCGACTGCCTCCAATCCAACATAGACTAGATTACGCCCAATAAATTATTTTGTCAATTAAAGAAAAAATGATTGGCCGAACCGGGGATCGCGACTCACAATTCCTGGTTTGATAATTACCTTCGTCGTTTACGACTGAACTACGATCGCGACCGACTACTCGCCTATACAACACTGGGCCTTAACACAGTTTTATATTATATTTCAGGTTGCTATCACGGCGGCCTGTTCACCTTATTCATTTTACCCGGGTTTCTCACACGCCGAGGATATTTACGAATTGGACTATATGCATGTAAATTGTACCACTGTAAATAACTTTTTTGTTTTTATTTTGTTTCCCCGTTTTCAATGACTCTTCGTATGCTTGTGTGTATGTATGTATATATATATATATATATAGATATATACATATATTTATTTATTTATGTTCTCACTTTTGTAATGTTTAATATGAAATGTACTTGCTCTAAAAATATGGAGGAAATAAAGAATATCTATCCATCTACCTTATTCATTTTACCCGGGTTTCTCGCACAAGTACTCAACACAATATCATTCCCACGTAGCAGACTCCCACATAGACTAGTTAAGACGATGGATGTGGTGCCGTACTTTTACCACCAAGTGCTCCGCACCAAGTTCAACCAAGGCAATTATCTCCCTTGAGGAGATTTAATCTATTGATGTTAGACGAACGACTCGTGTTGCAATGACTTTTGTCAATCAAAGGTGAACATGAATGGCCTAGTCAGGGTTTGAGGTCACGGCTCTCGTAGAAACGGACTAAGCTATATCAGCCAGAGTACTCATTGGTAGAACAATGGATCTTAATACCATTTTAAACCATATTTCTGTTTTATCACGGTGGCCAGTTCACCAAACTAGTGTTACATGTCTTTCCGGCTCCTGTATTCCATAAACATTATTATCAGGTATTTTGCCAGCTTCCCAATTAGTGGAGGACCAGTGACGATAGTGACAATGGGTTTTGTTAAACATCGGAAAGAAGGAATGGCCGAGTTATAGTTCGAACTCACGATCCTCGTCGTAACAGACTGACCTATCGCTGTACGACTTCTCGTCTGTACATTAAGAAGTGTTAACACTATTTAAACCATAGTTCAGTTTTATTTCGAAGGCCAGTTCACCTTACTTGTGAATAGAGTTGAAAGCACTGAGGCTACAGAAGAAATTACTCATAAAAGGTGCTGAACTCCGGATTATAGATAGGATAGTCAAAGTTTTAAAACTGTTTAAAAGTTGTCTTGAAATATTAGAATCATAATTCTGAGATAAAATTTAAATATTGATCGTTTATGCTTTAGTTTTTACTTGGTAGACATACCCATTAAGCCAAATTTTGTACATTTGTAATGACTTGCAATTGATTGTTTTTCAATATTTATTTCCAAAATAGTTTTTGAAATATTTAATACTTACTTTGTTGTCACTATGAACATTATTTGCATACGTTTCCAGACTTTGTATCACCATCTGAGAGTTCAGCACATTTAAGGGGTGCTAACACCGTTTTAAACCATAGTTTAGTTTTAACGCGGAACATTCTTCCCAATAGCTACCTACCGACATTACAATTATCTCATTACTGGAAAACGAGTGACGCAAGTCACAAGGACTTGTGTAAAACAAGGAAACAACGATTTGCCGAGCTGGGGTTCGAAGTCACGTTTTCGTCGCTACCGACCGAGCTATCGAGTCTCGACTACTAGTCTATAAGGCAAGACACGAAATTTATTTAATAATATTCTTAATAGTTTTATACCCTTTCACACGTACAAAGAATCAGCAAAAGTCGATTTTTGAAATAGATCTGACAAATTATTGAAGATCTCTATCGATTAAAGTTCTTTTATTGAAAAATGTTGAAATAATGTGGCAAGCAGTATTTGCTCATTTAGCCCTTTTACGATATAAGCTTTATTTATCTTGCAAACTTGAATATTGCTGACAGAGTATTATTATAGTCTGATACCCGACGTATTGTAGCAAATTAGTACATCTGGTCTTAACAAAACAATGGCGACTTGCAGTTTAGTCTTGTACTCTGCGCTCTATAGTAAATTATTAGGTCTAGATTAAGCCTAATATACATTTGATTTTCGTAAACCCTACCGATTGTATTTGTAGTCTTTACATAAATAGTGAAGCAAACTACTAACGACGTTTGGTCCACAAATAAGGTTGTATCTATAGCGTTTTGCTTGCACCACGATGGCCAAAGGGCACCGTCATAATTAATAAATGTTTGATCCGATAATGAGATGATAGTTGCAGGTAACTAAAGACTAGTTAGCTCAGTGAACACTTTAGCTCTATTTTACCCGACGTTTACACTTTACGGAGTTCAAAGATTAACGGAAAAACACTTTTCTAAACTAGTAATGAATCAACAGAAGAAGGTAGCACTATATCTAATGCCAATGGCACAAAGAAAATGTTGTTTATATTTTCATATTGGTCTCACGGCACAGTCAAGTGACAAATATGTTTGGACTCATCAAATATTAATATCGTTTAACAAGGAACGTAGATAATACACCGTATATAGCACAACATGTAACACGAACATGTAGAGGAATTCGGGATTTGCGTATGCAAAAATATAGGCTAGTCTGTGTTTAAAGAAGCTTTAAAGAGGAACGTTTAAGAGTTGTTATATAGAGGGTGTTTTCTTCCAAAGAACGCGTCGGTTAGGTTGATACTGTTCTGAAACAGTAACATTGGTGGGGCTATCCTTCTAGGGCAATGAAGACTCTGGTGAGACTTTGCGCAGATGCATTAAGACCCTAAATCGCTAGATCATGCTCAATATATAGATGGATCTAAGAACTATGCATTCATTAATATGTGATATAGTCGTTGCAAAATATTTAATGTATTGTAAAGACTATAATGCTCATTCCCACGTGTCAGATGAAATATGTGGAAATCCCGTCGTTTGTAGTGCATACTATTGTGGTAACATGGCCGTTATGGCAGTATCGGTCTAGATCAGTGGCGATAAGGTGCTGCTGCTCGATACCGTCCGAAGGGGTGTCTCTGTTGAACCAGCGAGGCCATCCGCTATGTACACGAGGCTTTGGACTGGGTCTGAGCGTATGTACTCCTTTAAATTATAAATAAGACCCATCAGAGGACAATTGTCACTGGTTGGGGTTTAACGCCGTTTTCAACAGTTTTTCAGTCATATCACGGCGGCCAGTTTATCTACTCATGTGTTTCTTTTCTTTCTCACTTCATGGCTCCACACAACGTTCTTTCCAAGTTACTGGTTGTTTTTTAATATAGAGTGTTTGATTATTGTTGGAAACCAAATGACGCTTATCAAAGTGACTTTTATCAAACGTCGGAAAGAATGTTTGCCGGACTGGAGATCAGACTCAAAACCCTGAATTGACAGCTCGCGTCGCTACCGACTGAGCTACCGGGCCTCGGCATAGATGACCGAGAGGCAATCCCTATGAATCAGCCTGCACTGGCATATGACACAAAAACACACACAATAAAAGCTGCAGAATATCAAACGAACTTACTCTCCCATCTCTTGTAATCTAAATTTCCTATTTCACACAATATACTGACACTGAAGTCTTACACCCAATGACTCAGAGCTAATGGATAATTTTCTTGCGAACAAGGATAATGGATTAAAGTATTTTGTTTTTTAAACTAGAATTAGCATTTATAAAGTAGAATTGTTTTTGCAAAAAACAGATGTCTCCACCACAAATATATTTTAAATCTCTCAAAACATTCAAACCTAAAAAGCAGACAATGGGTTCTGCACATCGCCTTGATGAGGGGAACATGTGACCAAGTTACATGACAAACCTTCAAGTCGTCTTAAAGATATGGAGCAGACACGAAATACAGCCTCAAACCATTGACCTTAAAGTGTGACCTTGACCTTGACCCGGGATGGTTGAGACATGGGTTCTGCACATCGTCTTGATGAGGTGAAAATCTGACCCAAGTTTCATGAAAATCCTTCAAGCCGTCTTTGAGATATGGAGCGGACACGAAATAAGCATCAACCTTTGACCTTCAAGCGTGACCTTGACCTTGACTCGAGATGGTCGAGACATGGGTTATGCACATTTCCTTGATGAGGTGAACATGTGACCCAAGTTTCATGAAAATCATTCAAGGTGTCTTGGAGATATGGAGCGGACACGAAATAAAGCCTCAAACATTTGACCTTCAAGCGTGACCTTGAGCTTGAACCGGTATGGTCGAGACATAGGTTCTGCACATCGCCTTGATGAGGTGAGCATCTGACCAAAGTTTCTTAGAAATCCTTCAAGCCGTATAAAGCCTTAAACCTTTGACTTCAAGCGTGACCTTGACCTTGAACCGGTATGGTCGAGACATGGGTTCTGCACATCGCCTTGATGAGGTGAGTATGTGACCCAAGTTTCATGAACATCCTACAAGTCGTCTTAAAGATATGGAGCAGACACGAAATACAGCCTCAAACCTTTGACCTTAAAGTGTCACCTTGACCTTGAACGGGTATGGTCGAGACATGGGTTCTGCACATCGCCTTGACGAGGTGAACATCTGACTCAAGTTTCTTAGAAATCCTTCAAGTCGTCTTGGAGATATGTAGCGGACACGAAATAAAGCCTCAAACCTTTGACCTCCAAGCGTGACCTTGACCTTGAACTGGTATGGTCGAGACATGGGGGTTCTGCACATTGCCTTGATGAGGTAAACATCTGACTCAAGTTTCGTAAAAATCCTTCAAGCCGTCTTGAAGATATGGAGCGGACACGAAATAAAGCCTCAAACCTTTGACCTTCAAGCGTAACCATGAAATTGAATCGGTATGGTCGAGACATGGGGTTCTGCACATCGCCTTGATGAGGTGAACATCTGATTCAAGTTTCATGAAAATCCTTCAAGCCGTCTTGGAGATATGGAGCGGACACGAAATAAAGCCTCAAACCTTTTATCTTCAAGCGTGACCTAGACCTTGAACCGGTATGATCGAGACATGGGTTCTGCACATCGCCTTGATGAGGTGAACATGTGACTAAAGGTTCATGAAAATCCTTCAAGCCGTCTTGGAGATATGGAGCGGACATGAAATAAAGCATAAAATATTTGACCTTCAAGCGTGATCTTGACCTTGAACCAGGATGGTCAAGACATTAGTTCTGCACATCGCCTTGATGAGGTGAACATGTGACCCAAGTTTCATGAAAATCCTTCAAGCCGTCTTGGAGATATGGAGCGGACATGAAATAAAGCATAAAATATTTGACCTTCAAGCGTGACCTTGACCTTGAACCAGGATGGTCAAGACATCGGTTATGCACATCGCTTTGATGAAGTGAACATGTTACCCGAGTTTCATGAAAATCCTTCAAGCCGTCTTGGAGATATGGAGCGGACACGAAATAAGTGAAAGTTGATGCAACGCATCAATGTCGCCGGAAATCCATACTGCAGTGATGAAAAACGCTTACATTATAGTAGTTGAAAAATAGTTATCAACTGAGGGGCATATTGGAACATCAGGATCAGGGCTAGGGTCAAGTGAAAATGTATGATAACTTGCATTTTTTGTCAACGAATTGAATGTCCTTCATTGAAATATAATTGTGCTGGGAAAAGAAGCTGCTGAGACTGTGTCAGATATACAGCGGTCTAGAAACTGCGTCTCAATTTCTGGCTCCATATGGCAGAGTATGGAGTCCTTTCTGTCTTAGTCCAGATAACCACCATCTTGTCACAATAGGTTTTGGGTCATGAATCAGGGCAACATCAGCAACTTTAATCTCATCAAAATATCAAGTATAGCCTACACCTCCAGTCAGATTTTATTCTGTTCATTGTGGAAAAAGCTCTCTCACATGATGCATTAGCCAAATAACACACAGAATCAACCCCCAAATAATACAGGTTCATGGTGTTCCGGCGAAGATTGCATCGATAAATGAGATTTAAGCTAATGTTCAAAAGTTAAATATGATTTTTTTTAATATTTTCCACCACTGTACACCGTAGGCCTTGATTAAAACCAAATGAAGAAAGTAATTCATGCAAACTGATGAGTTATTGTTTTTTAATTGAAAACAGGAATCTAGAGTATCATTCTCAATTCCTGCTTGGAATCATTTTAAAATATTTTCCTGCTAGTATTGGATGTTTTGAAAACTAATATAAATGTGGACATATAAATCGTACACTGCCCTGTTCCAGTGACTTTCATTTATAGAGATTTTCAATAGTGTTGCCTAGATGTTTTCAAAGTCGTTTGCTACATATATTTGTATACTGAACAAGGGTTGTTTATGGTCAAGGTGAGAAAGACAACGCGCTTCAGAAAATATCTATATCTACGACTAAATGTTTTCAAAGTAATCTTTGGGAATGTTAATTATTTTACATTGTTTAAGTTGCAACGCTGAAGAAATGAGAAAAGTAAAGCATCATTTATCTATTGGTATTTTTTTGTTAAACCTTTTTCTCATATACATCAAATCTGCAGCAGAAGACTTTTGGCAAAAAATTGGAATATCTCTATAAATGAAATTAAAATAATTCAATAGATTTGAAAACATTGTGGCAAGTGATAAATTGGTCATTATTACCAATGTCCCCTTTTGTAACAATGTTTCCAAAAGTCGACTGTTGCAGACGCGTTTGACTGTGTCTGCAAGTGGGAAAGAGCAAATCACGCCTATGCTGTCATTGTTATAATAACAAACCACAATACCAGGCCAGGAGGTTGTGAATCTTGAAGATTGATAAACTTATTAAACCTGATATGTTATCTATCCTTTCACACATTCAACAAATATGTGCAGGGGCGAGAGATTTAAATGCTATCCAAAAAAGGTATGACCTCACATTTAATCTTTTCATTAAATGCAATATAATTATTCGAAGTCACATTTCAATTGATATAAAGCTCACAAGTGCATGTTACGGTGTTGTGTTCATGCATGTGTTTACTGCTAAATTAGTTGTCTGAAGTTGAGTTTCTCGACTAACGCAAAAAGCGTTTATAAAAAATGGTAATAATTTGTCGAAAACGAAAGTGACAGTAACGGGACTTGGTTATCAAATTGGCTTCAGATAATTTAATAATATTTGATGATTTAACAATATTTAAGTTTTGAAGCAAATGATATTTAAGGAAATATGAATTTTCGGAAATGTTATAAGTCTATAAAAAGGGTTATCATTTTTAAAATAACAGTCACATTTATGGAACTTTGTATGTTATGTTGTCTTATGATACTAAACACAAAAAGAATTTTTCAAAGTAATATATGTAACAGTTCTAGAGATATTTAAGGAAATGTGAATTTTAGAATTCTTTTAAGTCGAAAAAGGGGCATAACTCTAGACAATAGGTACGGAGTTACCTCCTTTTTAGGCGCACACAATATCGTGTGCTGGTGATCATTTCTACCAAAATTGGTATCGATATCTTATACAATGTAGGCGGAGTAGGCCGGACAACATTTTTTAAGTCTTAAAAGGGGCATAACTCTGGAAAATACATAAGAAGTTACCTCTTTTTTGAGCGCACACAATATCATGTGCTGGTGATTATTTCTACCAAGTTTGGCATCAATATCTTCAACGGTGTAGTAGAAGTAGGCCGGAAAAAAACGGACGGACGGACAGTTAGAAGGATGGACAGACGGCCGGACACCGCCTCGCCATAATACGTCCCGTTTTTTCAAAACGGGCGTATAAAAAGAAGCCAAAATAAAATTAGTTGGAGCCAAAATTAGAGCCAACTTTGAACCAACATAAAACAAATATTCAACGATTAAAGGGTATAAAAAAAACACAGTTACACGTAAACAAAATTATTTCATGCAGGTCTTTTCATTAACCAATAGCACATGTATTATTTATAAGATAACATAACATGTATGAAAAGCACATATTGTTTCATTTCAGTTCTATTTATAACCATGATTATATTTACATACAAGACAAGAACATCAGTCTCAGACTAGGATTCTTCGAGTCCTTTTACCTGCCCAAACCTGAAGGCAAATTTAAAATTAAAATAGTCCATACTGGGGCCACCAATTGAAATCCGCATCAAATAATCGAGGGCAGAAACTGACATCGAATTTCTTGGACAGGTCTTGACAAAGTTCCTATTACTGTACCCCTTTTCACACTCAATCGTTGAGATAGGGGCATAAAGAAACGTTCAGCAACCTCTGCAGAACCAGGGTTAATGTCGTTATGTTTGAAAGCTAATTGATAATGTCACTAGAGGACCTCACAGAATTATTACCAAAATACTGACTTGCATGAGCAAACCTAGAACAGTTTAACAGCTCATCCCTAAACCCTTCCATATACCAACAGACAAAAGATAATCAGCCACACTCTCAATGTCACTCTTTTTCTCTACTTGACCATCAGTGTTATTTGTTTTGTGGTGTGTGTAGTATGAGTACCAGTGAGCACATATCACTTACCATATCCCAACATGCACTCTAATTATCCTTCTTTTCCCGCTCTCTTTCATACGTTTGGCCATTTCCACGAAAGGATGAAGAATCATTTCTTAAAACTTTAAAGCATTTGATAGTCCTCATTTGATTTCATTACAGGTTTTTACATTTAGTAAAGTTATGCAGCGCACTTGTATGAATTATGCATCGATATAGTAGAACGTGACAGCGAGTTAATTAATAATACCTTAAAAACAGACTCCTTTGACAATCTGTGTTATTAAGAAAAATATTGTTTCCGATCCAATTGCTATGATATCACTATAGACTAGTTGTTATTTATGTAACATTGACATTATTGCGCGACACATTTAATGTTCAAGCTCAAAAGTTAAGAAAAAAACATTTATAAAAGTCTGAAAAGCGGTGGGTAAGCTCGATTTTGACAGAGTAAAGAGGTCGAGACAACATATAAGATGGGATTATCAGTTATTTTATGCACATATTTAAATACAGATAAGCATTATCATAATGTAATAGCATTTTATGTAAGTGCATCTGCTATTTAACTGAAATGACAATCAACCATGCTTATGAAAATCTAGCTTCATATGTATATAGTATGTCAGATGATACTGAAATACGTTCTAGTTATTTTATTATATGGTTTTCTAAGAGACAGTTTCAGTTTCATCTACTTGCTATGTTTAATCTATTGAACACGTATTCATCTATTGAACACGTATTACAGACTCAACTTTTGTTCAGTCTTTCATGGGTTTTTATAAGTATTTTGTTTATCTTGTTTAACAACATAGTATGGCTTAAAAAGTAGATGGTCAAATAAGGAACATTACTGCCACAGTATTATCTTGAAATTAGACAGTGTCAGATAAGAAGACATAAAGTTGGTTGTCCTCCTTTTCTAATTGATAATATAAGCTATTAACCAATTAATACAATTGTTCCTCCTTTCTGATGCCGCTGCAACATTGAATTTAATTATTTGAACATTTTGAAAGAAAGACATAAAAATGATATGTTGCAGTTTGGTAAAATTTGTCAAGTTATTTAAAAGCACAGATCGAGGGCTTGGCGTGAAACGGTTGTAACTTAAAACCTATTTTGAAAACCCTAGTTTAGGGGCCGTTTTGACCATTTTGTAAACAATGCAAATTTAGGTGCCATTGCTCAGAACGAGCAATGGCACCTAAATTTCCATTGTTTACCAAGAAAAATGATTTAACGCTTATAAAGAGTTTATGGCGAGGTGATTAACCTTGGTAAAAAAATACCAATTTGAGTTACAACCGTTTCACGTCAAGCCCTCGAGATGTTGTTTTAAGAAATGGCTGCTGACGGATGATGCAGAATGGTTTGAATGTTTGTATGTTGTTTAACACCGCTTTTAACAATTTTACAGTTATATCACAAAGTGTCTTGGGTAAGGTGCCAGTACTACTGGTCCATTTATTCTGACACCAGCGAGTCAGTTGTCATGCTAACCCAACAACCCTGAGCGCCAAGGAGAGGAAGCCATTACTACCACTTTTGGTCTTTAGTATGACCCGTCTTGGATCAAACACGTTACATCCAGCACCTGCGACAGATGCTCTACCACTACACCACTGATGCACGGTTGATGAAGGATTATCACAACAGCTCAAAATGAGTATGTTATCTTCAGATAAGCTTAAATTGATTGTAAATTACAATTGATTGAGGGAATTCCTAACACATCTGAGCTGGTCATAGTTTTAATGAAGGAAATAGATGATAAATGAGCTTTAGGACAGGTTTTAAAAAAAATCGTGATGTCTGTCAATCACATATATTTTCTTGAAATTAGGAAATGATAAATGGAAAAAACATAAACTGTTGAAATAGTACATCATTTGAGGTAAGTTTCTGTTGACCATTTCCAACATATCTGCAGCAGACGACTTTGAAAACATTTTGATAAAAATGCGGAAGGTCTCTTTGAATGTGAGTTTGGTTATTGAATGAAGTTGGAAAAAGTCTGGCAAAAAGAATTATTGCTGGTTATGGGCAATTTCTCTTTTTGTCAGAATGATTTCAAAAGTTATCAGCTGCAGATGTGTTGAAATCTCTTTATAGGTAGGTAAGGGTTAACTGCAGTCTAACACTTACAATTATGCTATTTTAAGGGATGTGTTCTGTGTAAACAATTGCATGTAGTATCTTGAGAAAGGAAATAAAAAGTTTTTTACATAGACTTGAAAATAATGTGAGAAATGGAGATTCTGTAGGTTTTACCCTTCTTCACATACATATGTTTTCTGGTGCCTCTGCAGCAGATATCTTTTGAAAGCAGTGTAACTAAAGGAAAAATTGCAATTTCAATTTTTGTTACATTGTTTTCAACTCTATTCTTGAACTTTTATATACATGTATTATAGAGAGTTTCCATATTTTTATCCAGATGCTTTCAAGGTGGTCTGTTTCTGATTTATTGTATATGGGAAAGGGTTAGATAATTTCTTCTTTTTCTATGTTTTAAAATGTGTAACAACAGAGGTGTACAAATTGTCTGTGGCGAAAAGAAAACAAGATATAGGGAAAAATTATACTAATTTTAGGTCAACTAATCAAACTGTAAAAACTGCAGGGCCTCGGATTACTAAAAAACGTAAATACTTTTATAATGATACTTTTTAAAACAATATTTGGTTAATCCTTTCCCACATACAACACATATGTAGCAAACTACTTTTAAAGCATTTATTTACAACTAAGAAAACTCTATAAACTAATTAGTATTGGATTAAGTTTAAACCACTGTCTTGGAAATTAGCAGTTGTCCTATGGTCCCATGGCCTGTAGCTTTTAATTCAGACAATTGCACTATTTACGAATGGGCTCATGTTACTTATCGCGTCTGGCTAACTGAATGGGAAATCCCTCTTAAAACAATTAACTCCAATAGTGTGATGTTTTGTATGATGTCATTTGCCTGCTAGAAAATGCGGTTTGTATTAAATTGAACAATGAAATGCACTCAAACGCACGTGTGAGGCGTCCAATATGAACAAAATAAATTGAAATATATCAAACAGAATGACTAATATAAATTAGGGGAATACGTCTCAAAACTTGTATATATCGAGTCAGAAAAAAAAGTCCAATAAAATCCAAGCTGTCAATCATCGAGAAGTCATAAATCGTCATGAATCGTAACGGATTTCCCTTCGCGGACTGTAATACTCCAGAAGAGCTTATGCTGTGGTGTGGTGTCCGTCGTCCGCGCGTCCGTTCGTCAGTCCGTAAACAATTGCTTGTGAACGCGATACATTCTTCAGTTTCGATTGTATCTCAATCAAACTTATACAGTAGTTAGATATCCATAAGAGCTCGGTTCTTTTCGCAAACCAGCCGGATCCGTCCATGCAAGACTGGATTATGGCCCTTGGAATTGTCAAAATTGCTATAATAGAGCTTGTGAACACTATAGAGGCTCCATTTACTATCTGATCTTCACCAAACTTCACAGTAGTTAGGTATCCATGAGAGCTTGGTTCCTTTTGTAAACCAGCCAGATCCGGCCATGCAAGACTGGATTATGGCCCTTCAAATTGTAAGAATTGCTATAATAGAGCTTGTGAACGAGATAAAGTCTTCAGTTTTGATTGTATAGTTAGATATCTATGAGAGCTTGGTTCCTTTCGAAAACCGCAAGACTGGATTATGGCCCCTGATATTGTCAAAATTGCTATAATTGAGCTTGTGAACACAATAGAGGCTCCATTTACTAACTTATCTTTACCAAACTCAGATAGTAGTTAAATATTGATGAGAGCTCGGTTTCTTTCGAAAACCAGCCAGATGTGCCCTTGCATGACTGGATTATGGCCCTTGAAATTGTCAAAATTGCTATAATACAGCTTGTGAACACAAAAGAGCCTCCATTTACTATCCGATCTTCACCATACAAACATGCTCTGGATTGAAAATGACCAAGGAACCATACCAGTAGAGCATAGGCCCTCATGGCCTCTTGTTTACATATGTCATGTTTCCCCCAACATATTTTAAAGAAGGCATCTTTAAAATATGCTTTCAGACAAATTGTTATTAAAAGTCAGTAACTCGTAATAATCCAAAAGATTACGAAATAACCTTTTCCGAAATACAACAATTATGCTGCAGACAACTTTAAAATTGTCTAGTCAAAAACATGGAAAAGCTCTTTAAATTATAGCATTATAATTGAATTGTGTTGAGCAATTGCTCCATTTGTCACAATGTTTTCAAAAGTCATCTGTTGTCAGATAAATGTTTTAGTAATAAGACATCTTAATAAAAAATCATTTAATAAGTAGTTTTTCAATAAAAATTGAAACTAGTGTTTAGTGTAACCCTTTCCTACTAACAGACACGTTCAGGCACCTCTGCAGCAACTATGTTTTGAAAACATTGTGGCAAAAGTAGAATTGTTTTCAAGTTTATTCAATTATAACTATGATTGTTCTTTCAATTATAGAGAATGTCTTTATTTTTGAATACCGGCAAATGCATTGAAAGACATTTGTTGGAGATGTGTTGTATGTGGGAAAGGGTTAACTTCAAATATATATATCTTCAAATACCAATATCAGCATTACTGACTACAGATAAATAAATTCTAATGTTTGTGGATTTAAATGTTATTTTTTCTTATTTCTTCATGTGCAACGAAATATTGCGGCTTCTCTTTGATGCTTTGCGTCAAACATTCGTATTGTATAATTTGATATAATATGTCATTCTGATATATGGCACATACATCGCCAGTTGAATAACAATCGTATCTAAGGTGTACTCTTTGAATTGATGTGGCGCAATTCTAAACAGCTTTCTATAATTCATGTAGTTCTGAAAAAGTGTTCTTAAGCCTTTC
This sequence comes from Serripes groenlandicus, assembly GCA_031761405.1. Classification (NCBI taxonomy): domain Eukaryota; kingdom Metazoa; phylum Mollusca; class Bivalvia; order Cardiida; family Cardiidae; genus Serripes; species Serripes groenlandicus. The sequence continues at coordinate 92,706,226 of JASEVX010000004.1, forward strand.
CCACATGAAAACGCTTTCTTACGCCTCTGCAGCAGAGAAAATGTTCGTTATGATTTTAGCATTTTCTCACATAATTCAGACTACAGCAGACGTCTTTGAAAACAACTCGGCAAAAACCTGTACAATATACATCAATGGTCATGCCATTATTGTATACATTCTTGTCAAAATGCTCTAATTGTTCAATAATGTTGTTTAAAATTATAAGTCATCTGCACATGGGACAGAATTAAGCACACATATTTGCTTGCACATATATTTTTAAGGCACAAACATATTTTTGGAAAGAAAGAAATTAATAATTATGAGCATATTCTGCATCCCACAATGTAAGAATTGTGTTTTAATGTCTCTCTTTATATAGTCTCTGTTTTCTAATATGAGAGATATCTTTCCCTTCAATTAATCAAGAAGTTGTCTGCCTTATGAGTATTTTATATTAAACTGTTACGCAAAGTTTAGTAAATGTTATGCATGTAGATCATGTTTAGTTTCTTTCTTATTTAACCCTTTCCAACATACAGACGCTTTCTGGAGGCTTTTGAAAACAATGTTGCAAGTGGAAAAATTGCTTAAAAAGTGCTCAAAAAGTGCAATTTCTCCTCTTGCCACGATGTTTTCAACACTATTTAATAATTATACATTCAATTGAAATGTTCAGTATTTTTGCCGAGATATTTTCAAATTCGTTTGATGCAGATTTGTTGTATGTGGAAAATATATGTATATTATCAACTTCATGTAATACTAGCCAATTTATGCTGAACAGCTTACTAAATAGTGAATTAATTGCCTTTTTCCATTCAACAGAAACAAAGAGTATACTGCAAGCGTTTGGTTAAAATAAAAAGACCGGTGAAAATAGATACTGTAACATTAAGGGAAAAAAAAGGAAAGCTTTGCTGAACTTCTTAATTATTTTTTTCTTTTCAGGTAGTATCTTATGCTCTTGACAAATAATTATATCCTTGATATTTTAAAATGTACATGTTTCCCTTTGTTCTGCGTTTCAACTTGTTAACATAGATATTTCATTTAGGTTTTACAAAAGGCCTTTATAATCATTTCAGTCATAAAAGGTAAATTCGTTACATCATGACCAATTTGTAGCCGATGACTTGAAGAAACGCTTTAAAAAGCTGAATAAGCTCCTGTAGAAATTTTGATAATGAAGACAGCTCTTTGTTTCGGTGTAAGATCTCTATCTTGCATGAAGAAACAGTTGTTCTGTTTATTCATGTTTTAATACTTTACCATATACTCTTTTTCTGCAAAAGTTGACTTTAGAATATTTTGATAACTCAATTCTGATTTCACGTGAATTGGAATGTGTTAACCCCTCCTATACATTTTGAAACCGCTGCAGCAGATGACTGAAAGCATTGCCATAATGCTTTTTTATTTAATAATTAAACTGTCATATATGGATATATTTCACATTTGCAATGGAGTGTGGGAGACTACATGAATGTAAAGACAAAATTTCACTGTTTAAAAACATTGAGTTTCTCAATCATCTGAAACGTATGTAATAAATACATCTCTTTACCCTTTCCCATAAACAGGGGTTTTCTGAAAACCCTGCAAAAGATGAATTGTGAAAACATATTTTCATTCACTTACTAACTATTGTGTTTGTTGAAATTCTTGGTATCGTATCCCGTATCTTGCTTGCTTTTCCAAATCTGTCGTTTTGATCGACGCTTTCAGTGGTAATGTTAACATTTAATATACCATATTTGTCGTTAATTGCCATGAAAATCAATATTTTATGTAAACAAATGTCTTTGTAAAAATAGGCCCAAAATAAATGGATAAATTTTAAAATAAATTATGGATAAATTTGTTGCAACCATTCAGTGAGCGAAGCTTTCATGTGATTGGATTTTTTCAATTATTTAGAATGTTTAAATTAGAGTGTAACATTCTCTTCCACTCCTTAAGCGTTCCGATATCGTTCAAATAACGCTCACGCTAACGCTCCAATCTCGATCCAATCAGAGTGTCACTTTTATGCTGGTCTTTACTGTATGGGACTAAACTATTGTTGAAACCATCAGTAAGTTCTTATGTACAAGTTTATGGTAAAGTTTGTAGTCAAACCTAAAAGAAAAGGATTTTTTGAGACGTTTTCAGAGAAGACGATCCTAACATACCATTTCGGGTAACTTCTAATAATAGCACTGCATATTTGTACATTTTATCATTACTGTATCAGGTAATAACCGCATATCGTTTCTAAGTATTTGCTGATATCGATTAACTCTGGGAAATAAAGTACAAATATAACAAATATAACAATGGGCGACGTTACAGTCACGTTTAAACTTTACAGCAATATAACACATTAAGTTAACTTCGGATTGATACATTGTTCGTTATGATTGCAGGTCAACAATTGATATGAATTTCGAATACGGAAACGTTACACATCTAGCGCGATAACAAACATATGTTTACGCACAAACTATTTTTCAAGCACCATAAATATCGATATCACGGCATGTGTAAGTCACAGGCAACAGTTATAACACCACCGTCGTTGTGGACACATTTTTGATCAAGCGTGAAATCGTTCAGAAGTCGATGAATATCGTGAGAGTAATATCGCATTAATTATTTGTTTACCCCTAAGATGGATACAACGTATTTTGATTAATTTAGATAAATTTGTTTTGCGTTAATCACAAGATCCTTGTTCTAAGGCACGTTGTTACAAAACCGGAACAATGTAGATAACATTTAATATGAAATGGACCCCTTTAAATGTACATAGCGTGTAGATAAACATCATGTGTTCGTTTTAATATTCAACTTCAATAAAAGGGTGTAAAAGGGATCACGGCATGTGTATTTCACAGGAAACAGTTATACCACTGCGCTAACAACCCCACCGTCGTTGTGGACACATTTTATGAATAAGCGTGAGATCTTCTTAGAGCTTGTTAGATCTGCACTATCTTTTTTTCAGTGGTTCGTTATAAATAAAATATGCTGCAAGTCCAAATAGAATGGTGATTTTACATATCTCAAACAGTACGTATCGTCGCATCAAATATATTCTGTTTCAATTCTAATAATACGTCAGGTTCCCTAATTTTGTAGAGAATATATTGTAATTTAGAGACAATCAACTTTAAATTGGATCAAGATGCGAGTTACTCGTCGCCTGAAATACGTGACAGCTGTCTGCGTACGTTGTATCAGAACCATTTAATCTGTGGAGTATGGGTTAAGAAACGTGCAACCCGCACACTCTTATAACCCTTATCATGCTGCTGTAATTCTCGGGTGCTGGAATAGTCGAGTATATTTCCGATCCAAGAAATTTGAAATGAATATTTTGGTCGCGATTAGCATAATAAAGGTAAATTTATCAAAACATGAAGGAATGCTAGTTGTGTAAACAAGACGTTTTGTTGGCAGTAGGGTTAATCGCTCGGCGTATGCTCCAGACCCAGGCCGTTGGATAGTAGGCTATACATATCAACCACTCTTTCTCACCAATTTTCTATAATATTTGTCACCAATTAGATTCAGAAGTACTATAGTCTTCTGTCTATGCAAACAGCGTAGATCATGACGAAACGTAGAGTCGCTGATGTGACGTTTAGTTAATATTTTACACTTATAGTTTGAATCCAGATCACGCCGAGTGTTTCGGAATCAGATATTGTTCCAAGCTATTTTGCAAACGGCTAATGATTTCAACTTGTATTTTTAAGCAAATCGAATAAATATGCAAACTGAAGTTGACGAAAGTTTGAGCAGGCGACGATTTTCACAATAGAAATAGGGCTTAGACTTCAGTTTCTCGTAGTCACGGCCTTATATTGTTTTAAACATGCAGTGTGGTATCGTTATTTGTCCATTATTTTGAATAACACACGTTGACGTCTATTTGAATGATTGTTGCCATCATTGACTTATAGGACATTTACTTCTAATTAATGGACAGTTATCGATTAACTGGGAAATAAAGTACGAATATAACAATGGGCGACGTTACAGTCACGTTTTTACTTTACAGCAATATAACACTTTAAGGTAACTTCGGATTGATACATTGTTCGTTGTGTTTGCAGGTATACAAATTCTATGAATCTTAAATACGGAAACGTTATACAACTAACGCGAGAACAGACATATATTTACGTACAGACGCTTTTTAGCACCATTAATAACGATATCACGGCTTGTGAAATTCACAGGCAACACTTATTATGCCCCCCCCCCCCCCTTCACCACTCCTTTTTTTATGCAGTGGTTCATATTGTTCTTGGGGTAATGTATATTTGATAACACTGTATCAAATCACTGTTTTAATCCACGGGCTTGATCATATACTATACTATGAAAATCGTATGTTCCAACTATGTTAAAAAATAGTAAGCAAATATTTTGGAAAGTTTGAACAGGTATCGGACAATATTAGATAGCGAAACGACTGTCGACTAAGTAGCGAATCGACTGTGGCGAAACGACTTAGGTGGCGAAAGTGTAAGGTAGCGAAACGCTAGGTGACGAATCAACTAGTAACCATTTATATCACTTTCATTATGGTATATGCATAATAATATTATGAGTGTGTTTATGAATACAGAACAACTTTTGTTTACTAATTGTTGTTTGTAAAAATAATAACAGAAAAGTTAAAATACGTGAGCGCCGTTGCACGGTGTCCAACAATGAGACATTACAAAACAGTGTAGACGCTGCCAGTTATTTCGCTGCAGACGGCATCTTATCAGTTTCTACACTTTCAGCTGCTTATCAGAGTCAATAATATGTTTTCTTCAAATATGCCTAGTTCAGACACAATACTTTCAACATGACAACTGATTTATATCTAAACTATTTGAAATGTCTGAAAGTTTGAAAAAATACAGAGGATTTCGTTTGTTTTGCACGGGCACACTTTTATACTGATCTGGACACAAATAAATTGTCTACTAACAATAGATTATTCTAATTGTTTAATTGTTTAAATTTGCACCATGTTAGTTTGTATAATAGAGCATTTTAATTTTCACTTTCATTAGTCTTGCTGAGTTGAGTGTGATTTCAATTAAGCAAAACTTCAAGCTTGCCGTATTTTGATAGCCGACAAAGGGCGGTTCTTTGTCTTGGCGAATAATGGTTACTTATTCACATTAATATATTCATTACATACAGAACATTTAAACTCCAGGTCTACATATTTTGTATTAAAATAAAACGAAGCTCTTTAGTTGTCATAATTTAGGAAGCGAAATGTATGAGCAGAGAAACAGTCTGAATTACAAACTACTTTAGACTGGGTAGCGAACAGTCAAGGTATCGAAAAGACCATCAATCATTTCTAACAGGCGGTGTCGAGTCTTGAGATTATAATGCAAAACGAATATTTGATTGCATGAAAAGATAAATGTGTTATCAAATCATATTATACGCACTCGCGTCCCAACCGCATTTCTGAATGTAGAACTTTAATTGTTATTTTCAATAATTTATATGGTCATGCATCTAGGTGAAAAATCCTCAAACAAAGTGACACTTATCCTATATACTCTAATATGTGTCCATAGTGACTGTCTAAAGTTCATGTAGACACATTGTGTCAACAGTGCAAATATGGTGTGCACAACATAGGTTATACTACTTTTACTCTTTTTGCATTTTATCAGGTACTCTATGACTGTATATGTTTTTAAGACCTACTAGTTACTGATAATGTAAACAAAGAGTCTGTACCTTTATTATTTTTGTAAGTGTCCACAAAGTAGGTTTAGGTAGGCAGTGTCCACAACCTTTCCAACTCGAGTATGTGTGTGTGTGTGTGTGTGTGTGTGTTTTTTAATCTGGAACTAATCCATCTCTTACATTTTTCACCTACATTAATCACATTTCGACGATTTTATTTAACTAAAATGGGTATTTAACGAAACAGAAACTTAACGAAATTGATATTTAATGAAATATGTATAGACCTTATTCACACAAGTTTGGGAGATGTTTCGTTTAATTTGTTTTACCGATTTCGTCTAGTTTATTTAACTGGAAATAAAATTGGTGAAGATTTTAAATTGAATCTTTATAGATTAAAGTGGTAAAGAGGTAAGCTGCATACTTTTTAGACTCAAATTAATAAAATAATAATTATTTGTATGGTTTATTTTATCGTTGCGATAGCTGTCAATGATGTAAACGGCATAATGACGTAGATCGAGTGGGTCTGAAAAATGCTATGGATTTATTTTTACGGGGTGTTTAGACTTCGGTCAATAAATGACAGATGATAAAACGAGAAACAGAAAGTCTTAATTATTTGGACTACTCTAAATTGTTCAATACTAGAAACGTTCAATATTAAACTGCTGTTTTAATCATTTAAGACGATCGTTGCGATAGATCTACTCGGACACGTCTGTTTTGAACAACAGACTTGTCTCAGTGGAAACATCTCCAGAACGGAGCTTTTTTGGTTGCATGTAGATCTAAATTCGAAATTGTATTTTTTGTGATTTTATTGACGAATACAATTTTTTTAAATTCTGACCAAAAGAAATGATCAATTTGTATGTGTAATTTCAAAAATCCTGAAATTAGTCTGAAATGAAAACATTATGTATTTGTTTAGATTAATAAAAGTATAGAATGTATGTGTAGTAAAAAACAATTTAATGCAGTCTTTTTCCGGCGACATTGATGCCTTGCATCAACTTTCTATTGTGTTCATTTTTAACTCAAACATTTAAAACACCATGTTGTCCTCGATCTATTTTAAGACCTACTTTTAGGTCAGGTAAAATTCCCTACAATAAATTTGCCGAGTGATCTCCCTTTGACCACACATTAATTTTATTTTATTCTCTTCAACAACTCTTTACTCTTGTAGCAGGCAGCATTGTGTGCAAGAATTCCCGACGTCTCCGATGTTCGGAGGTCCATTTTCGGATATTACAATGATCCTTAAACAAAGATGTACACTGACTTGTTCACCAAACCTTTTAACAAACAGTGATACGGTCCTTTGTCTGGTAGCAGTGCTTGGGTCCACCTCCTGGTTTATGAAGGAAAATCTGTGTTAAATCAATTGCTTCAAATCTGATCTGAGGCAAATGAGATGTTTTATATATTTCTTTTTATTATAATTCGCCTTGCATCCATATACATTTTTCATGTTCAGTTTATTTTTTTAGAGCAGAACTTATACCCACTAGGTAGGGGAAGGAGTCAGTAGCGTATTGCTAGCTGCATATTGGTGTAGGTCGCCGTGTGCGCGGGCGCGTCTTTCATTGCATGTCATTGGGGGACTATGGCGATATCTGGGTCATCTACGAAAGATATCCTCCCCGAAATGTTCTGTTTTGGGTGCGCGCGTGTGGAGTCTGCATGTATAAGTGTGTCAGTCCAACACAGTACAACAGTAGGGGCGGTTTGGAGTCATAACAAACATTATGTATGTGCAATATACATTGATGTCAGACGGACTCATTGCCTAAAAAATGTCGGTTTTGAAGCAATAGCGAACATTACATAATTGTAATAAAGAGTTATGTCAGACGGAGTCATAGCATAAACAATGTCGGTTTGGAAGCATTAGCAAAAATTACGTTTCTAAAATAAACATTGCTGTCAGACGGAGTCATTGCCTAAAAAATGTCGGTTTGGAGGCGTTAGCGAAAATTACGTAATTGTAATTCACATTGCTGTCAGTTTGATTTCATTTACCAAGAGGACCGGTTCATTAGCGAACATTGCAATAAACAGTGATTTCATGATATAAAAAGCGTTGTCGCATTAAATACGCATTCACAATCGTCTACCGTCTATAACCGTGTTTTTAACAATTGAACTGTAGGAAAAATAAGGTGAGAGTTTTTTTTTTGGTGGTTGTAAATATGTTTTTGTTTTTGTTTATCTCACCTAGTGGATTCTTTTGAGTTTCCACAACAGATACGAACAACTTGGTCTGTAATAATTCACATGCACAGAAAAGAAACTGTGCTTAACGTATCAGACATTTAGAAATATTGTGGTGTAAAGAGTGATGAACTATTTATGTATGGATACAAACTAAAGATTTATACATGTAATGATAAATTTGTAATGTTACTGGTTGATTTACACAAAGAATGAACACTATCTGATTGAGATAACAACACATGTTTTACTCTATCTGGCTCCATATGTCTCTCTCAGTTTGTCTATCTCTCTTTCTGTCTGTCTCTTACTCTATCCTAGGTTTACTCAGTCGGTTTGATATTCACTCGGCCTCTACCTCTGCCTGTCTGTCTGTCTCAGTATATATGTCTGTATGTATGTCCGATTCTCTTTCTTTATATATATATCTCTCTCTCTCACACACACACACACACACACACACACACACACACACACACACACACACACACACACACACACACACACATACACACACACACACACACACACACACACACACACACACATACTGGTATACCCAACACACTGAGGTATATAATTCCACACAAACACACCGAGGTCTATGCTCATTCGACATGTTTCAAATATAAGACAAATGTAATGGCATAACGAATTGGTCCTGAATGTCATTTATTATAAGCAAATTGGGGTAGTATAATTTTTTGGAAACCAGTACAAGGTAAACCCACCGAGGTAACAACCTCAGTATGGGACACCCTCAACCTCGGTATGGGACACACAGCAACATCGGTATGGGACACACAGCAACAGCATCGGTATGGGACACACAGCAACATCGGTGGACACACAGCAACATCGGTATGGGACACACAGTAAACACATTGTTGACAAACGGAGGAATTTAATAGGAGACAAAGACATCAGCTTTGTGTATCTCATGTGTTTAATAAGTTTATAGATCAATTGCGTAACCCGTTTGTTGCCCAGAGCTCTAGAAACGAGGAGTAAACTTGTCATTATCCTTCAATATCACAACTGAGTCCTATGTTGCATTTAAAACTGTGGAAAACGATTGACATCTTTATTTATATACATTCAAGTAGCTCATTCGAAACGTCTTCAAACCATAGCTTTAAACCGTTGGCAAGAATTGTATTTCATTCGTGTATGCAAAGAAGCGAAGCTGTTCAAACTCATTAACATATTTTACATCAACAATTGCTACACATCCATGTGTTTCCATGATCAAAATCACAATAAAAATACATACCTCATGAAGTGGGGACCCTGCCACTTGCTGTGAGCATTTTCTGATATACTGCGCATGCGCACGCCTGAGTTTAAGTAGAATATCGGGACGAGGTGTGTGGGGGTCACACACAGCACCCTTACACGCCCAAAATCGACACACCGAGGTATCGTACATTTTTAAAGATATAAACATAGACGAGCATTCTGCGTTACTTTAGAGGTAAACACACCGAGGTAATGGAAAAAATACCTCGGTAGTTTTGGGTACCTTGGTCAGTGGTTGTGTACTTCTATGACCTACCCCGGTGAGTAGGGTATACCAATGCACACACACACGGGCACACACGCACACACATATAGACAGACAGATAGACATACAGACAGACATATATACAGACATACAGATAGAGAGAGAAAGACAGACAGTCAGACAAAGAGACCAAGAAGACCACCAAATGAAGATTACTATGAAATTTGTTTACTGGTTAAGGAGGAGATGTTGTTTAAAGCTAAACGATTACAATGAACGACGCCGACGACTTGACGGATGATGGACAAAAAGTGATCTAATTAGACTAAAGAAAATGGAAGCTTGCCCCTGCCAATTGCGGCCATGTTTTTCATCTTATCAATTTAAACTAAAAATAAATTTGCAGAGGGTAACTTACGGAACATTTCTGCCACATTTTGAAATAAGACAACCAGATCCAGAGAAGAAGATTTAAATTGTTGACGTTAATACCTATTTCCACCATTCTATAGCCACAGCATCCAAAGATCTACATCGAATCTAAATCTTTGAAAACTGACCAATAAAGGATAATTCCTGTAAAGTTTGACTGGAATTTCAGGTTCAGGAGGAAATGTAGATAAATGCAAAATTGGATTAAAAGTCGTCTGCTGTAATTGTGTTGTATTTGGGAAGCAGATAAATGGTGAAAAACCTTGATACTGATCAGGAAATGGATGTTTAATCGCCATATGGAATGGAGTTAACTCAAGTAGATCCTGGATTCATACTTAAGACCTCTTGATTTGAGGACAAGTACATCCCTCGGATCTGGAGCTCGACCGCTGTGACAGATAACATTTTTTAAATATTCAACTTATCCCAACATACATGAAACCTACGACAGATGACGTCGACCATATATGGCTTACAGTTTGGTAAACCTAAGGCAAAGAACGTATTAATGTTGAATAGAGTTCAAAACATTGTGACAAACATTGCTCAGTTTGAGCTATTTTCTCCATTTGCCAAACACTTTTAAAAGTCATCTGCTGTAGAGGTGCCAGAAAGGGTCTATGTGTGATGAAGGGTAAATTAAATGCAGAAAGGCGTATTTTGTTGAGCAGCTTTCACATCATTCGTAAATACATCTTAGCCTAAAACCTGTACTTAGTAGCTGCTTATCGACCAAAAAAAAGCCTTAGGCTATATTTTAGAAATCTGCAGCAAACGACATTTGAAACAGGTTGACACAAGAGCAATATTGAACATATATTATTTCAACGCCTTTAATTCGGGATGAAAAAAAGGGTATTTTTATGTTTGGTAACTCGATAAACACCTTAGTTAAAACTGAATGTTATTATCTGGATGCATTGAAGACGTGTTTGTTGTACACGTTAAACCGTCGTTTTATTGGGGTTATATGCCGTTTTCAACATTATTCCAGTAATATCGCGGCGACAGTTCACATATTCCTAATCCCTAATCAGACAGAAAAGTATTCGGCTAAGAAATGTGCCTTACACAAAGCACTTCGACTGTCCCCGACGCTCAACCAGTAGGCAACGGTGGATTACTTATAAACATATAAGGCAAAACTGAATGTTAGTATCTGGACGCATTGAAGACGTGTTTTTATACAGACGTGAAACCATCATGGATTAAGGAGAACTTGTATATCTAGAGTACTATCTCTTGTTTTATCGTACATAGGTTTTATAATAACGCCTGCTGTAGACACGTCATTTGTCGACTATATCAAGGTAAGGGTAACCCTATCCTACACACAGACGCTCCCTGACGCATCAGCATTAGAAGATTTTTGGAAAACAATAGATGATCAATATCTCCTTTTGTCAGATTGTTTTAAACTCTATTAAACAATTATACTATTATAAAAACAGAGTGTCCATAGTTTTGCCTAGATGTTTGCATAGTCTTCTGCTGTAAATTCGTTGTGTGTGGGAAAGGGATAAATTACATCCATATGTCAAGGATACATCATGTAACCCAGTCTCTATGTTATTTAGTCTATCTTATATGGCTCTGGCTTTCTAAAATGCAGACGTAGTTCAGGCATCTGCAGCAGACGACTTTTGAAACATGTTGGATTATTTTTTTAAATAATCATGACCAAGAAACGGACCCGAGAGTGACACATATCAGCATTCTAAGAAAATGACCATTACTAGAACATTATCACGGCTTTAACCCTTTTCTACATACAAACACTTTCTGACGCATTTGCAGCAGACGACAATTGAAAACAATGTGTCAAAAGATGAAATTGCTCAAAACAAGCAAGTTCTCCTTTTCCCACAATATTTCAACTTGAATAGGTAGCAATGTTTCATTTACAGACATTTTTCACACCCGTCATTTGTGGACAGTATAATGGGAAGTGACAAACAGCACCTGCCTGCCAAGTAAATCAACATATTACGTATCCCAATCTCTATGTAATTTCATCTATCTGTTGTTGCCGAATTTTCACGTGGCTAAACACACGTGCACCGTGTCTAGCGATGTTGGATCTTAATGCATTTGCACAATCTCATCAGTTAACTCACTTTTAGCCAAGATGTGATATAGACATTAAACCTTTTACACATACAACAAATCTGTAGTGAGCAATTTCTCCTTTTGTAAAAAAACTTTTCAAAAGTCGTTTGCTGAAGAGGCTTCAGATTAATCGGAAGAATGATTTCACGTCGGAGTGTCAATAAGGCCGCAAGTCGACTGACGCGGTTCATATTAGAGTAGAAATAGACTGCGTGTGCCTAGGCACGAGAAAATTGTGTTATAAATTATTATTATAACTGTGACATTTGGTAATCAGGATCAACCGTAGAAACATCTCGTAAATATAGCGAAAAGTTCGTGAATTGTGTGTTTTGAACGTGAACTGTCTGATCGATAACTGAGCGTCTTCACAAGCTGATCTGAACCTTGGTTGAGGATCGATGTGTATTTGCAAGGATGGAGTCTTTTGACGGTGCACATAATTTGGCGTATTAAACCTTTATCATCATTCGTAAAAACTGTACTTGTTTTCGTAGAAGACGCATATTTAAAGTTGGTCCTTTGAAAAGAAAAATATGCGTTTCAGAAACATGAGAATGCCAATAATGAAATATGAACTGTCTGATCGTAATTGTGCGTCGACACGTATCTAAGCCTTTGTTAAGCAACGAGATGTTTTCGATGAGATGGCCTTGGGGGCATATTAAACCTGTATCATTATACGTATTAACTTGAGTTCTTTTCGTAGAAAACGCTTATTTAAGGTAGGTTCATTGAAAAGAAAATAGTCATTTCCGAAACATGTGATAAAGTCGTTCTTTTTATAAGGTATTCATTGGTTTACGTACTTCTCGTCTTACTTATCACGTAGCTGAGCCCCGGTAGCTCAGTCGGTAGCGACGCGGGTTGTATCCAGGGATATTGAGTTCGAACCCCAGCTCGGCCAACATTCTTTCCGACGTTTGACAAAAGACACTGTGACCAGCGTCATTCGTCTTTCACCAATGGGCTAACAGTTTGTGTGGAAAACACCATATATAAGGAAAACATTGTTGAAAACAGCGTTTAACCCCAATCAATCAGTATTTAACACATAGGACTGATTTGTCTTCAAACGTTTCTGCAGTAGACGACTTTCTCAGTTTGGGAAACAGTTGGAATTTGGGGATAGAGGAGATATTACTTGTATTGAACATTTCCTCCATTTACAAAAGTGTTTTCTCCAAACGTATAAAACGTGTTTCGTTACGACAATATTCTCTATAATGTATCATTAAGAAGTTTCAGACGTGTCAAACGTTTGTAAAAAGTTAAAAACAGAATAAAATGGAAAAACATCATCATTCTAAATTTGAACAACTCAGCAATCAAGCATCAGATTCCTAGAAAACCTTACTTGATACAAATATCGCGATATACTTTGCACGTTTTGTGCAAATACTTAACAATTAAAAATATTTAAACTTTTTCCCACTTACAACTAATCAGCAGCAGACGACTTTGAAAACCTATTGGCAAAATGTATGTAATTAAAAAACAAAACAAAGACAACCCCCTAATTGATTATAATTGAAAAAATAGTGGCAAAAGAAGAAAGTGTTCATCATGAGCATTCTCCTTTCTGCAGAGGCGTCAACATACGTCTAAAAGTAAAGATTGTATTTATCAGACACTTTTTTTTACCTGAAGCTGTTTACTGCCAGAGTCATATTGTGTTCAAGGCACCGCGTAGACAGGCTTTTGGTACCATTATGTAAGTAGCCGGCGGCTACCAAACTGGCCATACCACTGGGATTCGAACCTTCGACCTGCCACTCCCGGATCGAATGTCTTTACCAGTAGGCTATCGAATCGGACGGAGGGAAAGGGTTTAGTGAAAAAAGTTTACAACTGGTTACATGATATTGGATATTACTAATCTCTTTTCAGCCCACCGATTTCCGAACGTCCTTGACATTCTACAGTTGGTGTAATCACTATGTTAATATATTTATGATTATACAAATAACTGACAATTCGTAAATGATATATTTCAATAATTGAGTAATTAAATTTGCTTCTCACATTTGAGCCCGTTTGTGCGAAAGGTATACGTTCGCATTCCTGAACATTATAGATCCAGATCAAATTGTTTAATCAGCTTGAATTCGTAAAGCTTCAAAAGAGCCGTAAGGGTGTACTGATCTGAGGTAGATTTTTTTTTATAATATTTAAAAAAAAATTGAAACATTGTTTTTTAAAGTTAGATGTATGGATAATGAAAAAAAGGACAAGAACATTGGTATGTGGCTGTGCTTAATTTTATGCTAGATTTATCTATGAAAGCCCTATGATATGCTTATTTTTTTGCTATTTCAGCACATGATTAAAAAACGTTTTTATGCAAATTACCATATTTGAAAGATGATATGCTAATTTCTTTTCTTTTTGTGGTATAAATCACATTCTAGAGTTATTATATCCATATCTTTGTAGGTTCACATGCTATGTTGTAATTAGACCTCACAAATATAAGCTATTTTGCCCTGATGAGAACCAATATCTGTCAGGTGTAAGAACAGACAGGTTCAAAACTTTGAAATAAGGAAGAAACATATTAATAATATTCAACTTTTTCTAAAACTTCTTCAGATTATTGAAATATCTATCATTTATCAATATTTAAACAAGAGGGCCAAGATGGCCCTTAATCGATCACCTAATTGATAGTAAATTAGTAGCAAATATTTAACTGCAAATATCTGGGAAAATGTTATCAGGGAGTGCAAATGAAACTGCAAAGGAGTGGACACTTCTCAAGAAACAGCTTAAATATCAGTAAAGGCCATTTATATCTTGAAATCTAACAAGAACTTTAATAAGAATGGAATTATAAAGTTTTTGTCATTTTGCACCTTTCCTGATGCCGCCTTGCTGCCCTGTTTTTCAACGAAATCAATATGGCTTCAACAGTTTATTTAGAGGGTCACTTAAGGAACATTTCTACCAAATTATCTTGCAACCACACAAGTAGATTATGGAGGAAAAGGATTTTAAAATTTGGGTATTTTTATCACTTTCTGATGCCGCAGCAACCAAAGTTATCAATGGAATTTAAATCTTTGAACAATTTTGAAAGAGGACCACCAAAGGAACATTCTTGTGATGTTTTGTGGAAATTGGTCTATTGGAATGGTAGGAGTCGGTTGTCATTTGTAGCTAAAAGTTCAATTTACCCTTTTTGTGATGACGCCTGGTTGATATGATTGTGTAACCAATCAAAACAGCTTAAACAAATTAAATAGAGGATCATTACAGTAAGATTCATATTATATTTTCTTAAAATCAGACAAACACTTTCATAAAAATGGAATTTTCAAATTTTGCCCCTTTTCTGATGCCGCCTGACTGCCATGTTTTTCGACCAATCAGTATGGCTTGAACAATTTTTATAGAGAGTCACCCAAGGAACATTTCTACCAAATTATATTTGAATCTGACAGGCAGATTCGGAGGAGAAGATTTTTAAAGTTTGGACATTTTGTCCCCTTTCTGATGCCGCAGCAACCAAAGTTCTCATTTTAATCTTTGGACAATTTTGAAAGAGGACCACCAAAGGAACATTCCTGTGATGTTTTGTGGAAATTGGTCTATTGGAATGGTAGGAGTTGGTTCTCATTTGTAGCTAAAAATTCAATTTACCCCTTTTGTGATGACGCCTGGTTGCTATAATTGTGTAACCAATCAAAACGGCTTAATCAAATTAAATAGAGGATCATTACAGTAAGATTCATATTATATTTTCTTAAAATTATACAAGCACTTTCATAAAAATGGAATTTTCAAATTTTGTCATTTTGCCCCTTTTTTGATGCCGCCTGACTGCCATGTTTTTCGCCCAATCAGTATGGCTTGAACAATTTTTATAGAGGGTCACCCAAGGAACATTTCTACCAAATTATATTTGAATCTGACAGGCAGATTCGGAGGAGAAGATTTTTAAAGTTTAGACATTTTGTCCCCTTTCTGATGCCGCAGCAACCAAAGTTCTCATTGGAATTTTAATCTTTGAACAATTTTGAAAGAGGACCACCAAAGGAACATTCCTGTGATGTTTTGTGGAAATTGGTCTATTGGAATGGTAGGAGTTGGTTGTCATTTGTAGCTAAAAGTTCAATTTACCCCTTTTGTGATGACGCCTGGTTGCTATGATTGTGTAACTAATCAAAACGGCTTAAACAAATTAAATAGAGGATCATTACATTAAGATTCGTATGATATTTTCTTAAAATCAGACAAGCACTTTTATAAAAATGGAATTTTCAAATTTTGTCATTTTGCCCCTTATTTGATGCCGCATGACTGCCATATTTTCCGACCAATCAGTATGGCTTGAACAATTTTTATAGAGAGTCACCCAATGAACATTTCTACCAAATTATATTTGAATCTGACAGGCAGATTCGGAGAAGAAGATTTTTAAAGTTTGGACATTTTGTCCCCTTTCTGATGCCGCAGCAACCAAAGTTCTCAATGGAATTTAAATCTTTGAACAATTTTGAAAGAAGCCAACCAGAGGAACAGTCCTGTGATGTTTCACGGAAATTGTCCTTGGAGTTTGGGAGGAGATGATGTTTAAAGCTAAAAGTTAACACCGGACGGACGACGGACGCCGGACAACGAACGACGGACGACGGACAAAAAGTGATCAGAATAGCTCACCTTGAGCCTTTGGCTCAGGTGATCTAAAAAAGAAAAAGTTAATGTCCCCGAGCAAATCTTTGAGTTTTTCTTGTCTGAATACTTGTCTAAAAATTGTTAAATATGAATATATATATATTTATTTTTCAAACATTTCTTCTATTGTAATAACAGTATTCCAATGTTTTCTTCTTATTTTCAAAAGCATATGATAATATTAACGTTCTAGATTAAAACTTATATACATGGATTTTAATATGTTCTTTTTAGCCAGGTATATTATATAATAAAACATGGCGTCTGGACAGCGCTTGGAAGGTTCACGAAGGATATTTTGCCCTTTATCTCAAACAAGTTTAATCCACTCTGTTTGAAATTTTGAAGCATTAAAAAAAGGCATATTGACTAAACATGTTTTAATTTACAATTAAATCAGAAGAGTTCAAACACACCGAGGTCTATGCTCATTCGACATGTTTCAAATATAAGACAAATGTAATGGCATAAAGAATTGGTCCTGAATGTCATTTATCATAAGCAAATTGGGGTAGTATAATTTTTTGGAAACCAATACAGGGTAAACACACCGAGGTAACAACCTCAGTATGGGACACCTTCAACCTCGGTATGGGACACACAGCAACATCGGTATGGGACACACAACAACATCATCGGTATGGGACACACAGCAACATAGGTGGACACACAGCAACATCGGTATGGGACACACAGTAAACGCATTGTTGACAAACGGAGGAATTTAATAGGAGACAAAGACATCAGCTTTGTGTATCTCATGTGTTTAATACGTTTTCTAGATAAATTACTTAACCCGTTTGTTGCCCAGAGCTCTGGAAACGAGGAGTAAACTTGTCATTATCCTTCAATATCACAACTGAGTCCTATGTTGCATTTAAAACTGTGGAAAACGATTGACATCTTTATTTATATACATTAAAGTAGCTCATTCGAAACGTCTTCAAACCATAGCTTTATACCTTTGGCAAGAATTGTATTTCATTCGTGTATGCAAAGAAGCGAAGCTGTTCAAACTCATTAACATATTTTACATCAACAATTGCTACACATCCATGTGTTTCCATGATCAAAATCACAATAAAAGTACATACCTCATGAAGTGGAATATCGGGACGAGGTGTGTGGGGTCACACACAGCACCCTTACACGCCCAAAATCGACACACCGTGGTATCGTACATTTTTAAAGATATAAACATAGACGATATATACACATACACACACACACACACACACACACACACACACACACACACACACACACACACACACACACACACACACACACACACACACACACACACACACACACACACACACACACACACACACACACACACACACACACACACACACACACACACACACACACACACACACACACACACACACACACACACACACACACACACACACACACACACACACACACACACACACACACACACACACACACACACACACACACACACACACACACACACACACACACACATTCTCTCTCTTGTGTATGTTAATTATTGCAGGCCACGTTGTTCACAACCTCATTATTACAAAGGTTGAAAACGAACACATTCTTCTTTTACCACCTTGTTTTCATTTTGTTTTCAATACTTATTCCTTCAAATCAACCTACTTTCTGTATGTCGGAAAGAGTTAACATGGTCACGCATTCAACAAGTTTACAGCAGATGTCTTTGAAAATATGTAGGTAAAATATATAAATAATCAATATTTTGTTTGTGTTGATAAATGTTTGGCTTTGCATAGTTATATAACATTGAAATATGTATACATTTTTAGAAAAGCTGAAAATCATTTCTTTTCTATTTTAGCTATCCCACAATGAAAGTGCCTTGCCGACTTTGTTCAAAGGCAATCTTCGTAGAATACGAAAAGATGCTTCGCCGTTTTAAGGTATCTCGGTCAGACTCACAACTGTCCCGATACTGACGAAGGATTCAACGACGGTCATGAAGGGAGAATGTTAAAAATCTCACGCTGTGAAAGAAAAATTATAGAGGAACCACAGTTTACTGATGAAACAAATGAAAATACGGACAAACACTAACCCAATCATGAATTGTCAAACCGACGGTACGAGGTTTGTCATCGAATACAACTGGAAGCGTCACAAAAAGAAATTACACGACGACGGCATTCCAACATTAAGGGGAGAGTATTCAGGAAAACCGAAACGCCGGGAGCGCATTTGGGAGCTCTCGCCTGGAAACAAGATTGATGTAGAATACCGTTTAATTTAAGTATCTCCATGCATGTAATATTGAGGTTAAGAGAAAAACGAAACTTGTCATAGTTTATAAGAGGAGATGTTTAAACAAATATAAAACCTGATAAAGATGAGTACAATTCCTTGGACAACGTGCAACCAGACATTCTGTAGCAGATACTATTTAATGAGACACATGAGAAACTTTAAGGAACCATCGACACATACAGAACATATGTTATGGAATACTTCAACAGGAAAACCTCAATATGAGGGAGCACAGGGAGCACCGGGAACGCAACTTCCGTATTTAAGTTTCAACATCCTTATACCATCGTTTTGACAGGGCCAATTGAAAGCGGTCAATCTATGTTAACTAAGGCGTTATTGTGTCAAGGATCAATGCAACCACCGCCTCACAGGCTCATCTGGTGTTACGGACATAATCAACCATTGTACGACGACATCAAGAGAGAATTGTCTAACGTGGAATTTGTGAGAGGTATTCCAGACTTTCTTGAACAAGACACGTATCTAGACGTAATCGTTCGGAACTGCATCATATTAGACGATTTGGTGGTAGATGTAAAGAAGGATGAACGCCTGGCTAACTAAAGGATCTCATCATAAAAACTTAACAGTCATCTTCCTGACACAGAACGTATTCCCTCAAGGAAAAATGTGCCTAGATATCAGCCTCAATAAGAAATATTTAATTTTGTTTAACAACCCAGTTGAAAGACATCAAATTTCTATATTTCCAATACGGATATATCCTACCAACAGTCATGGTTTTTATGAATATATATAATAAAAATTATATATATCGAAACGCCACAGAAAAGCTATATGGATATCTCGTCGTTGATATACAAGCTTGAACACCCGAATATATGCAACTTAGAGCCCAACATACTTGAATAGAACGTATCAGTATATGAACGCAAGAGTATAAGAGATACCACTTCATCGTATGATCAGCGAGAACATTCGGTTAAGAAAACTGTAAGGGAAAGACTTCCCTATTATCACCAAGACTCAGAGTCCTCCAGTCAGTCATCCAACGAAAGCGATTGTAGTATTGAGATGCCTATCTGCGATGATTGTGTTCTCATTTTCGGAGACATTCATACATTGTAATATCATGTAAAGGATTGGTGCAGGTCAAAAAAGCGACAACTACAAGGTGGGCCAAATCGAAATCGGATTCAAAAGAAAAACACGGAGAGAATGTGCCAAAGAACAAGAAGAAGCTTGAGAATCTAGACAAAGATATATATTTGAACTGGACCAACCCCGTTATCAGAGAAATCTGGCAAAAAATAGTAAATGACGAGGTAGAATAAATTGGCTCTAAAAGGAAGGCCATAAACATCATACTACCAGAAATTTAAAAACATATTGTCAGATCATCGCCAATTTATCTATGGATACCTCAAAGTCTTATCGAAAATACTGACTTGGATTCAGAATGTGCCATTCGTCAATCAATCAAAATGCATAACAATCATATGAACGCTATATGTATGCCCCCTCGAGTCGATGCCGACTCTGAATATGAGAGTGAAGAAGAAAAACAAGAAGAAAAACCAGTTCGATTGAAGAAGACTTTCTGCTTATAAATCATAAGTGACACAATATATTGATTATCAATACGCTCTGCAGACACGATATTATATTATTCAATATAGACTAGGAGTTTACATCGTGAATACGCTTCAGAGCTATCGACCGGGAAAATACAGGACATTTTTGTTTATTTCCGCATTATCAACAATTACAACACCGTACTCTTTGGTTATTTTAGTTTATTAGAGGTACAATGTCATTACATTTCAACAAATAACCATGGACCAGTCAAGAGTGTTCATCAGTCTGAATTATTTGACATCTTTCAAGGATGTCAGAGTCCGGCGCCAACTGCTTCGAAACATGAACTTGGTACAAACTCGGGCCGTGTGCGAAGTAGCGAAACGTGTGGTGAACGGTACGATTAATCCTCTGAGACGCGACATTCAAATGCTCGAAAGAAAACGTTTATTTGTCAGAATATTGTCCTCTATTGTCCTCGAACCGCGTCCATGTCCTGGGAAAAAAGAGGAAATGATACGAATACACCCCACTCTGTTACCTGTCTTATTATGGGACTGGTACGTTGTACCGACCATCGCGAACGAAATCACACTAGCTCGAACGAAGTCACGATCAATAATAAGATATGAATACCACACATGAATTTTATCACCATGAACACTTGTCCGAAGTTTCACAGATCATTTTCGAGAGGGGGCGTCATGATACGTCATCACAGGAATATACACTGCGTCTTACAGCCGCTTCCGCGGTCAGCGGGGAAGCCAAAGTCTACTAATCCTAGAGAAAGAGTCGGGGCTCCGTGTACACCAGTCAGTACACAATGACGACAAACGAAGAAGCTATACAAAAACGTTGAAACGAAATATAGCGATGACAAACTGGAAAGAGTAAAATGTTTGCCTCCATTTATTGCGACTCGTGCCATTCCGGAAGCTTTGCCGGACAGTACAGACTCCATAAAACCATACAAGCGGAGGGAAAATTTAAAATCGGAAAGTACAGAAGCGCAAAATGATTGAGATATCAAGACACCTATTCTTTGACCAAAGAAGTAAGACGGAAGTTAAATCGTTAAAGAGTGATCGTAGAAGAACTGGATAGTCAATGGGATGTGAATCTGATGAACACGAGAGACGTAGTCAGTTAACATGAAGGTTATCAATACAATACAATACAATACAATACAATTTTATTACTTAAGTAATTAGGCCTCCGGCCCATAATACAACATATATATGTATACAATTCAAATAATCTTATGTGATGTGTTCGCCATATATTGAACATATTGACATATCGGTATATAATTTTAACAATCATGATATGCACAGTTTTACCAATTTGCTTTACCAATTAAACTTTATACACATGTATTTAATTAATGGATTTCCGATAAGTTATTTTGTTACCTTTTTTGCTAATTAACTTGGTAACCAATTTCCTTACTTGTGTATTTATTGACTAATATGTTCAAGTAGTTTTGAAATGAAAACGGCTGTTTTTCTTATAACAGCATGATTCTCGGTATTGAGGAGAGAGCTAAGGTTTTCTATGCTAGGTGTAGCATTGTACCAACTGTATAGATATTTTAGTCTAGTATCAGCAAATTTGTCACATATAAAAAAAGCATGATATTCATCTTCTAGCACTAGAGCATCTTTTTGAATTAGACAATATACACAAATTCAATCATCTCTGACAACATTAAAATGGCGCCCAATTTCAACATTCAGTTTATGATTAGAACATCTAAATCTTGCTAAAGAACGTCTAAAATAGAAAGAGATGTCTGTATATAAATATCGCCAATGAAGGTTATCAGTACGTACTGATAGCTATTGACATTTCCTCGAGGTTCGCGTTGATGTGTGACAACCAGAAGCAAAGCGGACAAACACGTCTTAGAAGCATTCTAAGTTTTTCGTTGGACCCATATATCTCTCTTTTCCCCAAAATATTTATAATTGCCTGATAAATCAAACAGTATTTTTTCTGTGTATGTGAATTATTGCAGATCATGTCGTATAAAACCTCATTTTGAGAACGTTTGAAAACGAGCAATTTCTTCTTTTACAACAATATTATCTTCTTCTTTTTCAGGACTCAATCGTTCAAATCAATCGAGTTTCTGTATGTCAGAAAGCGTTAACCTGGTCAAGTATTCAACAAGTTTAAAGCTGATAACTTTGAAAACATCTGGGTAAAAACAATATGAAAATTGATATAGAGAAGCGGCGATAATCTTCTCCTCCGAATGTATTTTAATCGCGTTGATTGTTTTGTCAGTTTTCATAAAAATCAAAGCGATGAAGGCACTAAATGTGTTTTAGTTCACAACTGTTTGGCAAAATATAGTTATATTACATAACAATATGTATACAATGTGTGAAAAGCCGAACGTGAGAAATATGACCGAGATATACGTCATTTTAACGCTCAATACACGTAAGTAAAAGACAACTAGGCGGAAAGTGTCAATAACACATTGAACTATCGCGTGTTTTGTTATATCATCGAGAACAGAACTCAGAGATACGTGCACGTACAAGAGGTCATTGTACGTAGTAACAACAATACCTTACATTAAAGTTTAGAAAGAACATCGGCCTCCGTAAATGAAAGTGACGTACACGAATTCAGATACGAACAATCAGTCCTGAAACAAAAAAGGGTTGCCTGCAATCTGACTAAAGTACACGATCTGACCAAATGTAAGATCTGATGGCGATCAATTCGAATTCATCTTCTTGTTTTATCGGATTTCCAATATCACTATTTTTAGATCCACCAAGCTATTTTTGTTTGAACCAATCAAAGAACACTTTTCGATGCTGTATGGCCAGGGACAGACTACATCGGTGTTTTGCCTCATGTCCGCATTTGTAGCCATGATGCTGTCGTCATAAGAACTATACACGCGTGTAAAACACTATGCGAAAATTGGGATCCCATGCTAAATATAGATATTTTTGGTAAATATAGACTTTTACTTTCACTTTCAAAAACGTGAAAGCAAGGTTCTGATTGGCTGGCGGAAAGGTCGTCTGAACTTGACCCTCTATCGGTTGTCCTCAGATCCTATGCGTAGTGTTAATAGGAGATGATTTTAATGAGATTTGGTTGCCTGCCGAGCTAAATGCTTAAAGTCAGAATCTCGTAAATCAATGCTAAGACGTTATATTTTCAAAATAGATCATGTAGTCCGGATTTCACATATAAGGAACGTGTCCAACCGAAATTATTCGCAAAAAATGGACGGGAGAACTGTTTAAATTGAAACGCAGATTCAAGAATAAGATCAGCGAACTTCTCTTAAAATGGTTACATTGACTAAACAAAAAATACGACTCATCGATCCCGGAAGAGTACCTATAGAATTATCGCTAATACCAGGCGCCACTCTGAACACTGAAGAGACCGACATGAATCGTAAAAACAGCCAAGAGTGGCACTTTTTCAGTAGTCAGGTACAAAAATCTGAAATCGTGTACATTTGTCAGATCGTCATAATGTACATGATTATCGTGACCTACATCATGAACTTGTCATTGAACAAAGGAAACCCGGAGCTTTGGATCAGTTTACACTCTAACGCTATCGGCTATGCTCTACCGGCCCCGAATCTGAATCACGGAAAAACACTTTCTGTTTCTTAGCAGCCATCTGTCAAAAGATCGGTATCCGTCAAACGAACCATTTGATTTTACTGTCGAGTTACCTCACTCCTACGAACCGACCAGTCAGTGGGTGTGCGAACTCAAGCAAATACAGATATATGTAAGAGAAGACATCGTATACGTGCTTTGACATTTGTGAAGAATTGTGAAGAATCCGACGCCGAGAACACCATGATACCTGTCTTAAGGACATTGCAGAAAACCTAAAGGAAAAGGTGTATTGACCTATTTTCTCTTTGGCGACCCGATGTATATGAAGATAAAATCGTTGGTCATGAATCGCGTCAGAATCTTTATAAGAGGCAGTCAGCTAAAGAAGGCAAACATTAAAGATTCCACGGTACGCTGTACCCTTTATCTGAGAAAATGGAAGTATGTTGAGGAGGTATTTCCAACAGGGTCGTGGAAACCATACAAGATGGCGGTGAGTCTCGGGAACCAGAAATCAAATTTGTTACGCTCGTGGCTCATGACATCGAACTGGCAAAGTCCGAGCTGAAAGTAGATAATAGTCAACGGGGCAACAGCATTCAGAAAGTAAATAAGAGGGCTTCGAACCTCGATATATATCCATCCAAAAAGAAAGCGAGACTCTAAATCGACGTCTTCAACACAAATGGCTCCCACAAACACGACAACGACCTGTCTGTATTCGATTAACCGGAATTGGAGACAGAAACGCAAACGAGAGAATGGATTACCGTGAGACCAATCAACCACCTTACCGAAGGTGCCGCCATTGAATTCAACGTTGCAGATACGTCTATGTCGTACATTTGATCTAAAAAAATGCCGCTTTTTGTCAAACTAAAAATAGTAAAAGCTGAAGGATCCAACATTGAACAGGAACACGGTGGACTGACGAACAACCCTCTGCACAGCGTTTTCTCCCAAGTGGACGTGGACTTACAACATCCTACCAGTCAGGTGGGCTCTTATTACGCATACAAAGCGTATTTGGACACTCTCCTAGAATGTCGTAGCCAGCACGATTTGGACTGTCAGTTGTTTATCAAGACAAATGCGGTATTGATACGGACGAGGCTCAGTTAAGAATAGGATCTCACCGGATATCTATACGTGGATTTATGCCACTTTGGCAGAATTCTGACCGTTTCAGGATTTCGGCTACCGAAACCTCTACGGAACAGTACAAAGTAAGAATTACGAAAGCTGCATTAAAAGTAGCGACGGTTAAAGTAAACCCACACGTCATTTTAGGACAGGCTGACGTCAAGAACAATGACGCAGTGTATCCTTACAGCTCGTCCGTCATCAAGACGTACGCCGTACCTCATGGACAGTTTTCGTTTATCACTGACGACGTGTTTCAATGTGAGGTTCCCCAACAGCTGATCGTTGGTTTGGTAGAGTCGTCGGCCTTGACGTGAAAGACAGACAGGAAGAGAGAGCGCATACCCATTTGGAACTGAAATTTTCCGAGCCGCTACCGACCACGTGGACTGTTATCCTATACGCCCAGTTTCCGGCAGTTATGAGAATCAACGCTAGCAGAAACGTCACCTTGTATTAATGAACATACAACAGATTGCGACTATCCTCAGAAAGAATCCTGTAACTAAAAATACAATTTGGCGGTGTGCTTGCCGCGGACAAATTACTTGAAATGATGAAACATCGACCCCGAATATACGTGGTCATCACTGACAGCAGAAGAATGCCAGGAAGACATTGGATAGTTTTTTCACTTTCCGCACCAAAGGACCGGCGGAATTCTTCGATTCCTGTAGACATTTGCCAGAACATTATTGTCGAAGCTTCAAAACTGTTTTACTAAGAAACGGACCACGTTACGTTTACAATATAATTAGAGTTCAACAGTACGGTACTGATACTTGCGGACAATATTGTATCTCCTTCGTCAAATATCGATGTCGAAATTGGACTGTGACCGTTTTGTTTGAAACATATGAAGACCAAATGAGTTATTTGTAAAACTTAAACATCTTTATCTTGTGTATGTGCAAATATTCTTATTGTTGTATACGTTCAGAGAGAGAGAGGAGAGAGAGAGAGAGAGAGAGAGAGAGAGAGAGAGGAGAGAGAGAGAGAGAGAGAAGAGAGAGAGAGAGAGAGAGAGAGAGAGACGAGAGAGAGGAGAGGAGAGAGAGAAGAGAGAGATGAGAGCGAGAGAGGAGTGAGAGAGAGAGAGAGAGAGAGAGATAGAGATATATATATATACAGACAGACCAGAGACAGACAGACAGACACAGAGAGATACATAGATAGAGACATAAATAGAGAGAGAGAGTGGACAGATAGAGAGGGTGAAGATACAGAGAGACAGAGAGGGAGACAGAAAGACAGAGAGAGATACAGAGAGAGACAGAGATAGGGAGAGAGACAGAGTGAGAGAGAGAAGAGAGAGAGAGAGAGAATGAGAGAGAGAGAGGAGTGAGAGAGAGAGAGAGAGAGAGAGATAGAAAGAAAGAGAGAGAGAGAGAGAGAGAGAGAGAGAGAGAGAGAGAGAGAGAGAGAGAGAGAGAAGGACTGATTCTTATATTGAACGTTGATATTTAATAGGTAAGAGGCAAATAATAGTTGTACACAATTGTATTGACCCCCCTCTCAATACAGTACGTCGGGGATTAGGGTGGTCCCTCCGGGATAACTTTACAATAATGGCAATTCAATTAAAACGGGCATACAGATATCATATATTTGCTTTTGACGCTTAATACCTGTCATTAATATAGAACCCGTGTGAAGACACGTGAAATGAATAGAATCCTTGGTAAACATGGCAACTGAAGACAGTTCCTGTTCGTAACGTCCTCCGTAATAGAGAACCACTTCTTTTAAATTTACGAGTCCTGCCGTTTTAAAGGACGCGGAAATGGTCATCACTTTGATCTTAAATAATGTCAATTGCCATCCAAGACGTTGAATGAGTCTGGCGTACCATCTAAGTCTCTTTTTCGCTTCATTGATCTTGTTTGCTTTGCCATTCGTTATCACCTTTCCGTTAGAAAACACCATACAATGGCCTCCGATCATAGTATGTTTCCACTGCGCTCACGAATATCTTACTGGGTCGTATACCAAATTTGTAGTTTAATAGGTCAGCGTTCTTAGGTCAATCTGGTACTGTAAATTGGCCGTACACGATGTTGGTTATCATCTTTACCAGTTTGTGTAATCGTTGGGATTACACTCCGAACATCTGAGATATCCTAACTGGTTGGCGTGGTCGCTTTGAAATTGACATGCCACGATGCCATCGAGCTCTGGGATAGCGGTTCCTACGTCGGAAATGATTTCTTTTAAGCGACGTTATTCACCGAGCCTCATACACAGCCCTTTCTTGTTTCCGGTACGCACGGATAACACTCCCTGACTTTGCAGTGAACGTTACCTGTAATACAGGTTGTTTTTAAAACCTCGTCGACGGGTTCTAAATGTTCAAACCAAACACTTCTAACGCATCAATGTCAAACTGATTCCTTTTTTTATAGGTATGCTATCGTTCCACTCTCGAAGATCGATGCGTGTCTCGCCTTTCCATTAGCATACTTTAGTGTATCTCTGTTGACTAAAAGCGAAATTTACGATGTTAGCCATGCTCATTCAGAGATAAAACTGACGATTGGATCTCAAAATGCCTTTTATAAGTTGTAAATGACGTGACATCATTGTTTACCGATTGGTCAAATTACTGCTCGCTATATTTACATTACCCCATCAATGTAAATTGAAATTAAGTCATTTACTTGGTAATGACTCCAAACCGGTAAATGAAATAAAACTGATAGCAATGGAAACTACAATTACGTAATTTTCGCTAATGACTCCAAACCGACATTTGTTTAGGCAATGACTCCGTCTGACATCAATGTTTATTACAATTACGTAATTTTCGCTAATGCCTTCAACACCGACATTGTGCAATGACTCCGTCTGACATCAATGTTTATTGCAATTACGTTATGTTTGTTATGACTCCATCCCGCCCCTACTGTCGTCACAGGGTTTACTTTTCGTTAATTGTATATGCTTTTTTAGGAGAGTTCGTACATAATTCTTTTTGCGCACATATCCGTTACTTGCAAGATTACCCGACCATCCCATAGAAAAGAAAGCCATATAATCGTAAATAATTTACTTTTCAAATACCGACCGTCACTAACATTTTGTACATAATTATTATTAAAGGTCCTTCTAAGGTTTGTTGTTAGACTAAACAATTGTTAAAATATATTTCTTTTTTAAAAAGTGGCTGTCGGTATTCTGAATATATATTCAATACACTATTGAATAACTTCATTTATTCCACTACAAACATTAATAATGCTTTACTAACTAATTTCCGTTGCAAGACTGCAATACACTATTTACCGATTATCCCATGCAATAAATTCTTAGGCTCGACAATCTTTAATATTATTCACACCCAAATGGTTGAGGTTTATGTTATTGATTAAGCGACATAACTACCAGACCCTATCTTTGGACAATCCTAGAATGGGAAACGAATGGAACGTTAACCAACAAAAGGGCACTAATTAACAAACTCAGGGCCACATTGAAATCTGGCCCAAAGGAAACCTTCCCTATGGTAGATTATCTGAATGAGCACTAATTAATGTGATTAGGAAAAGCACAATTCTAAAATGCGTCTATCTGGACATATAACATTGACTTTCAATCCGAATAGTTAGATTTTTTTATGTTTTTGTGTTTTTCCTTTTTAACTTTTTTTAATTATCATAAAGAGAAATCAAACATTAATCAATTATATCTGCAAAATAAGCGGACAGCTCATTGTTTTAAAATGTAAATTCTAAAATATAGACGGAACATAGTACGTTATTTATATATATTTAAAAATAGATATTATAATGATAGTTTTATACCTCCCATCCCCCGACCCAATCAGAAATATCAAAATAATCTGCACAAAAATTGTAAGTCTGATAATAGTATTTAAATGAAATAAATAGTAAACGATAGCTGCTCACCAAATGGCATTAACGCCGAAGGCGAGGGTAAACAACCTCATCAAAATCAAGCATCTCATTTGCCACCACAAGTGCAACATTTGAAAGATTTCATGGCCACGGATTGATTATTTTGCCGAACAAAGATCACAATTGTTCCAAATTATGCAATGATCATGTTAAGGCTCGGAGAAGGTAGGATGGATGATTACATGAACGCACATACATATACTCATAACTGTATATTCCGCGACAATGTCTCACTTATCGCAAGCAGGCTCATCAAGCTTTGATGCAATTGTATGGAAAAGAGCAACTTTACTTTGTAGCAATTTACAGTTTCCTCAGTTGGTATCGATAGTGTTTGGCTGGACTATCGTAAAGTTCGTTTATAATAAGAAAAGGGCTGACCCTTTCTCATATATAGACGCTTCTGCAGTAGACGACTTTTGAAAACATTGTCGCAAATGGAGGAATGGCTCATGATGAGCAATTTCTTCGTTTGTCATATTTTGTTCCACTCTAATTAATAATTACACTTTCATTTAAAGAGATTTTCCGTATTTATACCAAGGCATTTTCAAAGGCATCTGATGCAGAATTGTTGTATGTAGGAAAGGGTTGAGGTATAATCATTTTACATTCGTTCAACGACACGACTGATGGGATGTAGTATTTAAACAAGGTCGAGCGGTCCGGTGATTTTCTTTATAACGCAGATCCTTCGATAGATGTTTACTAAACAGAGGTTTGAAGAGGAGCTACCGTCTTATTTGTTTATTAAAAAAGATGTCGTCGGGTCCGTATAGCTTCGAGACGGGCTATAAAAAGACTTTCCATCTTGCGGATTATGCTGTTTTCGGCTGCACTTTGGCAGCATCGACTGCTATTGGAATATTCTATATGATCAAGGACAGACATAACCAGACGACAGATGAATATTTACTCGGTGGAAGGCAGATGCACCCAGTCCCCGTGACCATGTCGATGTTGTCGACTTTTATCTCCGCCATCACGATTCTGGGAATTCCATCTGAAGTGTATGTTTACAGTACAATGTACTGGTGGATTTCTATTGCCATGATGATTACCGCTGCAGGAGCTGCTAATATCTTTATTCCGATATTCTATAATCTCGGAGTCACCAGCGTGTTTGAGGTAATTGACGATTTTTCTTGTTTTGTCTTGCAAAAG
Source organism: Serripes groenlandicus (assembly GCA_031761405.1). Classification (NCBI taxonomy): domain Eukaryota; kingdom Metazoa; phylum Mollusca; class Bivalvia; order Cardiida; family Cardiidae; genus Serripes; species Serripes groenlandicus. The sequence goes on from JASEVX010000004.1 coordinate 92,736,513, forward strand.
GGAAAGGTAACATATGAGCAGTGCTCAACGAAAATGAAGTATTCTTGGCAAATGAAGAAAACGATATATACTATATTATAATCATAGCACTGAAAGTGCTGACGGCCTGGGGGCTGCAGGATGCAGGAAGGTTTGAGAAGTAGGGAAAATATGAAAGGAAATAACAATTGCAGCTTATGTTTATGTATTTATTGTTAAGGAGTTGAAATATCATATCAAAAATAGTAAATATCATGAAACTGCCAATTTGAAAATAAGAGGACCTTGTTGGCACTATATCGCTAACCTTAGTGCAATCGCTCACAAGTATACACATGTAAGACATGACGAATGAAAGGAAAATTTGACAGCAGGTTTTGAAGTTTCTGCCTTAATATATTGAGAAATATGTCAATGTTAAATCAACTTCTATTAAGTAAAAAATATTCTCTAAACCATGTACTCGTCTGGGAGAAAGTATTTGATAAATGCGAAACTCATCAAGACAATTATTTTGGCAAAGATTTAAAATGCAACATCCTGAGTGTTACCAAGATTTTCCTTCATTTGGCCTAGTGAACTATTTTTCTTTACCTGATGTGACTCATATTCGAGCATGGACTTGATATCATTAATACAAACATTCTGCGGCCTCCAGAGTATAAACAAGATTTTCCTTCAATTTGAACTAATGACATAGTTTTTACCAGGCATGACCCATATTCTAACTTGGCCTTGGTATCATCAAGATAAACATTCTGACAAAATTTTAAAAATGTGGCTTCTGCAGTGGTGACAAGATTTTCCTTCAAATTTGGCCTAATGACCTAGTTTTTGAACAGACACGACCATAACTCAAACTTGGTTTACATATCATCAAGATAAACATTCTGATACAGTTTCAACATGCTTTATTTTAAAATGCAGCCTCAAAAGTGTTAACAAGATTTCTCTTTAACTTGGCCTAGATATCATTATGATAAACATTCTGACCAAATTTAAAAAAATGTGGCGTGTACAGTGTTGGCAAGATTTACCTTCAATCTTGCCAATTGACCTAGATTCTAACCAGGTATACCCCATAGTTTGACCTAAATATTTTTAAGACAACCATTCTGACACAATTTCAAACTGATGAAGCAAGAATTGCGACCTATAGAGTATTACCAAGATTTTCCTTTAATTTAACACAGTGACCTACTTTTAGACCCAACATGACCCATATTCAAACTTGACCTACATACTATGAAGACAAACATTCTGATCTAGTTTCAAAATGCTCAAAGTTGAAAATGCAGCTTCCAAAGTGTTAACAAGATTTTCCGTCAATTTGACCTAGTGACAAAGTCTTTGACCTCATATGACCCAGTTTTTAACTTTTCCAATATTTGATGGAGATGAATGTTCTGATAAACTTTTATGAAGGTCTGTTGTAAAATGTAGCCTGTATAGTTTAACAAGGCAATTGTTGATGACGCACGTCACATGATGGACCCCGGACAACATGTGATAACAATAGCACACCTTGAGTACTTCGTGCACAGGCGAGCTAAAACATGGAAAAGTATTGATACCAATTAACAGCACAAAGTGAACGAATAGATAGAAGAGAAGCACATGAGAGCACATAAGCATACACTTGCGAAGAAACGTAAACAAGAGGGCCATGATGGCCCTAGATCGCTCGCTTTAATTATGCAATATGATTTCTAATGTAAAACACATCAAGACAATTAAACTGACATAGATTCAAAATGCAACCTTCAGAGTGTTAAAAAGATTTTCCTTCATTTGGTCAAGTGACCTATTTTTTTTACCTAATATGACCCGTATAAGAACATGGACAAAATGGTTCAAGTCCAAAAAGGCCAAATGCCAAAAAGGCCAATTACCAAAAAGGCCAAATGCCAAAAAGGCCAAATCGTTACAAAGTACAGCAAAGATAATTAATTGATTGTTTGTGAACATTTTTATAATGGAGAATTTACAAATTATTTTTTTGATTTGCATGTAATTGTATCTCAGCGTGCTTATGAATAAATAACGTCTGATGAAATAGGCGTTGTTGTATATTTTCCTATTTAAGGGTTGAGAGTGTTTAGTTGCACACAAAAAAGATACATGTATAAAGTTAATATACACATATATGTATACATATGCATCTAGACCACACCGCGATCGAGGAGTCGCTAAATCTAGGGGTTCATCTGACCATGTAGGATTCTCTGTCGGTACCTAGTTCAATATGAATTTATAATTAAATGAAAATACCATATAGAAATAGATCAGTTGTTTCAGATCGCCACATAAATATACTGCTTACCGGAATATGCCTATTTTCTATAATGTGCAAATATTCCATTATTTGGTTTAAACTATTTACCGCTTATCATCGGATTCGAATCCGCTTTATTCATGAAGATATCATTTATTTCCCTAAAATTATCAATTCAAACTATACTTGACAAAATAACCTCAAGACAAACATTCTGACAAAGTTTCAACTTGCTCTAAGTAAAATGCAGCCTCCGGAGTGTTAACAAGATTACCCTTCAATTTGACGTAGTTAACTAGTTTCTGACCCAATATGACCACTATTCTAACTTGACCTAAATAGTATTCAGACAAACTTTCAAGGTGCTGAAGCAAAAAAATGATGCGGCATCTAGAGTGTTAACGAGATTTTCCTTTAATTTGGCTGAGTGATCTAGTTTTTGACCCGTCATGACCTATATTCGAACTTGGCCTAGATATCATTAAGATAAACATTCTGACCTCATTAAAACTGCTGAAGCAAAAATTGCTGTGTGTACGGTGTTAACCATATTTTTTTTCAATTTGGTCTAGTGTCCTAGTTTTTGAACATGCATGACCAATATTCGAACTTGACTTTCATATCATCAAGACAAACATTCCGATACAATTCTAACAGGAAAATAAAAATTGAACCTATCAAGATTTCCCTTCAAGTTGGCCTAGTGGTCTAGATTCTGACCCAATATGACCTATATTCGAATTTGACTTATATGTAATTAAGACAAACTTTCTTACGAGAGTGCCGTTGATACCGCCACAGCACTTAGGGGCACATGCACAAGGAAATCGGGTTTGCCCGGTTTACAGATGGGTTTGCGTGCGCACGCTACAGCTACAACTTAGTTATTGGTGCATTGGTGGCTGAAGAGGAGATCCATGTCTAATTCACTTCACTACCACTCTCCTTCTCTTGTGGGCACAGGCCTCTCCTTCTCATTCTATCCTCTCTTAGTTTCTAGGGCATCGTGTATTATGTTACTCTGACTCATTTGTTATAAACTGTGTGTTAACTTGTTACCTTCTTCGAAAGAGCCTGTGAGCAACCGTGCATGGGTGGTCGGCCAGACGCCGGCCTATCCCCGGCCAATGTCTTGCCGGACATCGGCCAGGTCTCAACCGATTAATGTGCGATCAGTTTGTGATTAGGTTTTAAGTCCGATTTAAAAGTAACTCGATGCCCGCGAGGAGTCCCCGAAGAATGAATGAATGTATATTGTTTTATGGCGCATCGACAGCTAAGGTCATTTAGCGCGCAATTAAATTTAATTATTCATGATCCCTGGGTAAACAAACCAGTACTAGGCTAGAAAATGTGCCTTGCCCAAGGGCACTCCACCATGACCGTAGTGCCGCGACTGGGGATCGAACCCGGGACACCCGGTTTCGAAATCCCCGACGCTAACCACTCAACCACAGCGGATTCCAGTCCCCGAAGAAATCCGCCGCAAATTACTTGCAAACATATCAAAAAGTAATTGTGACTGGGGTTAAAGTGATACTAGGTAAACTACATTTTTATTCATAAATACGATTTTGAAAACAATATAAATCTGCAGTAGAAGACTTTTGAAAACATAAAGGTTGATATCCATATCTCTATGTGAAGACATAAGGCACATTCCTGTAAGCACATCCTTCGCCATTGATGATCTTAAATCGGACTTCACGAGGCCAATAGTTGAAATTCTTACTTCGAACTTGCAATCACTAAAATGTGATAGCTATCCAACGAATTGTGTGGAAATTCGGATCACATTCATTAATCAAGTCGTCAATGGTTGACTAGTCGGTAAGACAAGGGTAATACACCACCCCATCTATTCTTCCAGCACTCGATCTACACCTGTATTGTATCTTTCAATGACAGGTCTTCCCTGATAAAGTTTACCGACTCGTCATTAAGTGCTATATCATCTGGCGGGAACAGTCGGAATGTCGTTGTAGCCCGCTGCTAGAGTGAGGGTTAATCGTTTGAAGAATTCAACAATGGGATAGTTATAACAGGCTTATAATATTCCACCGGAGGATTATCTGGGTCGTTGTTCCGGCGTGTCTGTCGGCTACATAAACCGGTATAGTAGATATCATACTCCGATGCAATAATACACTGACTCGCATAATGAGATTAATATGTGTTTGTATGATGTATTTGCGAGAATCGTCAACACATCAGACCGTATCAACGTCTTCTACACATTATATTATAATCGAACGTTCCGTAGTCTTTGATTGGATGGCCTTAGCTGAGGAGACGTCAAGAGTAATTTAATGTACAACAAAAAAATATTTAGGAAGGGCAGACTGTAGTCCGGAATTAATGTGTTTTTTTAGAGGTAGTGTGGAGAGTCAAGACTCCCGTGACATATGTATTAGAGACCTAACTGTCTACCGTGATATGAGAGGATGACGTTTATACTCAAACATTCACTCATTTTGATCAAGATGTATAATGTATAGTTAACGCGTTAACGCCTTGTTCAACCTGTGTTTTCGGTTTGACATTAAAGTATATACGTATATATATAAATAAATATTGAACCAACCCGAAAATTGGCCTTCAGACCGAATAATTTCGAACGTGTATTGTTAAATCTTAGACTCGTCCGTTTACAAGAGACTTCTAGCTATTTTCTAAGACTACACCGCGAATATATACGATCCTGATCAGTCAGTGCGGATGCCCAAGCTCACCTGTAGGTTATACGCGCTGGTCGCCCAAAATCGCAGGTCGGTTTCGTGTGATGTGTCCTCTTATAACTTAGCGTACATTTTAACTCGTATAAATCTTTCACTGCCGAATTTCACAAAGTCGACTTTTCCATGTTGAAAGTTATGATTGGACCACTTTACTTTTCTTCCAACAGGAAATTTGGAAAAAGTTAATGTCTAAGTCGCAAAGTTTCGAGCTGTCTCACCTAAATCTGCAATGTTTGCATAAGTATTTGATTGCCTTTGGCAGCGTTAGACACCTTTTTCTGGAAGTGCGTTTTATCGCGTCTCGTACAGTTATCATTTTCATACGTCTAGATTTTACTATATGAGCCGCCCCGCGTAATGGCCTTTGCGTAATGTATCGACCCAGATCGGAAAATCGTCCACGCAGAATGATCTGGTCTGACACATTACATCTTAGGGGGATAGAGGTATAAAGTAATGTTTCCTGAAACAGAAAATCCTCAGGAGGAGAAAAGTGTCTATCCGTGTTAGCCTGTGTGGTATGCTTAGGTTGGTCCGGGTCGATACTTTTCGAAAAATCCACAATGTTGGTTTCTCGTTCGGCGGCTCTTATTTCCTGTAGGCAGTTTTCACGTGGAAGTGTCTAAGACTCTTAATCAGTTTATCATGCAATTAACGTTCATACATAGATAAGCTATATATTTGTTGTAGGCCTATCTTGATCCAAAATGAAATATACTCGTAAAAGGATGAATAGCTCACCACTTTTATGTTTACTCGTTCTCAAAGATGCAATCTGACAGTCCACGCAGAATGATCTGGGCTGACACATTACATCTTAGGGGGATAGAGGTATAAAGTAATGTTTCCTGAAACAGAAAATCCTCAGGAGGAGAAAAGTGTCTATCCGTGTTAGCCTGTGTGGTATGCTTAGGCTGGTCCGGGTCTTTTCTGTCGGGCTCAATTGTGAAGCAATTTATCCGACTATTGCGAACGTAAATGTTTGAGCACTGTACAATAGTTCAACATTATTATTTAATACTACAACAATAATGACATGCTTGTATAAATTCATCTTTACGCGGTTAATGTTGAAAACATGCTTCTAAAAACACATATGTGCTCAAAGGATTACGTAGTGGTAGTGTATTGTTGAGCATCATTCGGTTACTTCTGTGAGAAGGCCACAAACATATGAGATATTTAAATGACTGTGAGTTCTAAGATCAATGGGACCAAAAAATAGATGGGTTATTATCTGTTCATTACCCTAATTTGATCTTTAAATACTTATACGAAAACGTTTTAATTCAATGTTAAGCTCATCTTAGGTATAGTGAATGGATACTACAAGGGTCATAACTCTATCATGCAAATTATTTGCAGTTTGGTTTTTATTGACTTACATTATTGGTTGAGTATTGCTTTTAGATTCACCTTTCTCTTAAACGGTAAACACTATGGCTTTGCAACTGACATCGTTGTTTTTCGATGGTAACATTTTGCCATTTAAATGAGCTACTGCCGATTTTACTTTAAACGATGAATAATGGACCTGTATGCGTTGCCCTTGTTTCTTTACATCACGTTTTCACGTCAGCCGTACTTTCAGAGCTAATATAGAGATGTTTCAGTTATTAAGCGTTTTTCTTAAAATTGGACATCATATTATCATGAAGGGTTGGAACGTATTAAGTACTCATTCCTAAATACTTTTCAACTAAATTGCCGTAAAACAATAATTCCTAGAGGTTTGATTTTCATCTATTGAAGGTAGCTTTTTATAATTACATTTGAGGCTTCCTCTGTGTTTGTCTAAATGTAATATTGGACCTTTATAATTATATGAACCCCTACAATCGATAAGAGACCTTAATACATCTTCGTATATACGATTAGTTCACAGTCTTACCAGAGCCTGAATTGTCCGCCGACATGCGTGTTGGTTATAACTGCACCTTCAAAAGAAAAAGCTGGAACTAAAGCCTCATTAGCTTTTATGCCAATTTACCAATATATGATTATGAGGTATAAACGACTTTCATATCAACTCTCGATGTGAGCCTTACCGCGAGAAAACCAACAGTATTGCTTCTGCGTAATGTATCGACCCAGATCAGCCTGCGCAGTCCGCGCAGACTGATCCGGGTCGACACATTCCGTCTCAGGGGTATAGATGTATAGAGTAATGATTTCTGAAACAGAAGTCAATTTACCAATATATGATCCCGCTATTGGGAGTCAATATGACCCTAAATGTCCAGATGCGACTCACATATATACTTATGCATCAACATATCCAACCCCTGCCTTTTCTATTGTTATATACGTGATACTCACATAGTGTGCTCATACATTGTACATGTGTACAATCTATTATTGGTTTATACTGTTTTCAGATGTACATGTATTCTAAGAGTTGCTTGCAGCATGATAAGGGTTAAACACAGTTCATACTAAGTATTTTTCCAACCGCAATTTTCTTCCTTTTCCATTATGTCTTGTATATTGAAAGACTGGTCCTTTTTAAAGTTAACTGCTGCAGGACCCCCGATTATGATTAATTAAAATGTATTTCGTTTAAATACTGGGACGGTCATTGCCTTGTAAAAGTAAACATAAAACGTATTTATTCACATTTCTCTTCTCCATCAAACGTCTTGTTAAGTAAACCTTTTCAAACACAACCAAATATAGACACCTATTCAACGGTATTATATGTTTTGTCGTCGGATTCAAAATTGTATTAGACAACTTTAACCCTTTCCCACATACAACAATTCTGTAGCAGACGACTTCGAATACAGCAATATCAAAATATGGAATATCTGAATGTAAGTTGTATTAGTGTCATCTGCTGTAGAGGCGTCAGAAAGCGTCTGTATCCAGTAAAGGGTTTAAAAAAGAAGAAATGCATTACTCACGCTCGAACATCATCGCATACTGAACTATGTTCAATATCGCAGTGAAGTGTGCAACACTTAGGTAAAGCGTAGATAAACATGTACACAGCTAGTGTGCAGCCTCACGCGATTTATAATTCAAACCCATATCATTATATACCTACTCTACTTAAACCCTTTCCCACATACTGACGCCTTCTGACGCCTCTGCTGCAGACGGCTTTTAAATAAATTAGCAAGTTCTCCCTTTGCCACAATGTTTCAACTAAAAATAACGAAAATGTCGTCTTCTGCAGATATGTTGTATGTGAGAATGGGTTAGATCAATCGGTTCAGTCTGCTACAGCGACTGAAAAGATAATTTGCCAACAATCTATTCCATATCAGTTTGTCCGTTCGTGCTGAGTTCTGTGCATACATTGTTCGCTACGTGTTTATCAAAAGTCCTTCCATAAATATGCCATCATCGATAATGGTATTACTGGCAACAGCAATTCAACAAAACATTGATTGTGAAACCTCTTGTCTGATATTATTTTATTTTAAACCTTAAACACTTTCCATCATAGAACAAATCTGCAGCAGACGACGTTGGAGGAAACGTTTTGGCAATAGTCACAATGTTTTCAAAAGACGTCTGTTGAAGAGGCGTTAGAAAGCGTCTATATGTGGTATAGGGTTAAGTTCTAATTTCTAAAAAATTAAACCACAACGTGCACGAACCATCGAAAGAAATTACAAATTTGTTGAAATAAACACCATTGTTGTACAAATCTACTACTGAATAATTTCTCTTTTCCCTACAATGTTTTCAAGGTCGACTGTAGAGGAATAGACAGGAAATATCTGGGCTTATTCAAATATTTAAAAGAAAATCTGTCAGTAAAAATGAAAGTTAAATTAAATTCATTTTAGTACTAAATGAAATACATGGGTTGTCAAACGTGTTGTCAAACGTGACGTTGAATCTTTAAAATAGATTTGTTCAGCTTTGCATTTAGAAGAGTCCATATCCAATTAAAGGAATATCAATATAATAACAAGTACTGATTGTGATTGCAAGCAAGTCACATATATCCCCAAAACCGTCAAATTGTCCCCACGGGATAAAATTTCGATACCGGGAATGAATTCGCCACACCTATATTAACTTCAAAACCAAATTTCATCAAAATCGGAGGATTTTTAGTTGAAGGCGGCCATTTTGAATCTAAAATGGCTTCCGCGAGATAACATTTTGAAACCCGAATGAACTCGACACACACATATCTATCTGAAAACCAAATTACATCGAAATTGGAGAATGTTTAGTTTTAGGCGGCCATTTTGAATAAAAAATGGCAGCCTCGGGATAAAATTTCGATACCGGTAATGATCTCACCACACCTATATGTACTTGAAAACCAAATTTCATAGAAATCGGTGCATTTTTAGTTTAAGGCGGCCATTTTGAATAACCAATTGGCGCCGCGTGATAAAATGTAATACCGCGAGTGAACTCGCCACAGATATATGTACTTGAAAACCAAATTTCATCAAAATCGGAGCATTTTAAGGTTTTAGGTTTTGGCGGCCATTTTGAATAAAAAATGGCCATAGCGAAATAAAATTTACATTTACTTGAAAGAAATTTGAGAATTTTTAAGTTTTAGCGGCCATTTTTAATAAAAAATGGCCCCCGGGGGATAAAATTTGGATGCCGGAAATGAACTCGCCAGACCTATATCTACTTGAAAACCAAATATCATCAAAGTCTGAACATTTTTAGTATAAGGCGGCCATTTTGAATATAAAATCGACACCGCGGGATAAAAATTCTATATCGGAAATGAACTCAACACACCTATATCTACTTGAAAACCAAATTTCATTAAAATCGAATGATTTTTAGTTGAAGGCGGCCATTTTGAATTTAAAATGGCTCCTGCGGGATAAAATTTTGAAACCCGAATGAACTCGACACACCCATATCTACCTGAAAACCAAATTACATCGAAATTGGAGAATTTTTAGTTTTAGGCGGCCATTTTGAATTTAAAATGGCCACCGCAGGATAAAATTTGGATAGCGGGAATGAACTCGCCACACCTATATGTACTTGAAAACCAAATTTCATCAAAATCGGAGCATTTTAAGGTTTTAGGTTTTGGCAGCCATTTTGAATAAAAAATGGCCATAGCGGAATAAAATTTACATTTACTTGAAAACATAAATTTCATTGAAATTTGAGCATTTTTAAGTTTAAGCGACCATTTTTTAAAAAAAATGGCCCCCGGGGGATAAAATTTGGATGCCGGAAATGAACTCGCCAGACCTATATCTACTTGAAAACCAAATTTCATCAAAATCGAAGGATTTTTAGTTGAAGACGGCCATTTTGCATCTAAAATGGCTGCCGCGGGATAAAATTTTGAAACCCAAATGAACTCAACACACCCATATCTACCTGAAAACCAAATTACATCGAAATTGGAGAATTTTTAGTCTTAGGCGGCCATTTTGAATAAAAAATGGCATCCTCGGAATAAAATTTCGATACCGGAAATGATCTCACCACACCTATATGTACTTGAAAACCAAATTTCATAGAAATCGGTGCATTTTTAGTTTTAGGCAAATTCAAAATGGCCACCGCAGGATAAAATTTGGATAGCGGGAATGAACTCGCCACACCTATATGTACTTGAAAACCAAATTTCATCAAAATCGGAGCATTTTTTAGGTTTTAGGTTTTGGCGGCCATTTTGAATAAAAAATGGCCATAGCGGAATAAAATTTACATTTACTTGAAAACATAAATTTCATTGAAATTTGAGCATTTTTAAGTTTAAGCGGCCATTTTTAAAAAAAATGGCCCCCGGGGGATAAAATTTGGATGCCGGAAATGAACTCGCCAGACCTATATCTACTTGAAAACCAAATATCATCAAAATCTGAACATTTTTAGTATAAGGCGGCCATTTTGAATATAAAATCGACACCGCGGGATAAAAATTCTATATCGAAAATGAACTCGCCACACCTATATCTACTTAAAAACCAAATTTCATCAAAATCGAAGGATTTTTAGTTGAAGACGGCCATTTTGAATCTAAAATGGCTGCCGCGGGATAACATTTTGAAACCCGAATGAACTCAACACACCCATATCTACCTGAAAACCAAATTACATCGAAATTGGAGAATTTTTAGTCTTAGGCGGCCATTTTGAATAAAAAATGGCATCCTCGGAATAAAATTTCGATACCGGTAATGATCTCACCACACCTATATGTACTTGAAAACCAAATTTCATAGAAATCGGTGCATTTTTAGTTTTAGGAGGCCATTTTGAATTTAAAATGGCCACCGGGATAAAATTTGGATAGCGGGAATGAACTCGCCACACCTATATGTACTTGAAAACCAAATTTCATCAAAATCGGAGCATTTTAAGGTTTTAGGTTTTGGCGGCCATTTTGAAAAAAAAATGGCCATAGCGGAATCAAATTTACATTTACTTGAAAACATAAATTTCATTGAAATTTGAGCATTTTTAAGTTTAAGCGGCCATTTTTAAAAAAAAATGGCCCCGGGGGATTAAATTTGGATGCCGGAAATGAACTCGCCAGACCTATATCTACTTGAAAACCAAATATCATGAAAATCTGAACATTTTTAGTATAAGGTGGCCATTTTGAATATAAAATCAACACCGCTGGATAAAAATTCGATATAGGAAATGAACTCCCCACACCTATATCTACTTGAAAACCAAATTTCATCAAAATCGGAGGATTTTTAGTTGAAGGCGGCCATTTTGAATAAAAAATGGCAGCCTCGGGATAAAATTTCGATACCGGAAATGATCTCACCACACCTATATGTACTTGAAAACCAAATTTCATAGAAATCGGTGCATTTTTAGTTTTAGGCAGCCATTTTGAATTTAAAACGGCCACCGCGGGATAACATTTGGATAGCGGGAATGAACTCGCCACACCTATATGTACTTGAAAACCAAATTTCATCGAAATCGTAGCATTTTTAGGTTTGGGCTGCCATTTTGAATAAAAAATGGCCGCCGCGGGATAAAAGTTGGATACCGGAAATGAAGTCGCCACACTTATATCTACTTGAAAACCAAATTTCATAGAAATCGGAGCATTTTAATGTTTGTTGAGGTTTCGAATATATTTTAAGTATAAAAAGGGGCATAACTCCGGGAAATACGAACGGAGTTACCTGTTTTTGGGGCGCACAAAATATCATGTTTCTTGATGTTTGATGGCGGTTGTCTAAAAATGGGCATAACTCTGGTAAAAAGGAACGGAGTTACCTCCTGGTTTGGCACACACAATATCATGTGGTGTCGATTCTTTCTACTAAGTTTGGCATCAATATGTTATACATTGTAGGAGAACTAGGCCGGACAAATGACGGACTGAAATTTTTTGATTTTTGACGGCTTCCCGTTCGAAAATGGCGGCCATCTTGAAAATTCTAAAACCCACCTGCGCAACTTCAGGCCGAAACCTATGTTTGTGCCAATTTTCATAAAGATCCCGCCATACATCTCCTAGAAAAAATCTGGACAAATTGCAGGTAAAGAAGAAGAAAAATAATAATAACTAGAGATTGTAACTGTAGCAACAGTTACGAACGATTCCCTTGCCATTTTATTGAACAAGGGCAGATAACACAATGGCCCAGAGTATTCGGTAATGCGCAAATACACTTGCGAAAGTACTACTACTTGATTAGGGACACATGTACTAAGTTTCAAGTCTCTATCACTTGTCGTTTTTGAGTTATACAAGTCCGACAAATCGACCAATCAGAAACGAGTATTCGGTCATGCGCTAATACACATGCAAAAATAGTACTACTTGATAAGAAACACATGTACTAAGTTTCAAGTCTCTATCACTTGTCGTTTTTGAGTTATACAAGTCCGAAAAATCGACCAATCAGAAACGAGTATTCGGTCATGCGCTAATACACATGCAAAAGTAGAACTACTTGATAAGAAACACATGTACTAAGTTTCAAGTCTCTATCACTTGTCGTTTTTGAGTTATACAAGTCAGAAAAATCGACCAATCAGAAACGAGTATTCGGTCATGCGCTAATACACTTGAGAAAGTAGTACTACTTGATTAGAATAACATGTACTAAGTTTCAAGTCTCTATCACTAGTCATTTTCGAGTTATACAAGTCCGAAAAATCGACCAATCAGAAACGAGTATTCGGTCAAGCTCAAATACACATGAGAAAGTAGGTCACTTGATTGGGAACATTTGTACTAAGTTTCAAGTCTCTATCTCTTTTCGTTATCGAGTTATACAAGTTCAAATCAGCCAATTATTAAAAAAAATGAAAAAGGGGAGATAACTTTGCAAAAAAGTGGCCCAGAGTTATAATTCTTGCATGTTGTACAACTGCACAGTGCCATCTATCTATGTTCCAATAATATCTGACCTTTCGTTCACAAGATATGGCTCTGACAAAAATTGATTAAAATATTGAAAAAGGGGAGATAACTTTGCAAAAAAGTGGCTCAGAGTTATCATTCTTGAAAACTACATAAGTTCACATTGCCATCTATCAATGTTGCAAGTTTCGATCAATTCCATCAAGTAGTTTATGAGTATTGCTCTGGACAAAAATTTGGATAGGAGAAAGAAAATAATAATAATAATAAGAAGAAGAAGAATAACTAGAGATTGTAACTGTAGCAACAGTTACGAACGATTCCCTTGCCATTTTATTTAACAAGGGGAGATAACAGAAACGAGTATTTGGTCATGCACTAATACACTAGAGAAAGTAGTACTACTTGATTAAAAACACATGTACTAAGTTTCAAGTCTCTATCACTTGTCGTTTTTGAGTTATACAAGTCCGAAAAATTGACCAATCAGAAACGAGTATTCGGTCATGCGCTAATACACTTGAGAAAGTAGTACCACTTGATTAGAAACACGTGTACTAAGTTTCAAGTCTCTATCACTTGTCGTTTTTGAGTTATACAAGTTCGAAAAATCGACCAATCAGAAACGAGTATTTGGTCATGCGCTAATACACTTGAGAAAGTAGGTCTACTTGATTAGAAACACATGTACTAAGTTTCAAGTCTCTATCACTTGTCATTTTCGAGTTATACAAGTCCAAAAAATCGACCAATCAGAAACGAGTATTCGGTCAAGCTCAAATACACCTGAGAAAGTAGGTCACTTGATTGGGAACATTTGTTCTAAGTTTCAAGTCTCTATCTCTTTTCGTTATCGAGTTATACAAGTTCAAATCACCCAATTATAAAAAAAATGAAAAAGGGGAGATTACTTTGCAAAAAAGTGGCCCAGAGTTATAATTATTGCATGTTGTACAACTGCACAGTGCCATCTATCTATGTTCCAAGTTTCAATAATATCTGACTATTCGTTCACAAGATATCGCTCTGACAAAAATTGATTAAAAGTTTGAAAAAGGGGAGATAACTTTGCAAAACAGTGGCTCAGAGTTATCATTCTTGAAAACTACACAAGTTCACATTGCCATCTATCTATGTTGCAAGTTTCGATCAATTCCATCAAGTAGTTTATGAGTATTGCTCTGGACAAAAATTTGGATAGGAGAAAGAAAATAATAATAATAATAAAAAACAATAGAAAAACAATACGATTCCCAACTCTGTTGGGGAATCGTAATGAAAAACAATAGAAAAACAATACGATTCCCAACTCTGTTGGGGAATCGTAATAATAAGAAACCGTGCAAAAACAATATATCCCCCAACTTTGTTGTTGGGGATATAATAAGAAACGGTGCAAAAACAATATATCCCCCAACTTCGTTGTTGGGGATATAATAAGAAACGGTGCAAAAACAATATATCCCCCAACTTCGTTGTTGGGGATATAATAAGAAACGGTGCAAAAACAATATATCCCCCAACTTTGTTGTTGGGGATATAATAAGAAACGGTGCAAAAACAATATATCCCCCAACTTTGTTGTTGGGGATATAATAAGAAACGGTGCAAAAACAATATATCCCCCAACTTTGTTGTTGGGGATATAATAAGAAACGGTGCAAAAACAATATATCCCCCAACTTTGTTGTTGGGGATATAATAATGAGTTGAGCAGCCAACAGTATAGCGCCTAGTCAGACAGTGCGTGGGGGGTAATCGGCTTGTTTTGCTGGTTTTTACCAGATCGGGTTCAGCAGCCAATGGGTTAAGAAACCTTACTTTTTATCCTACTTTACGCGACTTTGAACAGCATTTACTTTCGTCAAGGCAGTCCTTATAATTTATAAATTATTATGGCTTGAGTCAGGCAAGTTTTGTGCGCTGCTCATCACACATGTCTCAGAGACAGAAAAATTAACATTTTAAAGTTAGACCTATGTCACATATTTAAATAAATGACTAAACTTCATGTGTATGTATGTTTTTGGCCATTAAACAACCTAAGAAATATTTAAATAGCTTGTAAACATCATCTTTTTACGGAAAAAAATGTAAAAATGGCTATATATATTATCTATCAATTCCATGCTGGATCCAACCCCTTAAAGCACCCTAAAATGCTTCAATATTTGCAGCTGACACAAACTTGACTTTTAATTCTATCCAACAAAAAGAGCTGTAGGTCACAATATACCAAATAAAATGCCTTTTTTGTTTTCAATTTAAAATCGATCAATTTCAGTCCCGGATTGTCACACTTTCTAAGGCCTTTCTCATGTGGAAAACCATAAATCATTGAAAAGAGTAACCTCGAAGCACCGGTGTCTAGCATTCTCTACTTTCACTATCAAACAAGGTCAGATACTAAAAGTGATCAAATCAATCATTTCAAGTGCATCCTATACACATTTTTAATGAATTTAAACTAAAGGTCATATATTCAATGCATTCTAGTGATGGTATTTATACACTCATTTCTACTCCAAGAAAGTTTTTTTAGGAACTATTTGGCTCTAGATCAGCTTGACCGTTGATGTTTTTGGCGTAATTTGACCTGTACCTGAAATATGAATTCAATCTATCGGAAGGGGGAAAAAGAAGAAAAAAGGTGTGTTCCTACCTATCTACCCTATTTTTTGTTTAACCACACCCATTTTTCTTTGGGACAGATTATATATACTACTTATGGATTAATACAAGGTATTGTTTATCAACGGATAAGTATATCAAAATCATATAAAGCTTGTTTTATATATTTATATGTAGTAAGATAGTCCTGTTCTTTGATTGCACAGTTTGTGTTTTTTACGATCACATTTTGCCTGATGTCCTTCGGTCACACGCCATCAACAATTGCCTGGTGAACACTCTTCAAGCAACGGTTTACAACATCCAAATTGAATTATCAGTAATTAATCTCATTTTGGCCAAGTTATAAACTTGGTCCTGTGAGGTGAAAAACTTGGTCACACTGTCAATTTGATGGATTATATTGTAAACACTCTGGAGGCTTTATTTAACTTGAGCATGTTGAAATGTTTTCAAAATAACCGTTTTGATGATATTTAGGTTACGTTTAAATATATAATATATCCGGTGATTCCGGTCATAAACTAGGTCACTTGGCCAAATTGAAGGAATATCTTGTTTACACACTAGAGACAGCATTATTTGCTCCAGCAGCTTGAAAAACTGTCAGAATGTTTGTCTTGAGGATAGTAAGGCCAAGGTTGAAACTTGTTCGTATGAGGTCAAAAACTAGGTCACATGTTCAAATTAAATGCAAATCTTGTTAACACTTTTGAGGCTGCATTTGTATGTTTAGCATGTTGAAACGTTGTCAGAATAAAAAAATTTGATGTTATCTTTGAGAAAGGCCGAGTAGGTAAAATATAGGTCACGTCGGGTCATAAATTAGGTCACTTCACCAATCTGAAGGAAAATCTTGTTAACAGTCTAGAAACCACACTTTTCCTTCAGCGGCTTGAAACTTTGTCAGAATGTGTGTCTTGAAAATATCTAGGCCTAGTAAAATATAAGGGTCGTGGTGGGTCAAAACAAGGTCAAATTAAATGAACATCTTGTAAACACTCAGACATTTTGAATGCTGCATTTTTTTAAATTTTAGCATGTTGATATTTTGTCAGAAATGGTGTTTTGGTGAAATCTAGGCTAAATTCGAATATAGATCATGTTGGAAAAAAGAGAACGAGGTCACTATGAAACATTTGAGAACAATCTTGTAAACACCCTTGACATCAATGTTTTTCGGCATTTTGAAACTTTGTCAGAATGTTTTTCCGGATGATATGGGTTCAAATATGGGTACTGTCGTGGCAAACATAAGTTGACTAGACCAAATTAAAGGAAAATCTTGATGACACTTGGAAAGTTTTTCTTTCTTGCATATAACATGACCCCCCCCCCCCCCCCCCCGACCCACCCCCCCCCCCCCCCGACCCACCCCCCCCCCACACCCCCCCCCCCAACACACACACACACTCATTTTCTTTGAATCGTTTTAAAGCTTAGATGAAACTGTTTTCAATGGTGTTCTACATGAGAAACGCTTAGAAATTGTAACAATTCAGGACTGAAACTGCTGGATTTACATGGAAACAAAGATGGAATTTATTTGGTGTATTGTAACCTTTAATAAAAAACTGTTTCATAACCAAATATTTTTCTCGACTTATATCAGATTTTTTTTTAAATAAAAATAGTTAGTGTAGATGGGAAAACAAAGGGTAGGTAGGGAAACCTGAATCACACTTATTTTTTGTATTTGCCTCAGCTGAATTTCCTCTCCTGTCATCCACATAACAAATGTAATTCCATCATTGTATGGGTTGCTCTCAATCTATGCCCTTGTTTGATGTTGATTCAGGAATTTATATTATCCCACAGTCAAAGATGCATGCAATTTTCATTGTTTTGACAAGCAACAACAACCAAATATATATGAACTTCCTCTCCCATTATCGCCATAACAGCTGTGATTCCATGATTGTACAGGTTGCTCTCAATCCATTTACTGTTTTGATGTGTATGCAGGAAAGAATATTATCCCACGGTCAAATATGCAAACAAAGGGTATATTACTAACTGTCTATATGAATTTCTTCTCCAGTAATCGCCATAAGAACTGTTATTCCATGAGTATATGGGATGTTCTTAATTCATTTTCTGTTTAAAAAACCAACATGATGTAAAATATACATTACTATTTTGACACAGAGAGTTACATTTTATGTTGATATTTATTGACCAGATCTGTGAATCTCAATCTGGATTCCGGGCAGGATATTCCAATATAGACAATGCATTCGTTTTATACTCGATTATAAGCAAATATCTCAATGCTAAAGGTAAATATGTCTATATAGCTTTTATTGTCTTTCAAACATTGATTCTGTTGGTCGACAAATACTGTTTGAAATTTTACATTCACGGGGTGTAAGAGGTCATTTATTCAATGCTATTATATCCATATATGCATCTGTGAAGGCCCATGTTAGATCATCTGTGCATTGTTATACAGATACCTTGTCTTGCCCGATTGGACTTCGACAAAGATGAAGTTTAAGCCCAATTTTTTTTTATAAATGAACTCTACTCTTTACTTCATGATAGCAATATACGGGGAATCTAGCTGTTCCCAGACCTGATGAAAATGTATTATGTGTTAATGCTTGCAGATGACATAGCACTAATCGCCGAACCAATAATTGGTTTGCAAAAACAGCTTAACATTTTACAGGATTGTGAAGCAATAATAAATTGATTGTCAATATAGATTAAACCAAAATACTTGTTATTAAAAAGGAAGGAAATCTTGCCTTCTAGCGAATATGGAAATTAAATGGTTCTCAAATTGAAACTGTAAATGGACTAACCCATGTCGGCATATAATTTACAAACAGGTTGTCATTCTCTAAAATGGCTAAGGCTAAGCGAGTCATTTACATATTCTATACAAAACATTCTAAAAAGTTTTTGACTCCAAATTTTCCTCTGTCTTACTATATGGTTTCGAAATATGGGGATTAGAGACATTTAGCTGTATCGAGAGTATTCAAATTATTGCATGTAAACGCTTTTTGAATGTGTCTCAAAAAGCATGTAATGATGCAATTTTAGGAGATCTAGGTAGACTACCAATGCATATCTATTCTTCAAAACGCTGTATAAAATACTGTATATGTTTACTCAGTATGCCAAGGCATAGATATATTCGGCTACTTTGTGAAATGTTAATGCATTACGACACTACTGGACACACAAATTGGGTAACAAATAATAGGAAAAGTTTGAAACCTAACGGTTTTGGTTATGTATGGGCCAGTCAGTCAATTGATAATACTAAGAATTTTTTTGAGTGTATACTCAACGACGGACTGATCAGTGCATGCATATCTGGCAAGTGAAGTGTATTGTCAATAGCAAATTATTTCATTATCAACAATCTTAAAGGGAATTTTCATCAGAACCATATTTCTTAAACATAGATATTAAGAAATTTCGTTCTTCTCTAGCTTCTTTTCGCAGAAGTTGTCATTGTTTAATGCTAGAGGAAGGAAGATATGGAGATATCCCAAAATAATTTCGTACTACATGTTTGTATTGCGAAACTTCTATTGAGGATGAATACCATTTTATTTTGATATGCCCATTGAATTATGATTTGCCATGTAGATATTTTCCACATAATGTTTTCGAAAAACCTTGTATTCATAAATTTTACAATCTAATGTCTTCGCAAAATATTGTTTTATTAAGAAATCTAGCTATGTTTATCTATAATGCTTTTAATTTAAGAAAAATATATCTTAATTCTTTTGAATAATAATTGTGTTACTCTGAGTTGCAATATATGGTTGGTTTTCCATGAGGGACACGTAACTCCATCTGTAATAAGACGAGTCTACATGGTGTTTTTGGGGGGTGGGAAATAAGTGACGATATATCTCATACAAAGTCTTTTCTTTCAGTTTTGCATTTACAATGATCCTAGTCTATCTTAAAATCGTATTAGGTTTTCTAAAAAAAGCCATTAGCTTTAACTTTTAGAAGTATATTATATAATGGATATACGAGTTTTTGTTTCATATGTTTGTATTATTATTATGTAAAAACTGTTCTTACTTCACATGCTATGTACTTATGCTGTATCATGTGTATGGGCCGGTGGTTTAGAATGGTGCATGTCTAAGTTTTCACTGCTTTCAATAAATATTCCCTCAAATGGGAGGTTGTTCTTCGTCCAAGAAAAGTGTGTAAGTGTCAGCAATGACAATGACAAACGGACGGTATAGTTAATTTTTGTCATCATGCTCTCAATGATATATGAGTATTTTCTTACCTGGATTTGGTTTCCGGCAAATTTGTGGAAAAATAATATTTAATTAAGTTTAATTTAGATTAATATTTATACAGATATATAAACACAAGTACATACACACATATATACCCATATACACACACACATACATATATATATATATATAAATTTAATATGAAAATAACTTTTCAATGTATTGGGACCGTTTTTCCATCTCAAAAGCTATGAGTTAAAATGACGCCAAGGTACACTTTTTTTTTCTTTTTTTTCAGTGTTTGAGAGTTCATCGAACTTGTACATTATCGGGCGCTTTGCATGATAGTGTGGCTTTTGAGTTGTTTTCTTAAGGCCCGGTCACAACCCACCGTGCGTGTTTTAAATCCGTACGTTTTTTGGGGAGGCCACGGCCGCCACGTTTTTCTGAAAACGTGGGGAGGGAGTGGCAAGAGCAGGGAGAGAGTACGTCAACGCACGTCACTCGCATGGTTGCGCAAGGTGTAAGACCGTCGCCCGCACGCAACGCCTGGCCGTGAGCGGTTGCGTGCATCGTACGTTGCACACATGGTAAGTGAGTTGTACGTGCTAACAACTTGCTTACAACGTACGATCTCCGTGCGATTGCCACGTTATCGTACGGAGGCCGTACTTACACGTGCTGCTCACGTACGGTGTCCTTACTCACTCCTCATGATCATACTCTCTGCCGTCACCATCTGACTCTTCTTCGTTCCTCCTCGCCTCTTCCCCTTCCTCTGTGGCCATCTCATCTTCCGCGACCCGTTTCTGTTGGGCCTCTCTGGCCGTATCAGCTGCCTTTTGAGCTGCAGATGCAGCTGACCCCTTCTTCTGTGTCCTCTTATTAGTCATCTTGGAGACGAAATGTTGACACTCGTCCGTCGGCTCGGCTTTTATATATATTATTTATATGCAGAAATCAGTGCGCACAACGTGCGTTGTAAGTGCGGAGCACGTGCTTACTCAATACGGTCCACGTCAGTTCTGCGTGCTCATTGGACAGTAGAACTGGGGAAGTGCCGGGTAAGCACAGACCACGCACTTATCACGTGCGCAGCACGCCCGTGCTAAGTTTGCCGTCCGTAGAGCAAGTGACCGTGGACAAAATTTAAAAGACTCACGGAGTCAGTGCGTTGTGCGCTCATTGGCTGTAGAAGACACGTGCGTCTCCCGTACTGGGGTGAATCCGTAGCCCGACCGCATCCCGAACGCAGCGAAAGTTCCTCATGCAATAAAAGTGCTACGGCGTGTCTGCGTGCTCCCAAATCCCCAAATTTTGACCACGTTTTTGCAAGTAGACAGCACGCATTTGCAAGTACGGCGGGTTGGGACCACGGCTTAGTGAGTCATAGAATTTACAAACTTATACAAAATAGTGCTCACCTATCTACTAAATTATTTACATTATATGAAGTTTGATTCCTTTCAATGTTTTCATGACGACCAGTTTCAATTCTTAATCAATCGGATTAAGCTTTGATAAAATGTTTTTATATTTTGGAAAAATAAAATTGTCCAGGTAGCTAGACCGTTCAAATACTGCTTTAAACTGTCTAAAAAGTGAAAATGGTGATTAATAATTGATATACACATCCCTTATGTTGCGATCACACTGGCCCGATGAGCTTCCGTTTGCTTTCCGTATACGAAATTGTTGAGATTTTTCAAACTGTCCGAATGTCCCTCCTAATGTGTTTTATCTAATATATCAGCGAATGCTTTCAGTTTGATTTCCGAATGTTTTCAGAATGCTTTCAGAACAGACCGAATGCTTCCCGCATGTTGATTTCGAAATGTTTTCTTTCTGAACGATTTCAGTATGCTTTCCGAATAATAACGGACACGGCGAATCGACTTAGAATGGACCGAACTCTTTCCGCATGCATGCTATGTACTTTCGGGGTGTTCTGAAAGCATACGGAACATACTTTGCATTCTAGAAAAAGAAATCCATTTCGGGGCTATCACATTGGGCCGAATGCCATTCCGT
This sequence comes from Serripes groenlandicus, assembly GCA_031761405.1. Classification (NCBI taxonomy): domain Eukaryota; kingdom Metazoa; phylum Mollusca; class Bivalvia; order Cardiida; family Cardiidae; genus Serripes; species Serripes groenlandicus. The sequence goes on from JASEVX010000004.1 coordinate 92,758,689, forward strand.
TTGCTTTCCAAATAGGAATTTTGGGGTTCGGGTTCGGGTAGCGAACGGATCATATTCGGGAAGCATTCGGTTTGTTCTAGAAGCTCCAAACATTTGTTGTGTATGTTCAATATAATTTTCATCGACCATCCGAATTATTCGAATTTGACGTCTCTGTGTATTCGAGAAGTATTTGGGAAGCATTCTAAGAGCATACGGTATGTAGGGAAAACGTTCGGGAAACATGCGTCTAGTTCTTGGTGTATTCGGAATGAAATCTGGAGGTGCTGTATAGTCTACTTTTCGAAAACCAGGAACATGACGAATGCTCGTTCACTTCCAGAATGCATAGTATGTTCCGTATGCTTTCAGAACACCCCGAATGGACATCGAACATTTCGAACCCTTTCCGAACGCATTCAGAAGTATTTCCGAATGCCGGTAAAGTCCGCAAACTTCCTATAAATAGGGGAGTTTCTGTCAGTACGATAAATATATAATCCGAAATGCTCGTATGTGTCTCTCCTCCTCGCAATTTCCCGCGTGTTTGAAAAAGTCCCGTTATATGGGCGGTTCTTAAAGCATTCGGCCGGATGTCAGAGTAAACCAAAAACGTTTGGAAAGCGTGCGGAAAGCATGCGGAAAAGGTTCGGTCCATTCTATGTCGATTCGTCGTGTTCTAAAAGCATTCGGAAAGCATACGTCATGTTCTATGTTCATTCGGGGTGTTCGGAAAGCATACGGAACCCAGGTCCTCAAATGTTCGGTTTATTCAACGTCGATTCGTCGTTTTATGAACGCATTCGAAAAGCATTCGTCATGTTCTAGTTCCATTCGGGGTGTTCGGACAGCACCTCCAAATTTTCAATACGAATGCACCAAGAACTAGACGCATGCTTCCCGAACGTTTTCCGTACATGCAGTATGCTCCTAGAATGCTTCCCGAATATTTCCCGAATACTTCCCGAATACACATGAACGCCACATTCGGATGATTCGGAAGGTCGATGAAAATTATTTTGAACATGCACAACAAATTCACGGTTGTAGCTACCGAATGCCGTTCCGTATGCATCCGTCCGGAGCCGCACAGCCAGTATGCTCATATAACACACCGACTGCTTCCCGAATATGATCCGTTCGCTCCCTGAACACCCAAATTCCTATTCGGAAAGTAAACGGAATGGCATTCGGCCCAGTGTGATCGGGCCGTTAATCTTTGATGTAGCAGAGGTACAAGTAAATAAGTATTTAAAGACTCGGAATAGAATCAAATCTCGTGAAATCTTACATGTTGCAAGATATCTTGAAGTTTGATAACAAGTTAACACTTCTTCCATTATAGTAAGCCGAATTCCTCTTTCACCTGCTGTCACAGGAACATTGTAATACAACAGAAAGTGTTCGTCGTGTTTTCAAGCTTTCACAAATCAACAAATCTACCAATAGTCATAAATTACACACTTGTCATACTAAAGAATACACTGTTTGGAACGGTATCATGCCCCGTCCCGCTACAGTAGGTCACACGAGTTAAAAAGTATTATTTATCACTCAGTAAGGTTGGTGGAACTGGATCCTGGATCTATCATGTCCAACTTTCGGTACCTAATCAAAAATCAAGGGACATAATTCAATTAAGGGCCAATGTTTGTATCGTTAAAGTTACGCTCCTTATTTGTAATCCTGTGTTTATAATCTTTAAGTGCCGGTCAATAAAACGCAGCGATGCGTGACATGTATATTGCCAGTTGATTAATAAATCGATATTGATCGAGTTTTATTGCCCTGCCTCGGGGGTATTTTAAATTAGAGGAATTACTCTAGTTTAAGTTTTGCTGACTGAACTAATAACATAATCAATTTAAAAGTAAGATGCTTGCTAATAGAGACACTGTTAAATTGTAAATATTGTTATATAAATTGAATTAAGTAAAATAAGTAAAATTAAACATGATACTCGATCGGCATATATTTTCATGTGTAAACAATATTGCAGTTTAATGACTTTTTTATTTTTGCAATATAAAAATGATAATTAAAAACATACACGCAACATTAGTTCAGTATTTCTTTATTTACATTTACGTTTAGACACATATGCATTTAATTTTGACGTCGACTATGATGCTATGTTTTATAGAATGCAGAAGCGGTAAATGTTGTACATTTGATTTTTTTTCAATAAATCGGCTTTGTTAATTAGTGTTAATTGCAATTTCTACATTAATTTGGTAGAAACAAAGATGCGATGGATTCATTTTAACGTACTTTATTGTACCTATTAGGGTATCAGTTAAATATAGAATTATTAAAATACTGACAATATAGTAACGTTTTTGCTACTTTAATAGTAAAAAGCAAGAATTAATAAATTAATAAATATATATATCACAGATTCTATATTGATACTATATAGTATTATTAATATTATATATGGATCTGGGATTTATATATTTAAAATTACCGCGCTCTAATATTGCCTCTTTGATAATATGTACAACATATTAAATGAATCGTAATATAGGAAGCAATTGGCTATTTATTAATTAAAGTAATCTATATCTAATAGGAATTTTACAAACAACACATAGTCTTTAGAAACAAATTCGAACCGTCAACTATATATTTAAATCTCGATTAGAAAACACGAAGACAATGGCTCAAAGTCGCTCAGAAGAAAATGGCATCGACGACAGTCCCATTTTTGCAATTTTCCCTGATCGCTAACCACAAATATCAAAAATCCTACATTCACAGTCGGTTTAAAAAGTCAATAGTGGCCATGTGTGTGTACACGATGTACAGATGGGTACCTTCAACTCGATGATTGTATGCAAACGGTTGTAACTACAGCTTGAACGATTTGTAGTTACAACCGTCTTTCATCAAGCCCTCAAACTGTTTGTCGTGTGTAAATTAAAGCCTGAGGAGATATTACGCAATCGGTTAAAAGATATGTATTCAATGAAATTTCTCTCTAATTATTTAATCGCAAGTTGATTGTAGAAAGGTGGAATTTTAACAATTACAATTAGTGTTGATTGGTTTCACGCGGTTTTTTACAAAAACAAATATTTGAGACATTTTCGCATTGATTTCGTGCTAACTTTTAACGGCCGATTTCTACCTTATTTTACAACCGTATGACAAAGCAAACATACCAATCGATAACTTATTCAAAGACCTAATAACACATGTGTTATCAGGTCTTTGACTTATTCAATAATATATCCATTTAATTCGATATATGTCCATCAGTCCAAAGACCTAATAAGACATGTGTTATTAGGTCTTTGATCAGTCTGACTGAATAATAGGACAAACTAATTTAAAAAACGGCAGCCTTAAACCAGTTTAAATTTGGTCCGATGATGACCAAGTATTAAAGCCAATTCGGTAAGTCAGATGACTGTTTAAATCCACTTGTTGTGAAAGCAAATTTTGTTTAGAAATGCGTTGATTTAGGTAATTAAAAAAATGTTTCATTGATTTTTTACCTTTTTTATATAGAACATATAAGGAATACAGGTGACTTACTTTAACTGCAAAAAGGACCAAAATGTTTTTATTTGTAAATTATGAAAACAATATCATAAAATCGGGGAGGGTTTAAGCTTCAATACTTCGTTTGTTATTAAAGGATGTTGCCATTATTATTTGAGATATCAATTATAAAGTAAATTGGCCCTTCTTTGTTCTATATACAAAATATATCGGCTTTTCTAGAGTGGCTGAAACTGAAAGTTGGGTATGGCTTTTTAATAATTGAATATGTTTTGCGTAATGATAACGATTCACCTTCACTTAATAATTTATAATCAATCCTGCATCGGTCTCTTAAAGAAGAAGCCATGATGTTTAATTCCAATTAACAAATGATCCAGATCCAGATATAGGCTACTGTCACGTGAGGAAGGTGTTAATTGGCATGTTGAACATACAGTGTCACAAACAGGTACTAAGTGTCAACAACATGTACCACACATTTGTTTATATAGCAATACGTTTATTCTGCATCGTTGTCTAAAACAACACCTGTAAAATGCTAATTAACAAATAAGACACTAGACATAGTCACCCGACAAAGGTGGTAATTAAACACAGTTTCAAAAACAAGTACTAAGTGTCAAAAACAGGTTAGGTTTGTTTTCATAACGATAACAATACAATTACTTCGCTTTAATAAATACTTGAATTAACAACAACAAACACGTTTATTTGTTTGTAATCCAAATTAATAAAAGCTGTTGCAAAACATAAATACCTTTTATGTTTTAATTTATCGAGGAATAAAAAAAAGTTTCATACTATGATCTAATACATTTTTTTCAATTTCGTAGATGTTTATGTAATTTTAAAATTAAAATTATAGTGCAAAAATAAAACCATCAAAACTATGAAAACACAATGATTTCTAAATAATAACCTATTTTTATAAGCCTATTGGTTTATGACGCTAGAGTGTTATGACCCCAATAAACTAAACCGTAGGAATCGATAAGTTCTTATAACATCAATACATATCAATTTTCACGCAAAAAAATGCTTTAAAAATGTTATGGTACTGTTAAAAAAAGTTAAAAAGGACCAAAATATGTTAAATATATTTCATAAAAGAATATGTATTTAGAAAGATGAGACATTTTACTGTTTGAATCCACTTGTTAAGAAAGCAAATTTTGTTTAGAAATGTGTTTATTTAGGTAATTAAAAAAATATTTCATTGATTTTTTACCTTTTTATATAGAACATATAAGGAATACAGGTGACTTACTTTAACTGCAAAAAGGACTAAAATGTTTTTATTTGTAAATTATGAAAAATACATCATAAAATCGGGGAGGGTTTAAGCTTCAATACTTTGTTTGTTAATAAAGGATGTTGCAATTATTATTTTAGATATTAATTATAAAGTGAATTGGCCCTTCTTTGTTCTATATAAAACATATATCGGCTTTTCTAGAGTGGCTGAAACTGAAAGTTGGGTATGACTGTTCGCAAAATTCAATGTTTACATTTTCCCATGCACGGACTCCTATATCCTTAAATAATGTTTTTGTTATAAGATTTATGCATTTTAAAAAAAATATGAATGATAAGATCTTTCAAAAGTCGTTTACATAGGTCTTTAAATATGTCTCTAAAAGATGATCATGTTTTACGTGTAACAAGAGCGAAGTAAAGAATTGGTGAGAATATGATACGGACGTCTGTCATTGAGAATGTTTACATACATTATCATCTTAATGCACGAAAGAAGGGAGTCTAAATACGTACCAGGACGACCCATCAGTGCCACAATTATCGTAGTGAACCATTTCTCTGATGCGGGTGACTTTCCACACAACCACAATTATCGACTTTTGAAAACAATGTTACATTGAACAATTTTCAGCGTTAAAGGTGCTGAACTCCAGATGGAGATAAAAAGATTGGAATGTTGAACCTTCTGCAAATATTACTAATAGTGACAACAAAGTAAGTAATATATAGTTCAAAACTATTTTGGCAACAAATGTTGAAAATAAGTCAATTGAAAGTCAATGATAATGTTCACAATTTGGCCTACTGGGTATTTTTACCGTTTCACAAATTTTGAACAGTTTTAAAACTTTGACTACACTATCAATTTAGTAATTCACCTCGTTATCAGCATAGGGCATAAGTATAAGTCTATTGAGCACCTTTAAGGGGACTACTCCGCGTTCAATAACAGTTGTGAAAAGCTCTCGCCGGCGATTTGATGCACACAGTTAGTGTATTATTCTCATTCGTTAGAAAATATTCGAAACGTCTCTAAATTGCTGTTCAGGTTTATCCGTGATTTACCCCCTACTCCTTTCCAATGTACAGATAACTTTGAAAACATTGAGGCAAAAACATTAAAACTGTTTTTAAATGAAAGTATATAATATAGGGATAATACACATTTTAAGGGCGTCCGCAGATGTTCACGCCCGAGAAAATGTGTATTTTCGCTATTATTGCATAAAATAAGAGCAAACATCTTAGTACACCGTTAGTAAACAAAACATGGACGCTCCATCTCCCCTAGAATAGGAGCAATTGTTGGTTAACAATAACATCAGCTTCTTTAACTCGATAATCGGTAACATGCAATAGACTCACAGTTAAATAGCATAACATAATCCAAAACCATTCGAGTCAGCGATGGTAACCTTGATGTAGGACCGGTTCGTGGGTATATAAAACATAACTTGTTTACTTTATGACGTCACATGTGCCAATCCTAATCGCGTCATGTTCATCGGCGGTTATCGTACAACTGAACATTACAGCGGAATATATGTTGGATGTTACCTCTTATTTTATGCAATAATAGCGAAAATACACATTTTCTCGGGCGTGAACATCTAAACACTTTTTGCGGGCGTCCGCAGATGTTCACGCCCTCAAAAATGTGTATTATCCCTATAAAGGTTGCATAAATATATACTTTAATTAGATATGTTATCAATCCATTATTCGTCTCTTTAACCCTTTCCAACATTTAGACAAGACGGATGTTTGATGCAAAGCATCAAAGAGAAGCCGCAATATTTCGTTTCACATGAAGAAATAAGAAGAAATAAGAAGAAAGATCATTTAAATCCACAAACATTAGAACAATTTAATCTGTAGTCAGTAATGCTGATATCGGTTATTGAAGATATAAGTTTTATGTAGGTTATTTAACCTGGCAGGGTCTGTGTTTTAAGTGAATGAGATGATTTAGAGTTAAACTGATCATCAAAAGTGACATATAATACTAAAGATAAATGGACAAGAGGTTATGATAAATTTAAATTAGTTTAAAAAACAATCAACTATTTGTATTTTGTATTGAACACACGCCCTGTTATGATGTTTTATCAAATAATGCTGACACACAGGAAATCTGTTTTTCGTTTGTATTGGTATGTCATGATAGCGGATAAGGATTTCCGACATAAAACAAATCTGCAGTAGACGACTTTAAAATTATCAAGTAAAAAATATAAAAAATCTCTATAAATGATCGTATGATAATTAAAAAGTGTTGAAATTATTGTGGCAAATGCAGATATTGTTTACAGTTAAGAACATCATGAAATTGACAATCTGAGCGGAACGTGATTGGATCGTGAGCGTGATTGGAACGAAGTTGGAACGCTTTATGAGCGGAACGGAATTTTGCGCTCTGAACGAAACAATCATAATGATTGCAAAAATCCAATCATTCGCTCATTGAACGGTTGCAACAACTATCCGATAATTATTTTACGAAATTATTTTATTAACCCTTTACTGGATAGCCCAACTGCCCATTTACCTATTTTATCTCCATATATAGGCATTTATCCGATAAACCAATAGTCAATAAACTACTGATAAAAGCCTGTACACTATCTCCATACAGGGTATTGGGAAAATCATAAGAATTTGACACCTGTCCTAATTAAACCCTACTATCTGTATAACATATTGTAACTACCTTTTATATGTCCGTATAAACATTGTGGGAAATTAAATTACCTTTACATTGGTGTAAAATACACTATTTCAGCATGAAAAGAACTGAAGCAAAACAGGAGACGAAAGCAGGGCAATTTTATTTTTTATTTTTTCTTGAAAATGATGAATGTATTTTGCTCATGTCTACCTTTTCAAATATTGTTATTGCGGAAAAAAGAAACAAGTGAAATTACTCCAGAATATAACAACAGCAATTTCAAGTTTAATTTTTTAAAACCAGATACTCCGTAAGGGAAATATGTCTTAATTTATACGAAGTTTTCAAAAGTCAACTCTGTGACATGCAGGAGTAAAATTAGTAAAACTTAATGGAGAAATGACCCATCTTCCTGTCATGATTCAAAGTCGATTTCACGAGAATAAATGTAAAAACCATCCCATATAAATATTTTGAATGTCTAATGTCCTTACGTTTTCATTTCTAACTATTTCCTTTTTGAAGAAATAGATCGGCAATAGAAAATTGTTAACCCAAAAAAAGTCGAATGTAAACACATGTTTGCGTATTTTCCCGTATTCTCAAGGACGATTTAGTTCTTTGTTTACTTACCCTTGGTTGTTGAAACTCATTATTCCAAGCTCCTATAGAGAAATGATTGTTGTCGGAAGAAGAACAATCATCGGAAACAACTTCCAGATCAGAAATATCTGATTGAATGACGGGGTAAAGCCAACAAAAAAAATACAGCTTCAGTTTTGCGGAAGTGTCATAACTGCACCCGTAAATGACCCATTGTATTGCCCTTCTGATTTACTAGATCAATCAATCAAAGACCCGCCGGTATTGTGTAGATGAAAACAATAACCACTTATGTCAGCTGTTCATCCCTTTCCCCATTACAACAAATCTAAGCAAACGATTGTGAAAATGTCGAGACAAAAATAAAGAAAATCTATAAAAAGGGAAAGTATAATTAGTGAATTAATTCAAATCATTGTGGCAAAAGTTATCTATTAAATTTAATGCATTTAGGCTTTCTCCTTTTGCTGCAATGTTTACTCGTCAGCTTTAGTTGCGTCAATATGAATCTACATCTGTGAAAGAGGTATTTCCCAGTAGCTTACTTGATTGTCAAAACTGGTATACACCGGAAATGTGATCGGTCAAACAAAGAACCGACTTTGCACGTGTGAGTAAACCCTTTCCTCTTTCAACAATTATGCCGACGAAATTAAAAACATCTTGACAAAAAATTCAAACTATTTAACCCTTTCTCACGTATAGACAATTTCTACAGCAGAAGAATAGATTTATACAGGGTTGCTTCATTGTGTTTGCATGGGATCATAACATTGTGAGCATTTTTTTCTGGTTTTAAATGTCGTCTGCTCCAGATTTTTTAATATGAAGAAAGGGAGAAATGAAGCAGTGTTGTCAAGGTCATGTTTACTGCATGCGTCAGTAATTTTCCATTTGATCTGGGTTGCACGTGGTTTACACATAATAATACCGTGTCAAATGAAAACCCGCCTTCCGATAGTTGGGAATATTCAGATCAATATGCTCTTCTGTTCAGACTGATTAGGATCATCACTGTTCGTAAATCGTCACATAACAATTATCGAAGTCTTTGGAGAACAGTTATGATCAAACGCCGGCATTACAATTATATCAATTGATACCAGCTGTTATAAGATTTGGAACAAAATTTAGAAACCCTTGTGAAATAATTAAAATTTACAATTACAAATGGAAACGGATATTATGATATGGATATTTTTCATAGGAACAAGGTATTTTCAAGCTTATCATTTCCCGACGCATTTCATTCAACCTGGGTACTGAATTGTTAAACACTATACATGTTTGGACGCTTTTTACTTACAAACTTTATATAGTAACACTATGATTTAAAGTATGAGATCCCTTTGTAAATAAACAAATTGTATGGTGATACACTTTTGGAGGACCTATTCACACGATAAATATACTTTTGAAGCATTCAAACTCCAAAGGCGTCGAAAACCGTTTATATTGAAATCGATTAGGGTTTTCGAAAATCGTTTATATTGAGATCTGGATGAAAGCGTTTATATCCGGTGAAGAGTTAATAGTCATATTTGTATACTAAACTTTTGTTTTATAAGACACTCAAGTATCCGATTGAATTAGAATGTAACAAATATTATTAATATGATCATTTTCGTAATACGATTTGTTGTTGATATTTAGGGTTAAGTAAAAAAAATATAAACGAAACGAAATTAATTTAAGCCAATCAAATCGTTGAACGGATTTTGATCGAAAAAAAGCGTTCCGAGTGAGCGTAAAAAAGCGCTCAATCTGAACGGAACGGAAAAAAGCAATCACAATGTTATGAATGAGTGAACGCTTTGAGAGCGGATTGGAACGTGAGCGGAGCGGAACGGAACGGAACGGAGCGGAGCGTGAACGGTAAATTTGTCAATTTCAAGATGTTCTTAACTGTATTATGAGCAATTTCTCCTTTTGTCACAATGATTTCAATGATGTGTATCCTGACAGACTTTAAAATCATCAAGTACAAAACATAGAAAAGAGTTGAAATTATTGTGGCAAATTGAGCAATTGAAAATCAAAGCTGTCGGATTACAAGCGAACAATCTCGAGTTGACGAAACTGATGTGAAACTCGTGTCGTGATTAGCATTCAGAAAATCAAGGAAACGTATTTCAATGTACACGTAATCCAAAAGACTGACAAGAGCTGCAGTTTTGAAAACATTGTGACAAAAAGAGAAATTGATCACGAGAAATTTATCCTTTTGCTAAAATGTTTTCTATTTTAGGTCCATAAGTTATACCTTCATTTAGCAAGATGTTTTAATTGTTGCTACATATCTGTTGTACGTGGGAAAGGCTTAACATAGGAACTAGTTTCAAATTGTTTGAAGACGTTAAACCAGTGCATGAAAATTCACTTGAATTTATTTCTCAAACTGTAAATTTACCAGTTGATATAAGAGTTGAAATGCTGTCTACATTTACAGTGATACGTTAAATACAGTTCAGTTAGTCCGATCACACTTTGTTTGTAAGAACCAGAATATTTCATTTCATTTAAGTTTTCTGGATGTTCACAAAATACACCGATATCGTGTTTACCGCGATATTCATGACAATTGTACTCAAAATTAATTTTGAATCAAGTATGTACTGAACATGATAGTCAGATTATTAAAAGCAAAGCAAATGAAAAATGTATGTGAAATTACGATAAAAATAAAAATCTATAAATAGACTATAGATGAATGGTACTGTCTTTTTTAGCTGCAAACTTGATTCGGGAACCAGAGTCGCTGCGCGGCCGCTTACGACATTTACAAACTAGACTAAATTGAGATCAGTTTATACACGTTGGTGAATATAGATTAAATATAAAACGTGAACTAAATATTAAGATTTAGATTTAGTCAAAAATATAAATTGAAAAGTTTAGTGAATACGGCATGTGGCTTCTTCGTTTAATTCCTGCTTAATATCCTATATCATAGGATGTAAGGAACCAGACTACATTTACCAATTCAATAGAAGGGTTCTCTATTTTACTGTTTAGACTAGATACAGTATGAATTTCGCTTAAATAAAAATATTCAATTAATATACTGGCCTTTGTCTTTTGTTTTTAATTTGTAAAACTCACACATGTATATAGAGTATTAAAGGGATGTTTTAAAAGTCATTACCTTAAATTAATGTACTTAGTAAGGACACAGAGAAATCAAGATTTGTGGTCATGCTGGCAGGTCTAAATATTCTCCTTGTTCCAAATTTCTGAGCATTTTCTACTTTTAACATAATGTACAAAATTGTTGTCTGCGGCAGAGCCGCCAAAATTTCTCTGTATAATGGAAAGGGTTATATATTCGAAGCACATAAAGTGGTTTAATCAGCTTGTTTAATAGACGGAAACCATCCGCATGTTTATACACGTGAAGATGTTCCCTTTTAACATGTGGGTAAAAGGTGTTTAAGTTACAATTAACTATTTGATGATTGAATTCGATACATATGCATGAAGAACGGCCGAATATAAGACATTAAATAATAACTGCTAATAATTTAAAAATGTGATCGATAGGGAGAATTAATTGAAAACGAAACAGCTTATCATTAAAGGACATTTGTACTCAGGTATGAAATCTATGAACAATTTTGAAAGAGGACCACCACAGGAACATTTCTGTGAAATATGGTTGATATCAATCCATTGGTTCAAATGGAGATGTCGTCTGAAGCTCAAAATTTATTTTGCCCCTTTTCTGATGCCACCTGGTAGCCTTGTCACTAAAGGAACAGTTCTACTAAACTATCTTAAAATCAGACCAACCTGTGACTTTATTAAGAAAGAAAGTTTTGTCAATTTGCCCCTTTACTAATGCCGTCTAAAGCAATCAATTATAAGTATTTCAAGTCGTTTTAAACACCTGAGTTCTATCTTAATAGTTTATACAAAAAAAATTGTTTGTCTAGCTTAAGATGTTCGTCACATGACCTGATGATAAAAAGGGAAGACTTTCTCGATAGACAGAGAATATAGGTATTGCCAACTTTGTATACAACATAATCGTTACGCCATCGAAGACTAATATCATTTTTTGTTCGAATGTAATAGCTATGAATTATTACGGGAAGAGTATTTTGATAAATCATGGCTGAGGAACCACTCTTAACTTTTTTCATTCTTTTTTATATTGTAATGCCAGAGAAATTTTCGAAATACCTTGTAAAAGCTTTTTAACTACGAAGATAAATGCTACAATAATTAAATTAAGCATTAAGTTTGAGTTATTCTTGAAATTTCCCAAATCGATTTAACATGAATATTTCATTTGCTTATTATCATTGTCTTTGTAAATTGTAAATTGTCCACTCTGTCACATGTGAACTTGCTATGTAAATGAGTCGTTTGCTAAATTGGTAGTAGAACTGTTTTATTAAGTCGAAAACAAACTAATGAGAGCGAAAATCGCCTGTTTCGGGTGAATCTCCCCAACACCCCTTCAGTGTTGTTTCTCTACTGATTCAACCCATACATATGTTGAATTGTATTAATGTTATTTAACACATATTTCAATTTTCAAAAAATGAAAAACAAATAAATATATATATATATCTAAGAGACCTTTTTTCAAATTATATTGGACCCCGTCAAGCGGGTTCAGAAGAAAATTTAAGGTTTCACCCCCCCCCCCCCCCCCCCCCCCCCCCTCTCCCCCACACCCCCTTTCCGATGCCGCAGCATCAAAAGTTCTTCATATAATCTGAATCTGTGAAGAAATTTTAAAGCGGATTTATTAAAGAATCATGCCTGTGAAGTTTGCTTAAAATTGGTCTATGTGTTTATGATGAGATGTTGTATAAAGCTAAAACTTAATGTCGACGGACGACGACGGACGACAGACAGAGAGTGATCAGAGAATAGATTGCCTTGAGCCTTCGGTTCATGTGATCTAAACAAACCAACGTTTTCCTACAATATATGAAAAAAGTTGAAAATCAAGATTGTTCAAGCCTGCCTGGCATGCCTTTCCAGTAATATCAATAAACGTTCTTATACTGTTATTATAAACCTTATATCGCTGCTGAATCCTATGTGTCATTCGGTAATGTAGGTAGATTTATTTACTTATTTCGAAACAATCTAAAGAAAAACGTAAACTTTGAACAGTTGATACATATGTATTAACGATCATGGAAATGCTAAAATTATATTTGTTCTGAACTTTAATTTCTCAGAACACAACCCATTTAACAGTATATGCTGGCATATACGAGACACACATCATTTTCATTCACTCAATATTTTGATCTCTTTACTAGAATGATGCATTACATTACCATTGATACACTCTTTTTCTTTTCTGCATATGATTTCAAAGCAAATGACAGTTTAAGTGACACACCGGGAACACTGTTGAATACATGTCATACATCTATGTCCTTAAATTAGTCAATAAACTTCGTTATGTTTTACTAAAATATATACGCCCATCGAAGATATGCTTGTGTTCGAATTTGGTGATGGTTATAACATGTATATTCATGTGATCTGATCTAAATCTACAACATGTATACAAACCTGAAGTGCGTATAGTTGACGTACAGCGTATACCCAGATCAATCTGCTTTGATGGGTGCGCAGGTAGATCTGTCGTTTTCGTTTTGGATAAGCGGTAATACATGGCTGGCCTCTTCCGGCGCAAATATACTTCATAAAATGCAGACCTTATGGTTCACTTGATATGACATTTACAATGTCGTCTGCTTTAAAACTTTAGATTAAAAATGTGACACCTCTAGACAAATTCTTTCAAAAGTAATGTGTTGCAATCTCACTCATAGACGATTTTTGAAAGCATTATTGAAAAAGGACAAATTATTTGTGACAATATGTTACATCTTTAGCTTCATAGATCGATAAGTTTGGAGATCAGCCATACAATGAAACGTTGAAGATTTTTTTATGGATGGATATTAATTTACACTTCAAAATGTGTTTGACCCCCGACCTTCAGCCTACAGGTTCCAATACGTCTGATCTATTTCAGATAAACGAGATATTTTAATCTAACATTACTTCAACTGGTTTGAAACATACATGCATGTAACGCACTTGATGCTTAAATAGTTGCAATGATTGAACAAAAAGTCTTGTGTTTTAAATTTTAGTTTTATTTGGTAAGTAAAGACACGATGACTGCATCGTAACGATGGGAATTTTACTTTTTAACTGAACGCTTCTCGACATACAACAAATCAGCAACAGACGGCTTTGTAAACATATTTAAGCATATCAACGAAAAATCTCTATAAATGATTGTAAACTTATTGAATACAGTTGAACACTACGTTACTTCTTTTTTCTATATTTCAGTATGTAGAGATGCGCTTTGGCTACGTTACTCGTGTGATTGCCTGTATCATATATTTGGTATTGACGGTACGTTGTTACTTTGAAGCTTATTCTAAAATAATCACTTGATTATCCTTTGAAAGTCGTAAGGTTGCTGTCATAAGACATTTAGAGGAACAAAGAGTAACCTAGCTTCGCTAGCACGGCAAGGCTACTTCGTAAATAAGCATGCCTATAATTAATAGTTTAATAGTTTAATAATTGAATACAGCTGAAAACATTGTGACAAATGGAGAAACTTATCATTCATGCAATGTTTTCAAATGCCGTTTGCTACAGATTTGTCCAAATGCGTCTTTTTGTGTTGAAAAGGGTTATATATTTCGTATGATGTGTTTTATTATATTTTGACCGGTTTTTCTCGTTATTCATTGTTTAAGCGGTGCTTTGGTAAAACCAACCATCCGTGCTAAAAGGTCCAAATAAATACTGCTTTACTGAAGTTATTGTAGACCTTCTATGACTAATTGGCGCACATCTGGCCGATTTGTATGTTAATTTGTCGCATTGGGATTTTGAGAACTCAATTGTTATTGAACACTTCGTCGACTTTTGAAATAATTATAGCAATTTATCCATTTACCACAATGATTTTAACTCAATTTTGGTCTGGACATTTCAAGGTCATCTGCTGCAGATTTATTGTATGTTGAAAAAAACCGTTTAATTCAAAATGCATATCTTATGATTGGCATTATTTACCTTTTAAATGGTGATTATTATATATCCCATATTTTATTGAAATAACAGACATTACCATTATCTTTTTATTTCCAGATGTTTGTAATGGCTATTGTTCTGTACGCTCCATCGTTGGCGTTAAATGCAGGTACTTGAGACTAAAGTGTACAATCTAGCATATGTATTTTTTCAAATGAATTAAGTCGTTTTGTAAGAAATCATTTCGGTTTATTTCGTTAATTTCGGTTGTAAAGCTGATTGTTAGCGTTACGGCTGAAACGCGTCTTGTACATTCTATTCGGAAGGATATTTGACATTAGGTTATCTAACACATGTACCGTATATGTTATATTTTGTCAACTATTTATGTTATCATCAATTCAATGATTTGCTCCTTTGGGTATATATTTTATCATTAGGATTCGATATCTGATATTGTTTTTTGAGTCGGAATCAAGATGCTTTTACACCACTCTATTTACAATATTTAGGATTCACCCACGAACTTTACGAGTGATCCAGTCATGTTGAAAGCGTAGAAATACATTTTAATTTCCAATTTTGAAATTCATATATTTTACAAGCAAATTTCTTTGGAGATCTTTCTTTTGCTTTAGTTATATCAAAAAAAATCCATTTTCCGAACGAACACAGTTACCGCATTTTTTTTTAGTGACGGACCTTTTGGTTCGATACTGTAGATATGGATCATCTGGAACCAGAACATTAATTTGTATCATATATTCCACAGATGCATGTGCTTTTATTGACATTATATACAATCTACGAATATCAAGACATCTCTCCGAACCCGAAATGGTGATCAGTAATGGATCGCGACTGTAGAAAGAAATATTTGAAGTAATACATTGCCGATATTGTAATAAGACTTTACAACAATAGGGACTGACACCAGCTTAGATTTCGATGAGTGTCTTCGGAATTCGCCTACTATAGCAATCAATTGGCTCTAACGAGCCCCGTGCTAAACACTGAGATGATTCAGGACCGTTCGCTACACAAGAACCGGATCCTTTTCGCACATACAATTCATTTTCAGCAGACGATTTTAAACATGTCTAAACCCATAGGTGGAGAGACATATTGAATATAGCTTATGAAAATCGAGGTATAAGAAGAAATTGTTCATTACATTTGATGCGTCAAAATGTGTCTGTATATGGGCAAGGGTTAACACATCCTGTCATCGCTCGACAATAATTCAACATTTCTGGAGACCAATGGACATGCTTAATCAATAAGACATAAATACACAATTTTCCATCTGATCTGAATCTATATTTTATTTGAAATCGCCTTATATCTGTTTTCGTCTGGAGAAACACATGCTTGCATCGTTTTTCTTTGTTTGCCAGTTCGTGTATGTTTCTTTTAAACGCTTTAACCGTTCGTGCTTACTGCTTTTACAAATAATAAAAGCAAATAGTGAATTTTATTTGCGTTTTAAAAAACATCTTTAACATCGAGAGTGTCTATGTAAAAATGTAGAATTTGGCATTTCTGAACAGTGTAAGTTTATGCAAGCTTGTGTATTTGCTCAGTCTCATCAGAATATTCGAGACTCAACATAATCCCTTAACAACCACATTGTAAGTCGTTGCTAAAAGTGTAGATCTAGTTCAGACTGCGAGGATATATTCTGTTCCCAAAGGCTAGGTTGTACCATTTTGTATGAACAAGCTCAAATAAAGAATGAATATTGAACACAAGCAGTCTACACTTAAGAGGCAATATCCACAGGAGACGAAAATTGTAGTTCCGTGTTAGCCTGTGCGGCATGCTTATGCTGATCCGGGTCGATACTGTACGCATAGTCCACACTGTTGGTTTTCCCGTGAACGGCTCATATTCATTAGACTCATATTATGTCATGGAGAAGAGATAGTGTATAAACAAACACAAAAACCCACAACATAGGGTTTGGTTGAGTGATAAGAGATAGTTTGGACCAAAATATATTAACTCTCCCTTATCTAGTCTCCTACGTTCCCTAGGCGGATATTGTGGGTACCCCCTTTTTGAACTCCTATTGTTCTATCTATTGTAGTGACAGGCCTGTCTTTGTGGGGATCTGTGATTGCTGTCGGCCTCGTATGTATGTTCTATACGGCACTGGTAGGTACATCAAGGTGATTCGTGCATTTTGTCGCATCTGCAGTAGACGGCTTTTGAAAACATTGTGACAAAAGGAAATTGTCCCAAATGAGCATTTTCTCATTTTGCTGCCCACAACGTAATTTCACTTATTCAATAATAATGTTTTTTCGTTCACTTACATATTTATATAGAGAGAGAATTATCTAAACTTTTACCAAGATAAGTCGTCTGCTGCAAAATTGATGTATACCGTTAAGGATTGGTCACAACGAACCACGACGCATATGTGCCACGACACGACAGCAACTTTGGGCTAATCGTGGGTCATCTGGGGTCGTCCCCAGACAGTCCTAGGAATTTTTGAGCATCGTGGCATCGACATGCCGTCGCGAGGCAAAATTGGACATAACCTGTTTGTTCGACTATTTGTTTGTGGTGTCTATGTCTTGTTGCTGTCGTGCGATACATATCCTGTCGTGGGTACCAGAATAATTGTTTAAATTAGTCAAACCATCTCGCAACAGTCGCACGACTGTCGTGAGACTGTTGCGAGATTGTCCTACGAATATCGTATTTCGTAAGACACTTCCACACTATAAGTTTAAACTTATTTATTTTAAATCGATTGCGAAACAAGCTTTAAGCTTATATTAATCACGCTCGATGTCTGCTTCCTGGATACTTAACCAGTACTCGCGCCGATTGTGTGGAAAAATCCCAAAGTCAGGACCCGCTCATCACGGGACTCGAACCAGGGACCTTTGATGTGAGAGGCCGACGCTCTACCTCCGCACCACTGTCTCCCACACTATTGCAAGTCTGTTTTGCGAAAAATCTGCAACATATTTTTTTCGGCGATAGCTGATTGACGTGGGTTTTGACCTAGATGTTAAACAAATGATTTAGATTGTAGACAAATCAAATGTTGTATTTAATGAATAATGTCGAAGAAATAAATGAAATGAAACGTTTTGATTGGTTCATAGTTAAGTTGGCGATCCTACGAGAGACACCAATAAGGTGGAGTTTTAAAATGAAATGTTCTGCATACTAACCTTTAATTGTTTTCCTTAAAAAATAGCAAACATATTAATTATGTTTTAAACATGATAAGTTTTCAGTTTTTTCCTATACTGTGTTACATTATACACCTTTTGGGAGCCTCGCGTAATCGCTAGTCATGTGATGAATTATCGGCCATGTCGCGCTAGTGTAATGGATGTTGACTTGGATTGTCAAGTGAAAGGTCTGTGGTTCGCTTCCCGGCTTTTTCCCCTCTTATTCATATCAAAACCAAAGTATATATATGAACTAAAATATTTATAAACCAAATATTACATATTTAACGTTATTGTTTTCTGTCATTCTAATAAGTAAGATCAAATATCAAATAATATGCGTATGTTCCATTTCTTAGTATTTTCTCATATTGATCGCCGTTTATCTTTTTTAAAGATAGTTCTTGTTATTTGTTAGGGGAATATAGCTCGAGCGAATGAACGATTGGTAATTAAAACTGTCTGCCGTCACAGAGAGGATACAAACCTGAATTGAATTTGAAAAAAGAAAAATGTCTAAAATTCGGGCAGAACTTCGATGTTACCGCTTTAAAATCTCGGGAGCAAATGGAAGGCAACTTTACGAGCCAGTCTATTGAAAGTTGATGAAAATGTACAAAGTTTGGCTTACTGAGTATGTCTACCCAGTATAATCTGGAGTTATCCTTTAAGCTTGTTTCGCAATTAATGTAAAATAAATAAGTTAAAACTATTCGTACCAGGTTTTACAACAAATCCAACGGTGCAAATGGTATTGGTCATTAGCTTATAAATGTCACTGCCAAAAACAGAGGTGTATCCAGATTTACATAAAAACAAACCTAGCGCTCAAGCGTCTAACACGTTTCTATAAATATGTGTTCTTCTAACAACCACTCTACTAAAATTACTTGTAGTAGGTGTAAATTAATTATATAAGCTCTCTTTTCGCCGACTTTCCCAAAGTAAACTTACTATCTTTAAAATCTGGCGACTACTTCTTCATGTAAAAAGAGTTTTGGAATATTTGATAACTTGAACGCATACAATGTTTATTCCAAGTGAGGCACACCGTGACGAACTGAATCACATGAATCAGGTTTATTGCAAAAACTTCAATATTGTCATTGAAAGAGTTATAAATAATAACATGAGCCTTCCCGCGATAAAACTAACTTTACCCGGATAGACACTTTTCGCCTGTTGTGGATTTTCTGTTTCAGGATTCATTACTCTATACCTCTATCCCCCTGAGACGGAATGTGTCGGCCCTGATCAGTCTGCGTGGAACGCGCAGGCTGATCTGGGTCGATACATTACGCAGAGGCCATACTGATGATTTTCTCGCGGGACTTGATTACTAGTTGTGATATTTAAATCGGAATACACCTCTGAATACATTCTTTTATACGAAGATACGTGTGTTATGTAAATCGGAATACACCTCTAAATACATTATTTTATACGACGCTAGGCGTGTTATGTAAATCGGAATACACCTCTGAATACATTATTTTATACGACGCTAGGTGTAATATGTAAATCGGAATACACCTCTGAATACGACGCTAGGTGTGTTATGTAAATCTGAAGACACCTCTGAATACATTCTTTTATACGACACTAGGTGTGTTATGTAAATAGGAATACACATCTGAAAACATTATTTTATACGACGCTAGGTGTGATATGTAAATCGGAATACACCTGTGAATACATTCATTTATACGAAGATACGTGTGTTATGTAAATCGGAATACACCTCTGAATACCTTATTTTATACGACGCTGGGCGTGTTATGTAAATCGGAATACACCTCTGAATACATTATTTTATACGACGCTAGGTGTAATATGTAAATCGGAATACACCTCTGAATACGACGCTAGGTGTGTTATGTAAATCTGAAGACACCTCTGAATACATTCTTTTATACGACACTAGGTGTGTTATGTAAATAGGAATACACATCTGAAAACATTATTTTATACGACGCTAGGTGTGATATGTAAATCGGAATACACCTCTGAATACATTCATTTATACGATGCAATAGTGAAGTCTTCTCAACTCATTTAACTCTGTCCCACTTACAACAAATTTGCACTGAATATATTTGAAAACCTAGTGACAAAAGTAGAAATTACTTTTATTTTTTAGCAATTTCTTCTTTGCCACTATATTTAAAAAAGTAGTTTACTACTGAGGCTTCAGATTGCGTATGTATGATTAAAACGGTTTATTAGTTAAAACACCACCAAGTCCATAGTTTATGTCATGTTAACGTGTGTTATTAATGTATTTAAGGGTGGTGTGAAAGCTACGGTGTTCCGTTAGGACCATCGTGCTATCGCGCTGTCAACAAGCACACGCGATGCCACGATAGCACGATGACACGATGGAGATGACACGATAGCACGATGACGATGACGCGATGACACGATGGTGATGGAGCGATGCTACGATGACACGATGACGATGACGCGATATTACATCGCGTCATCGTGCCATCGTGTCATCACCATCGTGTCATCGTGCCTTCGTGCCATCACCATCGTTTCATCGTACCATCACCATCGTGCCATCGTGCTATCGTGGCATCGCGTGTGCATGATATCACGATGGCCCTAACGGAACACTGGTGTTCCGTTAGGGCCATCGTGCTATCGCGGTGGCAACATGCACACGCGATGCCACGATAGGACGATGACACGATGGTGATGATACGATGTCACGATGACACGATGACACGATGGTGATGATACGATGTCACGATGACACGATAGTGATGGTACGATGACACGATGGTGATGAAACGATAGCACGATTATTAAGTTGGTATGAAAGCTGTATGTTAACGGGTGTTATTGACACATTTAAGGTTGGTATGCAAGCTGTATGTTAACGTGTTTTATTGATACATTTAAGGGTGGTATGAAAGATGTATGTTAACGTGCGTTATTGATACATTTAAGGTTGGTATGAAAGATGTATGTTAACGTGTGTTATTGATACATTTAAGGGTGGTATGAAAGCTGTAATATGGGCGGACACTCTACAGATTCTTATCGTGTTTGCTGGCTTGTTGACTATATTGATTGTTGGTGCCAACAACCTCGGTGGTATTAAAGAAGCTTGGAATATTGCCGACAAACATGGAAGAATCGTCATACTTGAGTAAGCATCATAGACAATTGTATCGCTATCATAAAGCCGTTCCGAGAGTAAACCAACATTGTGGACTCTGCGTAAAGTATCGACCCGGATCAGTCAAAACATGCCGCGCAGGCTAACCTAGACAGCTCTTTTCGCCTGCTGTGGAATATATGTTTCAGTACTCGTTACTCTATACCTCTACTTCCCTGAGATGTAATTTGTAGGCCCGGATTATCCTGCGCGGACTGCGCAGGCTGATTTGGGTCGACACAATGCGCAGAATCCGTAATGTTGGTGTTCTCGTGGAACGGCTCGAATAACGTTGTGTAACCTATTTCTGCGTGTGGCTGCCTTGAGGGCCATCCTGTAGACAAAAACATTCTGAAAAAAGTAGATTTCCTCAAGAAAAGCAATTTCTCCTCTGCCATACTATTTTCATTAGTTAAATAAGTTTTCTTTCATTTACAGAAAATGTCCATAGTATTGCATATACGTATTGAAAGGCTCGTCTGCAACATTTGTTTTTGCATGTGGTAACTGGTTTAAAACAAACGGTTCAAGCCTAGATTATTTGAATGCTAAACTATTTCATGATTACCTTTTCAAGGTTCGACACCGATCCCCGATTACGTCATAGCGTTTGGAGTGTTGTAATTGGCGGAGGAATATATTGGGGTGGCTTGTTCGGAACCAATCAGGCACAAGTACAGAGAGCAATCTCTGTCAGAAGTGTATCCATGGCCAAATTGTAAGAAACGTTTGACAAAGAAATATATCTTTCAAATAAATGTTGACTTGCCATTCTCGTTATTACAACTTCTAAAGTCCGAAAGTCAAAGAAAATTACTTTTACTTAATTTTATATCAGTTTTCTGAAGATATGGTATCCGATGCTTATATAAATGGAAATAGGCAGTCTCCAAGTTTTCTTTTATTTTAAATATTTTGAAGGCAGGTAGAGAGGAAATTGCTCCTTATCAGAGATTTCTCTTTTTACTTCTGTATGTTTTATAGCAAAATTTGAACTGTTTACTTGGATATAGACTTTCAGGTTTCGAGTTTTAGAGACACTAACGATTTAAACAAAATCCCCGTAGTTTAAAGAGAACTGACCGTATATATATATATATATATACTTATGTTATATGTATCAAACGTGTAAGGTGTGAGTATGGATGAACTCGACCCACTCACTCCTATGGCGGGGTCAATATATGGAGCTAAACGTTTTATTGACGTGCCTTCGTGGTTAGAAAGTTGTTTGCCTGGTTGTACAAAAACTCTTTGATTTTCAAAGTTATTTGCTGTTAATGCACATACATATTTGTATGTTATATAGACAGTGTGCTTTACAACCTATGTAAGTCTTGCCCTGGTGTAAATTAAGACATCGGAATGTGTTAATATTTCGCTAATTGTTTTATTTACCAAGGGTAATGTGGCTCAACTGGCCCGGCATGGCAGCATTCGTTACCCTTTCTTGTTTGGTCGGTGTTGTGATGTTCGCGTTTTATTCCAAATGTGATCCCGTAAAGTTCGGACTCATTGACAAACCGGATCAGGTAACATAATAGCATTTGAGTAGGGAAATAGATCTTCGAACAATCGCTACATGTGTATATATAGACAATTATGTACATACGCACAATCGGGATGGTCGTTGATTAATCATCTAAGGAATGTATGGGTTGGCTTAATCTGTACAAATAATAAATAGTAAAAGGTCCATTTTCCTACGTCGAATATCATATATCAACTCTCCACCCTGCAGCAGATGATGTTTAGGAACATTGCTAAAAAAATGAGATTGATCTCATAATTATTATTTTTTCCTTTTGCTATTTTATTCAACTCTATCCAATTATCATATTGTCATTTACAGAGAATTTCTATATTTTTGCTGTCATATATGTTATAAAAGTCGTCTCCTTGAAATGTTTGTATAAGGGGAAAGGGTATATTACACATTTTGCTATCTTTTAATTAAAATAAAAAGGTTAAAAATGCGATCTCAAATGACTGCAATGCAACTACAAAATAATGAAGAAATATATCTAATTTACATCTTTGTTTGTATCAACAGGCATAAGCATGCAATATCTAGTTCCCCGAAGGAGTGGGTTCTGTCTTTGGGATGTGTCCAAACAACAGACACGATTACCGGTTAAATCCCCAGGGATTTAACTTCGCACGTGATTAATATAAGCTGTAAGCTTGTTTCACATAAGTTGAATTGAAAATAATTTCTTGTGATATTTTTTTGTCCCGACCTATCGTCTCCTATACCTCTGGAAAGAGAAAGATCACATTTACAATTCACACGCAAATAACCTTGTTCAAGATGACTGCACTCTACATGATGCACCCGCAAGGTGAAATTAATTGTTTACAAAGTCTTTACCGACTAGTTCGTGGTATTCCGTGTCTACCAAGATAAAATCTTTTGATATGGTTTACATGATTAACCTGTTGCCATGTTTAGTCACAGTGGTAGTCAACTGATAACGTCTGCCATTTATTATCATAAAAGATTTACGTGGCTCTTACCGTCATGTAGTCACAGTGGTAGTCAAATGGTGTGTCTGCCATTTATTATAACAAATATTTAACTTTAACGTTGTTTTACTGCTGTTCCACTGAACAGGAGGGACACATTAGAGGATTTACGTGGCTGTTACAGTAATGTAGTCACAGTGATAGTCAAATGTTCTCTACCATTTATTATAACAAAAATATAACTTTGACGTTGTGTTAATGCAGTTCCACTGAACATGAGGGACATATGAGGGAATTATGTCATGTTTATACAAAATGGTAGTAACATGGTGTCTGTCATTTATTATAACACATATTTAACTTTAACGTCGTTTTACTGCTGTTCCACTGAACAGGAGGGACATATTAGGCGATTTACGTGGCTCTTACTGTCATGTATATACACAATGGTAGTCTAATATTGTCTACCATTTATTGTATTTAATACTTTACTTTATCTTACAGCTGTTACCATTGTTCGTTATGGACCTGTTAGGGGATTTGCCTGGTTTACCAGGACTCCTACTTTCTTGTGTATTCAGCGGTAGTCTCAGGTAGGTATGCAACGTCTTTAAATCAGTGGTCAAGATAAGAAGATGTATACAGCTCGTTTCCCCACACTATTTCTATTTTTATACAATCAAACCCTATTATGTGGGTACTGAAAAGAATCGTCTTAGTGAGATGATTATGTTGAGTACCCACATCATGGTAAAATAAGGGTTTCAGAACATGCAAAACGCCCCTTATCTAGAGCATTGTAAATTCGTGTTTTGAACGTGCCAGAATCACGATTGCGTTACACTCCACAATATGCTATCAAGTTTCAAAGTTTCAATTATGTAATTAAATTCACGTTTTTGAATCAGACTCAGAAAGAACCAATGGTTGACATTCTACTGTAACTGTTCATCTGGAGCTTTTGCTAAAAAATATCGAATCTATAGAAAGTACTTTAACAAAGCTGTTTGAACGAATATTGTAATTGTTATTCACAACGCTATGAGCTCTCCCAAGTATTTTTATTTTCTGTATGTCAATATTTCAGTACAATATCGTCTGGTCTTAACGCAGTATCAGCTGTATTGCTTGAGGATTTCGTTAAACCATTTTGTTGCGGAAACATATCACCACTTAAAGCCACGTGGATGACCAGAGCATTTGGTAAGATTAAACCATTGTAGTCACTCCTTCTTTGTTATTAAAATAAACAATGTCTCTTTATTTGTGCAATTGTTTACAAAAAATACATTAAGAATGATACCTGTGTATCTTAAAGACATAGACCTTGATTAGTTTCTTTCTCGTCGAAAACGTACATTCGAATAAATTTGATAAAAATGTATCGATGATGATATTACTGTTTCAGTTGTGTTCTTTGGATTGCTGTTCCTTGCCTTTGCTTTCATTGTATCGCAAGTGGCAGCCACTGTATTGCAGGTACTGTTTCTATGTGCTTTTTCAAACTATTAATCAACGATCTTTATTTTACATTTAATAAATATTGAAAGCATGAATCACTCTTTTGGTGGATTCTATTCGATAGTTAACAACTCTATGAGTGTAAACAAATCTGATCAATATTTGGCAAATAGTGCATTTCGTAGTAATGATAAAATTGTCAAAAAATGTTCGATTATTATATTAGGAAAATACAATTCTGATGAATATACAAGATTAATAGAATAGATATTATACAGTCAAAGACAAGTCAATGTTATATATATAAGCCGTTCCACGAGAAAAGTACATGAAACTTTGTGTCTATGTAATTCATGAAGATCCGTTTTGGTATTACAGCTAGCTTACATATTAGTTGGTGTACTTGGTGGTCCCTTACTAGGCCTGTTTACATTGGGCATGCTGTTTCCATGGGCCAACAAATGGGTATGTATTAGTTTTCTCAATGTAGTCTGTGTTCAAATATTACTCTCTTTTGTTAATACCGCTACCACACAAAACAAATCTTCCTCAAACGTACTATCATTTACGAAAGTGTAATCTTTGAAGTTGAAAACATTGTGGGAAAAACAGAAATTGCTAATTACAAGCATTGAACATCGGAAAGAGTTAAACCAACTTGGCAAAGACCGATTGTTACTTGTATGTCATGGATCATGATACGCACGTGAGTTAACCCCTTCCCACATATATGCGCAGTTTGACGGGTCTGCAGTTAACTTTTGAAAACATTGTGACAATAGGACAAAATGCTCTATATGATGTGTTCAAAGTCGTCCGCATCATGATTGTTGGTATTTTGGAAATGATTTTAGCTATTAACGAGTACCTTCTTCGGTTTAAATCCCTGCTCCTGATTTACTACTAGGTCAGACTACTGCGTTGAGGGATGGTACAGATAAGGAAGTATTAGTTACTATCTTTACAACCACTACAAGAACGTGTATTTGTTATTTTTAAGTTATTTGGAATTACATGAGTTGCATGTAGTATGGCCCTGATTTAGATATACTGATTGATTGAAGTTTAACACCGTTTTCAACGACATTTCAGTTAAATCGAGGCGGCCAGATCACCTACCGTGTCTACTGGAATTATCGCATCTGTACACATACCATTCTTTAAAGGAACTAGTCACCTTCCAATATACGATATTTAGCCAATTGGTGGAAGACGAATAACGTCAGTGATAATGACCTTTGTCAAACATCTGTTGGATTACACACTTACGACCCTTGATGGACAGCCGTTGACGTTACAAATTAAACTATTGCCGCTCGACTCCCCGTTTAAAGAATAATGGACCCCTAATAAACGTGTACTCATAACCTTTTTTAAATCATATTTATTAGGTGTCATCAAATTTGTTATAAGACTGGCGATGTTGTTGTTTCGGGCGTACGAGCGTAAACTACTTTAGTCATTAACACTTAAAATAAAGCACCTTCATTGTGGTAAGCATAGCAATATTTGTATCATGTTGATGTTATGTTTCCTTATTTGGAAAAAAATATCCTCTTTTTAATTTAAGGGAGGTGGCTGTGGTATCCTTACTAGCCTTATGTTGCTATTATGGATTGGACTCGGTACTTTGTTCAGTAAGGCGAGCGTGACCGTGAAGCCTTCTGTATCTGTGACAGGATGCAATTGGAACATAACTGGCCTAGCAACACCGGCTCCCGAGATGTCGAATATAACTACTATCGTACCGGAAGTGACTACACATATCTTTGACAAATACTCGTAAGTTAATTTTCAATATCTTTCTGATTTTCTTTTCAGCTTTATACTATGGATTAAATGGGTATATAATTTCTATTAGAAATATACCTTTCCTTTAATTTGCTATATCCGCTGGTTAGCTGCTCGTTTTCCCTTTCCTAAAAGTAGAAGCATATAAAGCATCTTGGGAAGACTACTTTTGAAAACATTGTATTAAAAGGAGATACACAATTTATACCTTTGTCACAATGCTTTCAACATAATTCAATAATTATATATTATATATGTTTACCAATATGTTTCAAAAGTCGTCTGCTGCAGATTGGTTGTATATGGAAAATGTTAACTACATTTGCCATTATCATTAGGGTAGTATCAACCGCAAAAAAAATAAGGGCGAGTTCGATCACAAACTGTAGCGACCGTAGTTTGATCAGACTTTGGTCGTACTCACTATGGTAAGAGGAAATGACACCACTTCTGCGACTTTTGTCAGACCCACGAATTGTCTCTGGTCGCTTTATTTTCTTTGGAAACAAGATGGTCGTCTCAGGTAAAACCTGAAAATGGTGAGATTTGTAAATCTACCCTTAGGCGATTTTAAACACCTTGGCAATGCAATTTATCACTGTAAACTATTAAACAGCATATTTACAAATTAGTCTTGTTGTCTCGCAAATCCAATGTAAATAACATTATTGAATACCCCCACAAATAACGGAAAAACTCTCCAAGCTGTTTCCATGACAGTTAACATAATACTCGTTCAATCAGGTACATGCTCAGTGCGGCTTCCGGTCCTAGACTATAGTTGATGATCGAACTTGCATTAAGTAAATATTACAATAATAAAGTTGAATACCCTCTGACTGATTTGAAAGCAACACATTGTTTGCTTTTAGGTAACATGTATTTTTTGAAATTGAAATTAAAATTCACTGCGGGTTAAGGGTAACCTTTAATTTTACATCATAACTAACAAAAAAAGGAAGGTCAACTTGAGAGTTTTTTGTGCTCTTTTTGTAGTTTTAAGAACAATTTAAATTGAATATAGGTTTCTGGGTTTTTTGGAATGTTGGGAAAGAGCCATATCCTAAATCGCTATTACGGTCGCATATGGTAAATAAATTGATTCCATCTGACCTGTAGATATGAGCGGTGCTCAAGTAAAACACATTTTAACGTAAATTGTATACGTGTGGCAAATAACCTGCTTGCGTATTGATGTAATGTTCCAATTAGTTACTGCCTTACAGAAGTTTTGTTAAACCTTCCACGACTACTTGGTCGAAGCATGCAGAGGTAGATCAGATTAAACGGACGCGGTGGTTGATTTTGACCTTCAGGGGTTACAAGTGCCCTTATATTGGTTTTGAAAGAGTAAATACACATGCGTGCGATATTTCGAAGTCGCAAAATTAGGTCTTTCACCGAAAAAAAATGTACGATATAAACCAGTTCATATAGTCGGGAGAACAAATCGTAAGAAAATTATATAATTCGCAACCTCTACCCGTAACCGAAAACGAAAAAAATCATAACAAGCCCGATCATTGTTTTTAATTAGTTCTATACCTGTGGTAAATGCATTTGTATTATATTTTCAGCGGTTTAGAAAGACTGTACACTGTATCATATATGTGGTATTCTGGAATTGGTGTTTGCACTGTCGTTGTAGTAGGGTTGATTGTCAGCTTTATTACTGGTATGTAAACTATTGTTTCGCATATTATTACTAAATGTGTTTCGTGAACAATGCCGATTGTCACGGGAAAACACCCACTTTGAAACGCAAAGGGTTTACGCCGAAAAAAAAATCTTAAACGTAATTGGATTTCGCAAAACACGTTTTGGTTTAATGACCTACTGAGCGTAATGCTGATCTGTGGTATTCTATTCTGAACACACATATAAAATGTGAGAAATATGTTGTACAGTTAAAGTGTTGATTCTTACACTGTAGTTAAAACAACTTAATGCGAGAGATTGAAGTCTATTACAGTTTAGTTTAAACATATTGTATTGCCATATACAATTATTTAACATTATACATTGTACAGGTATATCATTTTATATTGTAGGCAAAATGGTCTGGAGTCTATTACAACTGTATTAATGAAATTATGTGTATTTTGATATACGATATCAATAATGACCATACTTCTGCTTCTCCTTATAATAGGAAAGAGAACAAGTATGGTGATATCATGATGATTTTTTAAATTTGATGTTACAGGTAAAACAGATCCATCTTCCTTAAATCCCAAACTCATCTGTCCATTCTTCGACATATTCTGTCCTTTTTTACCTGAGAAAGTAAGAAAACCATTGCGATTTGGGGTCAGGCACGGCGAGGTAAGATATTTGAGCCGTTTCACGAGAAAACCAACATTATGGACTCTGTGTAATGTATCGACCTAGATCAGCCCAATCAGGCTCAGCCAGGCCACCCCTTTCTGTCTCAGGGGCAAAGAGGTTTAGAGTAATAATTCCTGAAACAGAAAATCCACAGGAGGCTAAAAGTGTCCGACCGGATTATCCTGCGCGACATGCTTAAGCTGATCCGGGTCGAATCTTTACGCAGAGTACACAGTGTTGGTTTTCTCGTGGAACGGCTCATTTACTTATTTATATCGTTTTGAACCTATTAAAGCTCGTGCTTTGTAATATTTACGTAATTTGACCGGCAATAGCTCTTCAATTGTTTTATGAGTTGCGTGTAAAACAATATCAAGTAAATTTAAAACCTCAAAGGTTCTTGTATACTTGATACAAATACAGACACGTTTGTCTTTAACCCATATCCCACATGCAGAAAATCTGCAGCAGACGACTTTTAAAACATCTAGACAAAACACAGAATATTTTCTTAAATCAAGGTATAATGACTGAACAAAATTGAAAACATTGTCGCAATGTTTTCAAAAGTCGTCTGCTGCAGAGGCGTCAGAAAACGTCTTTATGGAGGAAAGAGTTGAAACGATTATTTGTTTATCACACATTTTAAACTGCTTGCAGGTTTACGATAGTGAAAAGAGAGAAAAGGAAGACAAAGTAGCATCAGTTCTCGAGGACGAATACCGACCTCATGCTATAAACGCAAAATCCCATGACAACAAAGCATTCAATGTCGAAGATACACGATTGTAGAATCAAAGAATTGAAAGTCAATTCCTTTAATGTTCACTTATTCAAATTGTTTAAATATAATGCAACTATTATATAAAGGAAATAATTATACAAGAAAATGAAATTCTGCTAAATATATCCATTTTCACACCTTAAACCTTTCTTTAACTTTGATATGTTGTGAGCAAGTTATAGAATACAATATATCTCAATGGTACATATGTGCGAATTTCATAAAGATATCCCTTATCATTTCGACTGCCAAAACATAACATAGATTTGTTTATTAGCATGTTTATTATTATTAGAGCTCTAGATAATGGGGCATTTTTCATGTTCTATAATCCTTATTTGACATTCAAACCCTATGTTGTGGGTTCTCAAAAGAATCGTCTCAGTGAACCATTTTGGCAAAAGAAGAACATCCTCATCATTAGCAATTTCTCAATTTGTCACAATGTTTTCCGAAAAGTCGTCTGCTGCTGATGTGTCTGAATGTCTCTGCAAGTAGAAAAGGGTTAACACATGTGAAACGGTTTATAAAAAAGGTATTTGAAGGTTTATAAATGCACACCATGTGTTACGGGGAAACTAAAAGTGTGGTCACTATATTCAGGGAATTTCTATTCAAATGACATCGTCTTTAAAACAGGCTCGACTGTATCTTAACCCTTTCCCTCATATAGACGCTTTCTGACACCTCTGCAGCAGACGGCTTTTTGAAAACATAATGACAAAAGAAGAAATTGCACAAAACGTACAATTTCTCCTTTTCCCACAATGTTTTCCACTTATTGTCATAGGTTATCCATTCAATTATGGAGATTTTCTATGTTTTGACAAAATATGTTCAAAGTCGTCTGCTGCAGAATTGTCGTATGAGGGAAAGGGTTAAAGCAAACGGCGTTTTGAAAACATAGTGACAAAAGAAGAAATTGCACAGAACGTGCAATTTCTCCTTTTGTCACAATGTTTTCCACTTTTAGTCAAAGGTTATCTATCTGACAAAATATGTTCAAAGTCGTCTGCTGCAGAATTGTCGTATGAGGGAAAGGGTTAATTTATGCAGCTTTCTCGTACAGATTGGGTAAGCGGGAAATGTTATCATTTTAAATCGTTATCTATTTCATCACTTCGAGACAAGATCTTCATAGATAAGTCCCATATAACCGTTTTATGTTTTATTTTATGGATACTCTATGCAGTTTATACGAGATTTATGCTTTATTTTATGAATATTCTTTGCATGTTATATTAAAACACGTTTCTACTAAATACTCTATGCATTTTATATTAAAACACGTTTCTACTAAACCGTTTTGTCATGGATTGTTCTGTTAAGTATCCCTGGTTGCTCAGTCGATTAGAATCAAGACTCAAAACCAAGTATCGAGAGTTTGAATATCGGCGTAGGCAACGGTACTTTCCGACCCATTCTTGACAAAAGTCATGTGGCAAGTAGTATTCATCACTGGCATAAAGAATGTATATGGTCAGTCTTGTGTCGCCTGCCTTGGCGTGGATACACATTGGGGCCTCTTCGGGGTGTAACACAAAGGGATACCGTATTGTACAAGTTTTCGCGTTTTGATTTTACTATGCAATAGTGTGGTAATGAAAGGAACGTCGTCATAAAAAAAATTGAGCCGTCCCGCGAGAAAACCAACATTGTGGACTCTGCGTAAAGTATCGACCCGGATCATGAATAGAGGTATAGAGTAATGATTCATTGAACAGAAAATCCACATAAGGTGAAATGTATCTGTCCTATTTAGCCTGCGCGGCATGCTAAGGCTGATCCGGGACGATACTTCACGCAGAGTCCAAAATGTTGGTTTTCGCGTGAAACTACTCATATTGTATATGAGCGCCTACATGGGAAAGGATAAGGCTTGACTTTCTTTAATAGGGTTGATCAAGACATACACTGTTTACAGTGTACTTCTTGCATAAGCTTGCTAGCAGCTTCTGTCAACTTGTGTATATGTTAAAAAGACTGTGCAGATGGACAGTGGATGACCTACACTCTTCAATGAATACAAAGTACCTTTCTTTTCCCACGGTCAGGCTCAAATAATAACAAAATACTGACATGAACAGCCCGATGATTTTCCTTTTCCTACAAAATCATCGGCCGTTTTTTGTTTATTCGTTGTAATAACAACCTTGGCTATCCTCTCTATATATTGGCTGACATATGTGTAGATCCCCGGCGAGAAGGGTCTGGCACACCCATTATCCCACGATACAATACCCGTTAGGTACCATCTCGATCCTAGTTTACATGATAATGGTCCGCCTGAGTCACCCTACATTAAATATGAATGGATGTGGCTAAAAAAAAAAACGTACAACATGTGCGAACAATATAGATCCATATCAAACTGCGCATTCCTCAATGGTTGTCAATAAGCCACAGACGGTTTCAAGAAAGTTCTGTAAAGCAGTTGCATTTTGATCCTTTAATATATAATCACAGAGATCACTTAGTCTGCAATATTCATAATATTGCTAACATTGATATTTATTGAGCGCTGCCACATTTTATATATCTGACCAGTCTGACTAGAGGTGAATTAAACTTTACATTTATAAGCGATAATGCCAATGCAGTTTGCTTCCCAGATAACAGGGCGCTTCAAACCAGATAGTGTCAGAAGTAACTGGTAATAACATATGTTGATATTAAGTTCTTCTTTCCATTATGTTTGATGCATCAAAAGCTTTCTTTAAACAACATAGTTTAAAGTATTGATTGATCAGTTGCTGTCAAACTTTATAGAAGTGATGCAAAGGCCAACCCTTTTCAACAATGTTAAAAAGGTTATCGAGTCCTTATATGACACCATACAGAAACCTCATTTAAAAGGTACTTAAACATTTGAAACATTGAACCTACTCAATATGAGGCGTATTGGCTGCGTTTGGTAGACACTCAACTTTAACGTCTACTGTGAAATAGTAGGATTTACCGAAATGTAATTGGTTTTCGCTAAAGATGTAAGTCATGGTCTTACCTTAAATGCGTCAATTCCACCATACTGGTACCCTGCACACAGTACACCATCAGGCAATGTGGCATTGTACCAATAAGTACATACAGACGTATCTATGATGGAAACCTGTGCTTGCTGTAGGACATTAGCTGGTTTGGCTTCTATAATGCAATACAGTCGAATTATTTCTAAATTACCCTATAACCTGTATTTAGTACACACATATTATTTCGACTCAATACAGCAGACGACATTTGAAAGAATTATGGCAAAGTTAAATATGGCATATGATTGGCAATTTTCCCTTTTTGCCACATATTTATCAATTAATTAAAAGATATACTTTTATATTTAGACACTTTCTATATCTTTGACAATATGTGCTTTCATAGTCTTCTGCCGGAGATGCGTCAAAGTCCGTCTGCTGGTGGGGAATGTTACCTCGACTTAATTTTAGAACAAGTTAAAGGTTCAATTATGAACTGGTACTCTCCCCTTGATTGTTTGGTGTTTTACGCCGCTTTCAAAACTTCCTGTTATATCACGGCGTTTCGTTGGTAAGTTACCAGTACGTGTAATACATTTAACCTTACACCCACTAGTCGGGCGTAATGCTAACGCCGCAACCCAGACCGCCAAAGAGGGAAGACAAGTACTCCTCTATACTCATTATATGTCAGTGTTGGCTCCCCATATTACTGGTTCCATCGACGGTTTAGGGATAGAGCGTCCACCTTTAATAACAGTAGTACTTGGTGTCATCCTTGGTGCTTATGATAGTGGGGGTAAGAAGAACAGAACGACCATCTTGCTAGTTATATTCTTGTAGTCAAGTTATTCTGCTCCTACATTTTAACACTTTCCCACATATAACACAATTGCAGTAGACGACTAATAAAACATATATGCTAAAGTATGGAAAATCTCCTGCAAATAAAAATAAAATAACTTAATAGAATTGAAAACATTGCAGTTCGCATTTTTCTCAAATTCTCACTTGGGTCTTCACAAACTGCCTACATTTGACACCATCCAATTTCAAGCACTTTTAACAAATAGTTAGGCCTCGTATGTATAGACATATAAACATAACGATTATATACATGAAATAACATTATAAATGTATACATGAAATAACATTATAAATGTATACATGAAATAACATTTTTAAATGTATACATGAAATAACATTATAAATGTATACATGAAATAACATTATAAATGTATACATGAAATAACATTATAAATGTATACATTTGTATAACATTGTTAATGTTCTTTTCTTATAGTAGTACAGGCTATTTATATGACTTTTCCATAATTTGTTTTCTGAGCTCAAGACCTTCAATTAGGAAAGATACCACTAGTCTTATGGTTCGTGTTTCATTCAATGAAAATATCACATTGAAAACAGCGGACTATCGTAAAAGAGATGACATTCATTTTCAACAACATATATAAATTTGATTTGCTGCACATAGGACCATCTATAAAGGTGCTACGTAAACTGTCATGAACATCATTAGCTGCACTCCCATCGATACGTTATTAATTAAATTAATTCCAACATTAAACTGTGTTTCTTTTTTTACTTAGAGATAAGCATGCAGCAATATAAGACGTTTATTCTATATATTTGTATCATTTTCATTTTCTTGAAATATACAAATCACGAGGGAAATATGAAGATTGTACGATCAACATTTTGCTACTCATATCAACAAATGATATTTGTATATTAATGGTTTCAAACGTTGAAACTAAGATAAACACACCAACCTGTCGCGCTTGTATATCCCCATCCAGCAATAAAACACGTGTTGGATGATGTCGCCGGCGTGTCAATCAAGGTAGGTAAGCAAGCCGTCGTAAAATTAGACGTGTGGTGCGTATCATCCCTTGCAAGCCGGATCAACGCAATATCGTTCCCATGCTGCCCAGGCTTGTAGCTACTCGGTATATACACATTCCGTATAGGTATGTCGTTTTCTGTTGTTTCGTTAACTCGTACGTCATAGTCGCCCAAAATCACGGGGAAATAGAAAGAGCTGGGTTTGTACCTGCGTAACATTAAAAGGCATAAAGTAGGAAACATTGAATTTAATACATGTAGATTCCATTGTAAAATTGTATGATTTGAGACAAGCCGCGTCACGCAAAACAAGTCTTGTCCAATCTCCGTTTCGGCATCCTATAATCAGAAAGATGCGATGGTGTTAACACTTTTCCACGCGCAGATGTAGATTGACCCATCTGCAGCAGAAGACTTTAGAAAACATTGAGGATTATGGAGATGGCTTATGTTAAGTGATATCTCATTTTGCCAATTTCTATTGTTTTACTGTGTTCAATAATTACAATTAATTTTTGAAAAGGTTTAATAGTGGGCTATACCACTAGCTGTACTCTCACTTTATACGAAATACAGTGCTCCATATATGAGCCGTTCCTCGAGAAAAACCAATAGTATGGATTCTGCGTAATGTATCGACACAATTCAGCCTAAATCCAGGCCGACACATTCCGCCTCCATGGGATAAAGATATAAAGTAATGATTCCTGAAACAGAAAATCCACATGAGGCGAACAGTGTCTATCCGGGTTAGCCTGCGCGGCATGCTTAGCCTGAGCCATCATGAGTCATGTCATAGAGGAAAATAAGTATGTAAGGATGTGTGTCCTGTAGGGAAGACTCTCTTTGATCAATTCGCAATAAGTAGGACTAGATATGTTTCCCTTAGGGACGACTCTCTTGGATCAATTCGCAATAAGTAGGACGACTCTCTTGGATCAATTCGCAATAAGTAGGACTAGCTGTGTGTCCTGTAGGGACGACTTTCTTGGAATAAGAAGGAATATATGTGTGTCCCTTAGGGACGACTCTCTTGGATCAATTCTCAATAAGTAGGACTAGATGTGTGTCCCTTAGGGACGACTCTCTTCGATAAATTCGCAATAAGTAGGACTAGATGTGTGTCTCTTAGGGACGACTCTCTTGGATCAATTCTCAATAAGTAGGACTAGATGTGTGTTCCTTAGGGACGACTCTCTTGGATAAATTCGCAATAAGTAGAACTAGATGTGTGTCCCTTAGGGACGACTCTCTTGGATCAATTCTCAATAAGAAAGAATTGATGTGTGTCATGTAGGGACCACCCTCTTGGATCTATTCGAAATAAGTAGGAATAGACGTGTGTCCCTTATAGAAGACACTCTTGGATCAATTCGAAATAAGTAGGAATAGACGTGTCCCTTATAGAAGACACTCTTGGATCAATTCGAAATAAGTAGGACTAGATAGGTGTCCCTTAGGGACGACTCTCTTGGATCAATTCTCAATAAGAAGGACTAGATGTGTGTCATGTAGGGACCACCCTCTTGGATCTATTCGAAATAAGTAGGAATAGACGTGTGTCCCTTAGGGACGACTCTCTTGGATCAATTCTCAATAAGAAGGACTAGATGTGTGTCATGTAGGGACCACCCTCTTAGATCTATTCGAAATAAGTAGGAATAGACGTGTGTCCCTTATAGAAGACACTCTTGGATCAATTCGAAATAAGTAGGACTAGATAGGTGTCCTGTAGGGACCACCCTCTTGGATCAATTCGCAATAAGTAGGACTAGATGAGCGTTCTGTAGGGACCACCCTCTTGGAAAAATTCACAATAAGAAGGATTAGATGAGTGTGTGTCCTGTAGGGACGACTCTCTTGGATCAATTCGAAATAAGAAGGACTAGATGCGTGTCCGTTAGGGACGACTCTAGGACTTGATGTGTGTCCTGTAGGGACGACTCTCTTGGATATATGTGTTCTGTAGGGACGACTCTCTTGGATCAATTATCAATAAGTAGGACTAGATGTGTGTTCTGTAGGGACGACTCTCTTGGATCAATTCGCAATAAGTAGGTCTAGATGTTTGTCATGTAGGGACGATTCTCTTGGATCAATTCGCAAAAGGTAGGACTAATTGTGTTTCCTGTAGGAACGACTCTCTTGGATCAATTATCAATAAGTAGGACTAGATGTGTGTTCTGTAGGGACGACTCTCTTGGATCAATTATCAATAAGTAGGACTAGATGTGTGTTCTGTAGGGACGACTCTCTTGTATCAATTCGTAATAAGTAGGACTAGATATGTATGTGCTTTAAAGACGACCCTCTTGGATCAATTCGCAAAAAGTAAGACTAATTGTGTTTCCTGTAGGAACGACTCTCTTGGATCAATTATCAATAAGTAGGACTAGATGTGTGTTCTGTAGGGACGACATTTTTGGATCAATTATCAATAAGTAGGACTAGATGTGTGTTCTGTATGGACGACTCTCTTGGATCAATTATCAATAAGTAGCACTAGATGTGTGTCCTGATTGAATGTCAAACTGCGGAGTCAACACTAACCTTAACTCGCCAGTCGCGTCACAGATCTAGCTTCAAATCTGAGAAATTCGAGTACAAACTGAGGTACATGTAATAGAAGGATCATTTGAAGCTGACAACAGGAATATTGGTGTAGCAATGCATGAATGATAATAACGGCCAGTGTGATGATAATGATTATAATACTGAGGAGAGAACATTGTTACTAATTATGAGAGTGACTATTATGGTGATTATCCTCAGAATTCTAGATAAGGGACGTTCATAAGCAACGCTCTACGAACACCCAGCGTGAGGCATTTGCGTCCAATGAAGATCAAGATGAGCCAGCCTATCCGTGAAGTCTGATCTGAATCTACAACTGTTCACTTATAAGTCATACAAGGTTTATAGATACCTCTGTAAAGCAGTATCCATTGGATCCTTTGAATGAATGCGATGGAAGGTGTTCTTCCACACATATACTAATTTAATTTCTTTAAGACAGGGGCTGTAAGTTCAAAGTTAAGCCCTGCCAACAATCTATTCAACGTTTGACAAAAGTTAATGCGACAAGCTTCATGCGTATAACATAAATGGGCTAACAGTATATGATGAAAAGCAGCCAGTTGCTTCAAATCGTGTTGTCTAGAGCAGTGGTGTTGGAAAGTCAGGAATCACATATGTTCATGTATGTGAACGGATCCATCCACAGTCGAAGGAACGAACATGTTTTGAAAACAGATTACCTTTTTAAAACATTGTGACAAAAGAAGAAATTGCTCAAAACGAGCAATTTCTCCTTATGCCAAATATATGTGAGCAATGGTTAATCAGTCTAAGTACTAATGAATACTTACTGATCAAAGCAGTGCACAGCAGTGACGACCTAGTTTCTGCCTATCAAAGTCCCACCACACAGTGTCCTACTCTGTATACCAGACGGAAAGATCACCCGTATGGATGCCACCCATGGTCAACTGTCCACACGGGCGTCAGAACCGACAATGGTCCTGCGTGCTACAGGAACTATGTTCTGTATGCCGCACTTAGTACCTACATATATATTCAGCAACAGTTCACTTGTAAATAATCCCTTGGTAAACAAACCAGTACTAGGGTAGGGCCTTGTCCAGGAGCATTCCACCATGACTACAGCGCCACTCGTCTCCAAATCCCCGACGCTAACCACTCGGCCACGGTGGATTCCTCATGGTAGGTCAAAGTTTAAAGTCAAGGTAACAAGTCCGAACAGTTTCATATATTGCAAAACCGTCCAAACTACACCAATCACATGCCTGTCGTTGTTAATAAATTAGTGTTATCACCAGACAATGATATACATTATACGAGAAAAGGAACAAGTGTGCTTATTTTAACAGTGTGGGCTAAGTCTTATCAGAACAAAACACACACACATTGACAGAATGTTCTCAAAAGCTTGTGCAAGTAACATGTGAACATTGTAGATCCACATCAGAATTCGCAAAGCCTGATCTTGATCTTTTCTGTTCACAGAAGCCAAATTGTATCTTTTTCCTACGCACGGACTCACTTCATTAAACAAGCTAGACGACAGAACACACATATCTACTACTTACTCTGACATATAACGGCGTTTTCGTCCGAATGATCTAGACAATCTCTGTGTCCGTCACACACCCATCCTTTGGGTATACACATGTTATTACCAAAACATTTATACTGATGTTCGCTACATTTCGGAACTGGAAACATTACAATTAATATATAACATCTCTTACCAGTTAAAGTGCAACATTCTTTGAAAATATGGCAGTGCTCCCTCTTAAGCAAGTTATTGCTAGTAGTAATAACCTAGACTAGATCAGCAAAGAGAATGCTCCTAGGACCGTCAGAATATGCACTTCAAGTGTTGAAACGATCTAATCCATCAATGGAATAGAACTCCGAGGGCCTAATTATATCTGTTTCATGCGAACATACCTTATACTGTCTCCATGATAAACACCCTCGTCTGACTGATAATGAAGACAACAATTTTGAATCGTTTGTAGAAATGCATTCAATGCATACAAGCCGTCCCAAACATATATCACTTGTATTAATCGGAGACGATAAAGTGTTCAATTACAAATGCAGATAACATTCTGCCAGTGGTTCTACACTTAAGGGTCATAATGAATACAGTTTTTAAGAAGTGCCTTCATCTTCTATTGCTTATTGTCGAACTGTACAGATACTTAATGCTGGTTGATCATGATCTACACTGGTCGCAAATGCCATATTTAACCTTTGCCAACGGACGGGCCAAATTTAAGTTCTACAATCAGTTTCTTGAATAATGGCCGGAATGAAAGTCCGTTACTCTTGTGATCGTTTATATCTGAATGAAAATAAAAAGATTAGTACTCGTGGCTGGCGTCTTTTATAGTTACTAAACATCGGTCAAAGAACACATATCTTCAACAAAAATGGCTAAACCAGTCTTACATAGAACGAATTGGCAGCGAACGAATTGGCAGTGAACGAATTGGCAGTGAACGACTCTCAAAATCTATGCTAAATTAGGGAATTTATTTAATAGAATAGAAAACATTTTGGCAAAAGCAGAAGTTGCTTATCTCTTCAAAAGTCGTCTGCTCCTACAAAATGCGTCTGCATGGTGGCAAAGGATAGCTAGCTTACTATGGCTTTTGCTTGAGTACTTTATTAGGATAGAACATTCAAAGGTTTATATCAATATTTCCACAGAAATGTCAACTCTTTTGGCAGAGTACATATCATTTAAGAGCTTTTATTTTTTTAAATATTTGACTTTTTGTCTTAGTTCGTATAAAAAGGTATTACATGTATACGGAACTCAGTGGCAAATATTTCGCTATATAGATAAACAACAAACGACACACATGTTTAAATTTTCGGCGATAAAGATTACATAAGGTCATTTTCAAATATCAAAATATTAATAAGGTTTCTTTATATAAATATATTGACGTATAAAAGCTTACCATGATATTTCACTTTTAGCGGTAAACATCTCATTCTGGCATCTGCCGCGTGGATACAACCGGTAATGAACCAGTCAGACACACACATTGCGGAGAGGGCGGATACCTTTAGATGAGGATAGGTACCTTCAGATACGGATTGTCGCCCATGCCTTGCGGATAGAAGGGGTGACGTCCACAAGCGCTATTGGCATTTTAAACTTACATTTATTTCTTACATTTATATTTCTTTGACCTTCATTGGACATTTATTTATTTCACCTTCATTTATAGGTGGGGTCAAAATTAAAATAAAAAAAGGGATTTTCTAATTTATTTTACCGTAACTTTACTTATCGTTATTTAAAAAATCTTCTTTGTCCTTAATTAGACAACTGAATAAACAAAGGTAAAATAATATTATGAAATGGTGACCCAACTTTTGCAATTTACAAGTTTATGAAATGGTGACCCCACTGTTACAATTAACAAACATTGCACCGCACCATCACTGCACCATACTCCACTGCCAGAGTACCGATCCGCACTCTCCGCTGTAGTAGTGCTTTAGATACAGCATCTGTCTCTTTGCCGCCCTGCTGGTGGTGTTGCCGTACAGCAGCCTCTCGAAGTCATCCAGGACAGCATCATCTTTTCACGAGCCGGGGATGAGGTTGTGCTGCTCTTTCTCATGGTCGCCAAGTGCACCATTATTTGCACAAGCCGTCCTTAGCATATTGCGGAGTGTCCCACACACCAGCAACCTGGTCTCTAAGTTATGTCGGAGGGCTGTAAGAAGGCAGTCCCAGTAGTTGGCCAGTAAGCCAAAGGCATTCTGCACGCATCGTCTGGCATGAGAAAGGTGATAGTTGAATACCTGCTCGTTCTCTTCCAGAGGCGTAGCAGCAAATGGCTTCATCATCCATTCGTTGAGGGTAAATGCGTTGTCCCTAATAGAGAAAAACGGTTTTTGAGATTACCGCATCTTGCAGAGCCGACTCGTTCGATAGCTTTGTATCAGATGCTGCCCCTGGGGCACCGCGTTGGGCCCACCTGAACCTGTAGCTCGCGTCAACGAGGGCTTTGAGCACAATGGAGTGCTACCGTGGGTATCCTCCGTGGGCAGGACACCAGATGCGTATGTGCTTGCCATCCAAGGCACATAGCATATGGTGAAAGTTCCATCGGCTGCAGAAGCCTGCAGCGACCTCTTTTACCACCCTCAGCTGTCGTCGGGATGGTGATCAACAGTCGCCGTACTCGACCCAAGTGGCCTGACAGACGTCCCAGACTATAAGGGAGATGTTGTTGTGTGACACAGAGAACATGTACATCATCAAATTGTAGCAGTCCCCCGTGGCCAGGTGCCTGAGTGATATGACCACCTTACGTCCAACCTCCTGCGAGTCTCTGTACCATGTGTCTTTCTTCTGTAGTCTCGGCGTGAGTCACTCCACCACGTTTCGGAACATCTTGTGGTAAACGTGGTGAAACTATATTTGTTTATAGTATGTTTCCATAGTCGTCTGCTGCAGACTTGTTGTACGTGGGAAAAGGTTAAAAGATTTATGCAATAACGTCTTATACAAATCAAGAAATATATTTTATTTGAAAAGAACCTTCAGTAATGTGGAACAACTACTCAAAAGAGAAAATGACTTCATATAATGCTGATATTGTAATTTCATTTAAGCATTAGCGTCTGTTGCATGTCTAATCGGGGACGAACAAATAAACCCGAATAGCTTGAACTAAAATGAAATACGAGGTAAATAAAACACAAACTTATAGCATTAGTATATAACTTAGTTATTTAAACAATCACAACCTACATATTTTCGAGGCATTGACATTTTTTTTCTAATAACAACTTGTCCCTTTCATTTGATTTCTAAAAAGCTTTTAAAAATATAATCGCGGACTTATGCTCGGCGACTACTACATGGATTTAAAATAACATCAGGATTAAAATTACTGTAGAGATAGGTAAATAAATATATGCGGATGCCATACGCTCCCTGTTGCGGTCTGAGATTGATCCAACGGCGGACCCACACCTCCTCTTCCGACTGCGTGCTATCCAGATGCGCAAGAGCTGTGCATAGATAAGTGAGTATGAGGTTCATGTTGGACTGGCAAGAGCAGTCTGCGTTCGTTATCCATGGCTGTGAAACTAGGAAGAAACCAATTGTTATGTCAGAAGACCATCCAGTGTATATAGATCGAGAAACCTTCCCAGAATTATGGGTGTCATTTTGTTGGCCAAAGTGGCAGAGAATGTCGCACAAGAAGTTAATGGAAATCAGGAGTTCGAAACAATCCGTATTTATCCGTCTGTATCGTATCCGCAGTGGCCAAACGATCCGTATCCAAATTATGAAAAGTTTCAAAATTCAGGCGCGGACGAGAAAACCGTTATGAGCCGTAACTGAATGCATTCATTCGTATCTAATCCGTATCTAATCCGTATCTAAACGTATCATTCCGCTGTCCACCCCAAGCTGTGGATTAATACAGTTGCATGCGGATCGTTACGGTACATTACAAGTTTCGTTCTGCGTATTGTTATGGACTGTTACCTACAGAAACGTTTCAATACGGATAGTTTGCGTTCCAATACTAACAGATACCTTTTTGTGGGGATGAATGAGAATAATTGCGCATTAAAACGAATATATACGGATTGTTACGGACTCCTGCGTTCCATTAACTTCTCATGCGACCACTTTGGCAAAACAAAAAGACACGTTAACATACAATTTCAGGAAGTTTTCTCAATATATATATATTGGATGGTCTTCCTATTTCCACAGCCATGGACAACGAATGCAGACTGCTCTTTCTGAGACTCAGCAGTCCAACATAAACCTCACACTCATTTATGCATATATCTTGCGCATCTGGATGACACGCCGTCGGGAGAGGAAGTGATGGGTCCACCGTTGGATAACTCCAAAACCCTTTCCCACGTACAACAAGTCTGCAGCAGACGATTATGGAAACATACTGTAAAAAGAAAACTAAACAAAATCTCCATAAAAGATAGCTTAATTGTTAAATAAGTTGAAAACATTGTGGCCAAAGGTGATATTGCTCATCATGAGCAATTTTACCTTTGGCCACAACATTTTCAAAAGTCGTCTGCTGCTATTGCGTCAAAATGCGTATGCAGGTGGGAAAGGGTTAAATAGTAAAAGGTATAAACTGTTTTTTGTTTGGCCTTGTTTCAATATGTTTATTAGCCCATTGGTGAGCTCTGTCGGCCTAATTTTTAAATTAGGAGATAAAAAATGTTTATTTGGCTTGTAACAAATTAAGAAAACTTCAAACGCTGACAAACAATAACTACAGAAATAAAGGAAATCGGTTCTTTCGAACCCAATTAATTTCATACTTGCCACCTTTGAAATTGCTATGGGACTCGCAACTGGCCTTTTTGTTTCGTCATACATATATTACAATCTTGACGGCGAGTTTACAATAGAACAATAACGGCTCTTTCTACTGCTGTTTGCTAATGACCAGGCTCTATTTGCAAAATCAGCATCAAGCTTACAATCGATGCTAGATGACATTGAATATTATTGCAATACATGGAAACAGAAAATTAACATAAATAAAACCAAAGTCATGATCTTTGAAAAAAGTAGAATCCCGACAACACATGACTTTTTCTTGTATAGTGAAAAAGTTGAAATTGTAAATTGTTTCAAATACTTAGGAATTTATTTTTACAAAAACAGTAATTGGCTAAGGTCTCAAAAAATGTTAGCTGAATTGCTTCTAGATCATTACATGGTTTAATTTCTGTTTTCAACAAATTTGAGTTCAGTATAAATAAAAAATGTGAGTTATTTGACTCATTAGTATTACCTGTCATTCACTATGCCTCTGAAATATGGTCATACCATTTAGGCACAGATGTAGAAGGTATACACAACACATTTTGTAGACGCATTCTATGTGTTAGAAAATCAACCAATTTATCAAGTATATATGGAGAACTTTGGAAGAGTACCTTTAAGAATTATAAGACAATGTAACATGATCCGCTATTGGTTTAAAATACTACAATTACCAGAAAATAATATCACTAAAATTGTATACAATATGCTTAAAAATGATGCTAATTACAATACTACTTATACAGGACTTAATTGGGTCCATCATGTTAAAATTCGTTTGCAATCACTAGGACATAATACTTAATCATGTCCTGGATACAACAAAACAGTGAATTATTATACAATTATGGGCTTTTCAGCTATAAAAC
Source organism: Serripes groenlandicus (assembly GCA_031761405.1). Classification (NCBI taxonomy): domain Eukaryota; kingdom Metazoa; phylum Mollusca; class Bivalvia; order Cardiida; family Cardiidae; genus Serripes; species Serripes groenlandicus. Next base: position 92,803,519 of record JASEVX010000004.1, read on the forward strand.
ATGATGTGATATGCACCAAAAAAATCATTATTGACCGAGGCGATAGCCGAGGTCAATAATGATTGTTTGGTACATATCAACATCATGTATAACAGCTGAAAAGCCCATAACTGTTTTATTGTATAACCCTCAATTTATCATATCGTTTTGAACATTTCTGTTGTATGTTGTATTTCTGTCTCATGATAACAGTACGTTTTTGACATGATAACAGTCTAAAACGCGCGTCTAAAATGTTGGTAATGCACGTGCATGACGTCATTTAAAAATAATTACGTCACCGGAATGACCACTCGGAAGTTTCCGTGGTCATTCGGAACGCGCCTCGGAAAATTCCGTAGCGTACGGATAAAGGCGAAGGATATTAATAGGCGGCTCGAGGGATTCCCCGGTCTTCCCCTGTTACTATTTATAAAACTGATCAATATCAGAAAAAAACGGTCAATATCGCTAGATATTTTTTCTAAAAAATTACTTTTTAGCCAATGAAAAGGCGTCTATTTATAGGTTATATAATAAAACATTTTGTTCATTAAAACAACGCATATTTGATCAATACTACCAATCTTGGTATTCAAACATTAACAATTCTGAGCGTCTGTCCTATTACAGATTATTCAAACATTCATTCAATCAAGAGGATTACTTAAACAATATACATGATAGAATAGAAAATAGAATAAGGAAACATCTGTTAAATCATTATTATAATTATGATTAAAAAGGAGAAAGTTCATGTCTTCAGCATTTTAACCGTTTTCTCAATGTTTTGATTTCAATGTTGCTTTAAACATGGAAAGGGTTAAATAGCTCTTTTTTTGCATTAAGATCTAAATCCCAAATTGTATTTTTTGTGGTTTTATTAACAAATACAAGTTTTTTTTAAATTCTGACCAAAAGAAATTATCAATTTGTATGTGTGACCCGGCCGGGTAGCTCAATTGGTAGCGTATCTGACTCGTGATCTGGAGGTCACGGGTTCGATACCCGGTTGCGGCGACATTCTTTCGGGCGATGTTTTCTATTGCCTCTCACCTCTGATCTATGTGAGAAAGTAGTCAGTGGCTTCGAAAGAATGTTGTGTAAGTACTGGTGTGGGAAAGCCAGGAAAACATGGGTAGGTGCACTGACCGCCGTGATATGACCAAAGCTGTTGAAAGCGGCGTTAAACTCCAAACAAACAAAATCAATTTGTATGTGGAATTTCAAAAATCTTGAAATTAGTCTGAAATGAAAACATAATGTGTTTATTTAGACTAATGAAAGTATATAATGTATGTGTAGTAAATGCAGTCTTTTTCCGGCGACATTGATGCCTTACATCACTTTTCTATTGTGTACATTTTTAACTCAAACATTAAAAACATCATGTTGTCCACGATCTATTTTAAGACCTACTTTTAGGTAAAGTAATATCCCTACAATAAATTTACCGAGTGATCTCCCTTTGACCACACATTAATTTTATTGTATTCTCTTCAACAACTCTTTACTTGTGTAGCAGGCAGCAATGTGTGCAAGGATTCCCGACCTAGTCTCTGCTGTTCGGGGGTTCATTTTCGGATATTATAAGGATCCTTGCACACAGATATACATTGACTTTTTTACCAACATTTTTACCAACCATGGATACGGTCCTTTGTCCCCGTGTGCGCGGGCGCGTCTTTCATTGCATGTCTGGGGGGGGGGGGGGGGGGGTGATGGCGACATCGGGGTCCTTTACGAAAGATGTCCTCCCCGACTTGTTCTGTTTGGGGTGCGCGTGTGTTGGGGCTGCATGTATAAGTGTGTCAGTCCAACACAGCACTACAGTTAGGGCGGTTTGGAGTCATAACAAACATTACGTATTTGCAATAAACATTGATGTCAGACGGAGTCATTGCCTAAAAATGTCGGTTCGGAGGTATTAGCGAAAAGTTACGTTATTAAAATAAACATTGCTGTCAGACAAAAAAAAATGCCTAAAAAATGTCGGTTTAGAGGCATAAGCGAAAATTACGTAATTGATGTTCAATTGCTGTCAGTTTGATTTCATTTACCAAGAGGACCGGTTCATTAGCAAGCATTGCAATAAACAGTGATTTCATGATATAAAAAGCGTAGTCGCATTAAATATGCATTCACAATCGTCTACCATATATAACCGTGTTTTTTTAACAATTAAACTGTAGAAAAAATAAGGTTTGTGTTTTTATGCGGGGGGAGTGTAAATTTGGAAATTTTTTGTG